>OY987219.1:15792618-16346221 GCA_963920805.1 Primula vulgaris
CTTCCTTTCCGAACAGTTGCTTGCTTCCTTTCCGAACAGTTGCTTGCTTCATTTCCAAACAGTTGCTTGCTTCATTTCCGAACAGTTGCTTCCTTTCCGAACAGTTGCAAAAAATGGGACAAATATCAACAATTATTATAATTTCTATAATTAATATAAACAAACAACAAACAATTATATATAGCTAAGTGAATTATAGATTTGCATATTTTATATATTTTTCCTATTTTACAAATTGAAATTACAAAAAAAAAAAAATACATGCAAACCGTACATTTAATGTACGGTTTGCAAAAATACATGCAAACCGTACATTAAATGTACGGTTTGCATGTATTTTTGCAAACCGTACATTAAATGTACGGTTTGCATGTAATTTCTGTAAACCGTAAATTAAATGTACGGTTTGTGCGTTTTTTCAGAAAAAGTGTAGTATAAAAATCCAACCTCGATTCATATACCCTCTCCCATAAAAAAAAATTAAATAAATAAAATAAAATAAAAAATATATATATATAGATTGATAGATAGATAGATATATAAATACATACATACATACACGCACCTCTCTCTCTCTCTCTAAGCAACTCGGTCGCCTTGCTGAATTTAGCAGGTATTTTTTCATTTCTTTTTTAATTGATGATCAAACAATTTCTCAGCTATCTGAACAGAATATTTTCATACCAAAGTTGTTGTTTTTTCCTTTTTTTTTGTAGGATGATGGTAATTGCAGCTCTAAGCTAAAAGGGTTTAAAAGTAATAAATTTTGATTTGTGAATAACGGATGATATTTGGGTTTCATGTTTGCAGGCAAAAAGACTCCATCTTTATTGTCAATAAGCTATTACAAATGAATTCGACGAAGCATTCCTCCGATTCGATTAAACCCCGAGGTTGGTATCGAAATATAATCATTTTTTAAATTTTTTTGTTTCATTTATAGCCCTTTTATGCGTTAAGTTCATGTTTGTTCGCTTATAAACGAACATGAACAAACATTTTGCGTTAATCATGAACAGAGCTGGTGTTCTGTTCGTTCGGTTCATTTACAGCACTAACGAGCAGTGATAGTATCTTATTTTTCTAAAAAAAAAGTGAGTACATAGTGCAGAGCAGTGATAGTTGCACCTTAGCTTTACATAGATATGAATGCCTCGGGGACTTTTAGAAATTTTCAAAATTGTTCATCGATTGAAATGCCATTTCGGAATTTATTAAACAAGCCTCGAGGACTCTTTAGGTATTAAGTTACGGTACAATGATCATTTTTTTTGCATTTAGAAGCCTGAAAGCTGCGGTCTTGCAGTTCTAATTGTTGTTGTTAATTTTGGGTAATTTCAAATTAGATGTTTGCATTGTCGGGGTTGCTCGGACCCCAATTGGTGACTTCCTTGGTTCCCTCTCATCCCTTTCGGCTACCCAACTTGGTGCCGTAGCTATCAAAAGTAACTTTCATTTAAACCCCCTTACTTAAAGATCTCCGTACACTTTTTCTTCAAATTGTTATTCATTGTGTCTTTTACTATGTCAAATTGTTGATTCTCTTAATTATGTATTGTGGTTAGGTGCTCTTAAAAGGTCAGAAGTAGATCCATCTTTAGTGCAAGAAGTTTTTTTCGGTAATGTTCTGAGTGCAAATTTAGGTCAGGCTCCTGCCAGACAGGCTGCGTTGGGTGCTGGTATACCTAATTCGGTCGTTTGCACCACTATTAACAAAGTCTGTTCTTCTGGAATGAAAGGTATCATTTTGTTTTTGTCAGAAAATGCTGTTAAGATCTATTCACAGAATTCTTAGGTGGCATCGGTTCCATACACGTTTATGCACATTGACCGGTTAATGTTGTGTGGAACACACTGCCACCTCAAAAATCTGTATGCATTGTTTCTTATAGGCGTGTCTTGTTGATAACTTCAGTCAATTTTATGATCTTTTTTATTTCAGCCACAATGCTAGCAGCACAGACTATTCAGTTGGGTAGCAATGATGTTGTTGTGACTGGTGGCATGGAAAGTATGTCTAACACACCTAAATATCTAGCTCAAGCCAGGTCCGTCATCTTCTCTAGCACTATTATATAATTTATTTTTTGGGGATTAATATTATACATCAAAGTCTACTTGTTCTATGCAATAGTTGCAGTCCCATAATTATTTTAAATACTATTCTGCTGTGCAACAGATCTGGATCCCGACTTGGACATGACAGTGTTATAGATGGCATGTTGAAAGATGGGCTATGGGATGTTTACAATGATTTTGGAATGGGAGTTTGTGCCGAGCTATGTGCCGATCAGCATTCCATCCGGAGAGAAGATCAGGTAAATTATCCCCATCGTCTTACTCTTAAATAATATTGTAAGCACTCGTATTTCATACGGTTTATTTAGTCTACTGACATGTACTACAACGTATTTAGTTTAGTACCCTGCAGTACCATTATTTTTTTGAGTTTGTACCCTTAAACAACTGTTTTTTTGTCAGTTTAGTACATATGGATGGAAAAACTTGACAAATTTTGAAAAATTACCAAAATACTCTTGAATCTAAAAGAATTGATCAGAAATGTAAACGCACCAGAAGAATTTGTACTTTAATCATAAATTTGGAAAAATTACGGAAATACACTTGAATCTAACGGGTTTGATAAGAAACACAAACCAACCAGACGATTTTTTTCTTAATTGACTAAAATTTTCTAGTGTTGGCCTGTTGGGTGTTATATTTGAAAACTTGTAGTAAGAGATGCCATATTAAGTTGGTGTGATACTGTGATGGTACAACGTGCAAATGTGTTTGAAGCCATATTTTTGTCCAATAGATGGTTGCACTGTCAATAATTAATACATACTCGCAGTACCTGCTTATCAAATATATACATACTTATTATACCTTGTCAGGATGCCCATGCTATTCAAAGCTTCGAGCGTGGAATTAAGGCACAACAAACTGGTGCTTTTGGATGGGAAATTACCCCAGTAAGAACCAGACTGCCCTACTATCTTGCATTTATTCTGATAACTTATTCTGTCTTGCTAAAATACATGTCTGAATGCGTGCAGGTTACAGTGTCTGCGGGGAAAGGAAAACCAGCTAAAACTGTTAATAAAGATGAAAGTCTAGGAAAGGTTATTAGCAATTTAGCATATCATTAAATAAGCCAGTAGCGACCAACTTATGCATATAGTTATACTCTTCTCTCACAAATTTGTGGTTTGTTAGTTTGATCCTGTGAAACTAAGGAATCTTCGACCGAGCTTCAAGAAAGGGGGTTCTGTTACAGCTGGGAATGCTTCTATAATAAGGTTCTATACTATGTTGCACGGATACGGATTCTAGTATCGTATCCGATACGATACGGATATGCGGATACGATTTTTGTAGAAAATTTAAAAATTTAGGATACGATACGTCTAGAATACGTCAATCATTAAAATATTTATATATATTTTATATATAATAAAAAGTATTAACAAATATTCAAACCAAAAGCTGCTAACATAGATAAGGGGGAATAGAAGGAGAAAGAAAGTCATAGAAAAGAAGATTTCCCGTCAATACCTCAGTCTCTCTCTATATTAATGTGTATGTATATCCTTTTTAATGGGTATCCATATGTTTGTGTGTATATTAATAAAGGTAAAGTAGATCTGAAATTGGTAAAAGTACTTTTTGTCCCGTTATTACATGTTTTTTTTTTGGGAAAAAAAATATAAAAAATGAGAAAAAAACAATTTTTTTGAGTTTTTTATTTTTTATCCAAAACGTATTCAAGACGTATCCATGACGTATCCAGATTGGTCAAACCTCGAAATAGTCGACAATACTCCAAATCACGTATCGGATACCGTATCCGTATCGTATCGTCGTATCCGTATCCGATACTCCAAAAAAATAAAAATTCAAAGTATCCATGCTACATAGGTTCTATATCTTTCTTAGTCTCACTCTTTATGTAAAACAACTACAAAAATGTGCACAAGCAATCTATTCACGAGTAGGAGAGTTATTATCCACTCATACAGCAATGGTGCCAAAATATCAATCCGCTAGAGCAAACCTTTAGCAAAATGCTATCTACTTCTTGTTTTACAGTAAGCTTATTTAAGAGTACAATATTCAGATACCATTTATTTCAGCTATAAATGGTTGATATATGTGCCTAACCATTATACAATGCACCTCTTGATGTGGTCCTTCAAATCTGCTATATTATATAAGTTGCCTAGTTGAGTGGAAAGAACTATTGTGGAATTTATTACTTATATTTAGATAGCACTTCAAGATTTTGTTCAGATAATATACGTAGCATAAGAAGGATCACGATTGTACTAAGGATGTGAAGTATATATAACTCTCGTTCGTATTGGTGAACCATTTGTCTCTCAATTAAATGATGCCATTTTTCATTGACAGTGATGGTGCAGCTGCACTAGTACTAGTGAGTGGTGAGAAGGCGCTTGAACTTGGATTACAAGTGATCGCAAAGATCAGAGGGTTTGCCGATGCAGCTCAGGTGTGCAAGTATTCTTTTTAAAAAAAACTTATAAGAAAAAATAAAAAAATTCCCCATTATATGGTAAAGTAACAAATTTTCAGCAAAGCAGGCCCCCGAGTTATTCCCAACTGCTCCAGCACTTGCCATACCAAAAGCTATTTCAAACGCCGGCTTGAAGGCCTCCCAAATTGACTTCTATGAAATAAATGAAGCCTTTTCTGTAAGCAATTTTTTTAATATTTTCTCCGATGGTATCTTGTTTTTAAAACTGGTATCTTTTTTTCTAAAACTTATATCTTTTTTAATTAACCAAGCACCTATATGTATGCAGGTTGTGGCTCTTGCCAATCAAAAGCTACTTGGTCTTAATCCTGTAAGTCTTCTGCTGCATCTGAACAGCATGGTGTCCTTTTTAGGGTTTATGATCTTATTCAGTAATATAACGTGTATCTACCACTACTATTTTTACAATTTAGTACCCTTGACTACCGTCGTTTGGTTATTTTATTATAAATATGTAAGTTGAATGGATAAAACCTCAAAATCTCTTTCAAAATTGACCATAATAACCCGAAATTTAGTGATCGAACCCAAAACTTAAAGAGCTGCCATTGATGAAAGACGGTATTCTAAGATCAAATTTGAAAAAAGTGATACATGCGATAGTACATAGTACTATATTATAGTAAACCCCTTAATTCTATGCTCAATCTTTTTATTTTGTAGATTTTTGTTCTTTCTGCTTTTTATCATAATTTCCATACCTTGTTGTGCAACAGGAAAAGATAAATGTGCACGGTGGAGCTGTATCTCTGGGACATCCACTAGGTTGCAGTGGTGCTCGTATTTTGGTCACCCTGTTAGGGGTAACACTTTCATAGAACTTTACTTTCTTCTGTTTGGTTTTGTTCTTACCTTAATTTCTCTCTCTGCATCTCTCTTTAAGTTAGATGGGTATTATCTCGCTAAAAGATTGGCTTTGTCTTTTGCTCAATTCCATAGATCTCTTTATCTCTATAGGAAGGGTATTTGGAAAAATAGGAGTAGCTTTTATATTTTCTCTATTATTATCTATCAAAGATGAGATTGCAATGTTCTTCTGTTATAGGTACTGAGGCAAAGAAATGGGACATTTGGAGTTGGTGGAATTTGCAATGGTGGAGGAGGAGCTTCTGCACTTGTTCTAGAGCTCATGTAAGGCTTGTTCCCCCTTTTATTCAAATTCTTTCTGAATAATTTAAATTTGTGAATTTTTGTTGTATAGATTGGATGAATCTTTAGAACATAGTAATCCTCCTGTAAGGCTTTTTTTTTTTCCGGGCTTTTTAACTTGTGTTGTCAGTTAGATCGAAAAAAAGTATAGAACTCGGTTATTATCCTCTTTAGTTCCCTAAAACAATCCTATAATATGGGATCACTCATTTGAGTAATCACAATTTAACTAAATCCACTCACTTAAGAGTTGAGACTGGTTTCAAAGAGAAAACACTTAAAAAGTGTTAAAAGTGTCTTGAAAATTGACAAAGCAAAGGAAGATTCCGTTTTTAAATGGTTGCGGCTTTTCTGACCATGCTTTTAATGAGTGTTGTTCATTTACATATTTCCTGGCTTTCTCTGATTAGAATGGCAATGCTTCTCCAGTTTTGCAAATCTATTTTTTGGCATGCCATCGTTGTGTTATGCTTTATCTTATTCTGCATAACTTAATTTTCTGAGAACAAAGATTTGATTTAATTTAATTTGATTGTGCATAGCAGGATTTTAATATGTATTTAAAAACCAATATCATGTAAACCTTACGATCTATTTGTGATTATTATTATCATAAGGTCTGCATTGTTGCATTAACATAATTGCATGATCTGCAGGCCTTCTATAAAGATCAGACGTTCCTCGTTATGAAGTTGATTTAACGACTTTCACCAAGAAGCTGAGGACGAAAAAAAAACTGTTGTTGTCGTGGTTCCATAATCATTTTGCAAGTTTTTTCATCAGTCTCCGTAATAACAGAAGAAAAATAATGGACAAGTTTACTAGGCGTTGGGTGTTACAAGTAATAATCTAGAGAAAAAGAAGCATCAGTGTGAAATGTACCGTTTTACCTCTTTCACCTTAATAAAATGTAATAAAATTCATAGCCAAGTATTATTGAGTTGTACATTCGTTTCCTTCCCTTCCGTTGTATATCCAAACTTTTTCCAAACTTTTTATAAGTTGATACGGAAAAAAAAATTAAACGGTTACCAAGCATTTTTCTAAAATACTTAACTTTTTCATTGTCACTATTTTTTTTTCCATCAGTAGTACCTCTGATCATTTTTATGATTGTTACCAGCATTAACATCTTGACCTTTTTCCAACATTAGCTATTATTAGAAATTAGAGTAAAGTATTGTGAGAAATATTTAAGAGGGAAAGAGATGGCAAAAGGTGTATGATTGGCAAAGAGCAAAATATGGAAAGCCGTTGGTATTTGTATTTGAAACTCAAGTCTTACATTTGGACCTATTTTACATTCACTACTCCGGAAATGTCTCTCTCTGCAATCTTTTCATAACCAAAACAGATGCTAAGATTTTGTTGTATGCAAAATTTATTCACCTCTTATTTCATCCACCTGGTAAAAGGGAACCCTAGTTTCCTTCTTTTGATTATCACCCTGTCCGGTAATTCTTTCAAGATTTCTTCATCGGCCAGAAAGGAACCTTTTTTCTATATACAAGTTTCTGTAATAGAACCTCTGTATACTTTTATCCGTTAGCTTAATCCATCTGAATCCCTGGTGTCATTCAAGAAAAGAAGAATATATTGGAGGTGGTGTTTGTTTTTCCATTTGTTTTGCGTTATGATTTTCACTATCTATTCCACACAAATTACTGCCCAGAGCTTAAACGAGACAATCATTTTGTCCGCAAGAAGTAGATTTTGTGTTTTATAACTTATCGACAACACAAATGTAAATCAAACTGAAATCTTAATAAAATTTTCAAATAGAGAGAATGATCTTCAAATGGCCTGGACAGAATATCTTAAAAGCTTTCCAAATCAAATGTACAATTATAAACATAAAATGTGTGTTTTCTATGTTTACCCATTTTCCATCTGTCGATGACTGCAATTCAGGTCTGCCTTGCCATTGTTCCGGGTATAATATCTAATATGACTTGAATTGTTAATTTTGTTTACCTTTGCAGGTGAACAGCACAGCTGAAAGAAAACTGCGGTAAAAAAATGTTCGGTTTTAACATAAAAACCCGACTGGGTGTTGTGGATTCTCCAAAAACTTCGGAATCTTCAAGAAGTTCAGAAACTCCAATAAGTGCAATCTCTCCAAAGATAGAAGTGGGGGAGATCGATACACGAGCGCCATTTCAATCTGTTAAGGCTGCTGTTAGCTTGTTTGGTGAAGCTTCGGTCTCCCCTACAAGCAATTTTATTCTCAAGAAGCCTAAAACCGCAGAAGAGGTATATTATTTATCTGGAATTCCAAAATAAATACAGACTTAAGAATAACGTGAGTCAATTACTGTATATGTGTTATTTCGGTAAAGGAAAAGGAGGAACACCTGAATCTGAAATATATTCTTCAACACGTGCGGCAATACAAGTAGTTAAAATCACCAAATAGTGCGACTTCCAAGTCGTAAAGTACCATGAACTATCACGTCTTCAGTTTAGTATTTTGTGTTACCATTCTATTTTCAAATTTCCAATATTATTTAAATCCATCACTCAGAATGTATTGAAAACCTCCAAATACCTCCCTGAACCCGATGGTTTCAGTCAAAAACTTATTTGTTGTACGAAACTGAAGAGTGGTAGTACAAGATTCCAACTTAAATATGTGTGATAATACTTTACTCGTGATAATACTCCTACATGATGCTATATCATGATGAACGGCATAGTCTGTTGGTTGGCATATTAAACCGTGTACTAAACATTGTTTTCCACAGAGGGTTCTTGAAAAAGAAACACAGCTTCATCTGGCATTTAAAGAACTCAACAAGTTCAAAGACCAACTCAAATTCGCCGAAGATACAAAAGCCCAAGCCAGAAAAGACCTTGAAAAGGCAAACCGAACATTACAAGAGCTGACAACCAAACTTGAAACCGCAAGCGAATCAAAACAAGCAGCAATCGCAGCAACAGAAGCTGCGAAAAGTCGGGCAAAGGAACTTGAAGAAGCTGCAAAATCCGGAAAATCTCAACTTGACAATAATTCTTGGAAACAAGATGTCGATAGTGAGAGAGAGAGATACAAAGCCTCGGCAGGTGAACTTATTGTGGTGAAACAAGAGCTTACAAATATCAGGCAAGATTTCGACGCAGCTCTAGAGAAGAAACTTGCCGCTTTTCAAGAAACAGAAGATGCTCAACATGCGACCAAGGTTATTTAGTAATTTACTACTTTTACATATTAGCCGGTAATTAATAAACAATGGGTTATGGAAAGTTGGAAACTACTAGGGAGCTCGAGTCCACTATGCTGTCGATTACCAACTCCTTTTCATTACTAATGAAGAAAAAGAAGAACCCTAGCTTATTTTATCCCCTTTTCTTCTGTTGTTTCCTTGATATTCTCATTTAATTCCAGTTATACTAGTTCTTATTAACTGATCCAAGACTATGGTGGTTTTGTCAGGTTAATAAGAAAAGACTAGACGAGTTGACGAAGGAATTTGAGACTGTACGTGAAACGCTTAGACAGGTCAAACTTGCCACATCAGCGACCCGAGAGGAGCAAGCAAAGAATATAGAAGAAAAAGAAGCTATCCTAAGATCACATAAGATAGCAATGGAACAAGTGAAGAGCAATATTCGTTTGCTCAAGGAAGAGGAATCTGAGCTTCAAATTTACGGAAACCTTGAAGAAAAACTTGAAGAGACTACGGAGGGTATTTCGGTCTTGCAAGAACAGTTGAAAAATGTTCGTGAATCAGATATGAGTTCGCTGAAAAGCGTAACTTCAGAGCTCGAAGACGCTAAGAATGCATTTCAAACAATTTTACAAGAAGAGAGCTTGTTGAAAAACTCCGTTGATTCAGTAAAACTCGAACTTGAAGAGGTGAAGAGAGAGCTGCTAGAGCTAAAGAAACAGGATATCAAATCCGACTTGGAAGTTGAGAATTTGCAAAATGAAGTGGAAAAGAGTAAACAAGAGCTTGAAATGGTAGCTTCAGAAGAGAGCAAAGGGAAACAAGATTTCGAAGATATGGTTTCGACTATTCAAGAATTAAATTCGGAAGTAGAAAAGGCAAAACAAGAAGCTGAGGTTACGAGAAAAAGTACACAAGAATTAACTAAAGAAGCTGAGAATGCAAGAAATGAGACCAAGCTGAATGAGGAAAAGCTACAGGTAGCATTGAAGGAGGCTGGAGAAGCAAAAGAAGCGGCTAACATCGCGAGTGAGAAAATTCGTGACATAGACGCGATGAATCCCGACTCGAAAGAAAAGATAAAACTTTCGATCGAAGAGTTTGAGGTTTTGAGCAAGAAAGCGGAGGAGATTGAGAACGAGGCGCAAACCAAAGTGGCGGCTGCAATGGTAGAGGTGTGTTAAGTTACCAAATTTACTAAAATCTTAAATTGATGGCAGCCCTTTTTTTTTAATCTTTTAAAATATTTTCAAGAACTACCCGTCATGTGTCGGCCGAACATTGTTAATGACATCAGTTTTGCTCTAACATACAAACTCGACCTTTTCAGGTAGGAGCTCGACTGCATTTAGTTGACCAACTAAAAAGCTGATTTTTTCTGCATTTTTGTCCTATATTAAGCTTGAACTGTATGAATCTAGCTTTTCCTGAAACTCCAGAAATTCAGCTTATTTGCTAAAAGATTCTAACAAAACAATTCCTAAGTAAATCTGAATAAGGGAAGCCTTCCCTTGTCTCAATCAATTTTCTTTAATTATTTATAGGTATAATTTTAATGATGTGGATAAATGGATGTGGTCCATTACTCCATTTATCCACAGATAACTGAATTCATGACCTAGGCTATGATACGATATAAGTTCGAACAGTGAGTAGGGTAAATTATTAATCATTTACATTATTTTCTGACCAGGTGGAAGCCAGTAATGCAAGTGAAATGGAAGCGATTAAGAGACTAGAAGCAAGTTGGAAAGAGATAGAACATATTAAGGCCGCGACTGAGGATGCTTTGAGGAAAGCGGATATGGCCGAGGCTGCTAAACGAGCAGTTGAAGGTGAATTGCAGAAGTGGCGTCGACAAGAAGAAGCTGACACTGGGATGGGGAAAGGCGATTAATCTTTGAATGTGATGAATCGTGAAAAAATTGTTTTAAATGTTCAATTTAAAATTGTTTTACAGGGAAGCAAAATTGTTATAAATGTTCAAATTTTTAATTTTTATTGATAGCTTTTGTTTTGTACTTGCGTAAATTACATTATGTGAACATTAACGTAGTTTTCTTGGTAGTCAAGTGAGGGACCTTATTTCCATGATCTAGTTCTGCATTACCAACCTTTATTCGGTACAATTCTTGATATACTGTATAACTATAAACAAATTAGTCGTTCAGAATTTAAAACAAAAAGTTATGGCGAATCTTGAATTCGACTCATACATAAAATCATAATTATATCGCTTCTCTCATTACAGATGGCTTAATTGTCTGATTGCCGAAGAAAGCCGGGTTTTTTCTTCCTCTTGTTTTAAGCTATAAACGTCTTTAATTAACCAAAAAAAGCAATAATATTAATTTTTATTCTTTTCCTTCATAAACCAGTAGAAAAACTTATGAGCAAATAAGGCCAGAGTTCTTTTTCTTTTAACATTATTGACTTTTACTAACTTGAGCGCAAGGTACACTGATGTGTGCTTGTGTGTACGTAATGAGAGTATAATTGTTTAGTTTCTTATCTAATAAACTTAAAAACTTATATGTGGGCTACATTATAATAATATGAGCTTGGCATAGTCAATTATTCTAGGTCAAATAATTTACAAACTTGATAGAGGTTTACGTGCCATGTTGTTATAATCACGATATATTGAAAAAGCCGGATATACTTTCGAATATGCCTATAATTTGTTGGATTATATATATAGTTAGTCAGTCTCCTCTCTTAAAACTCAAACAACGACTATTCAACTTCATCAACTAGATCAGTAGTACTATTTTCTCGGGTTAATTCCTTTTCCATCCCCTATCTTTTTAGAACTACTTTAATCAGCCCCCATATCTCTTTTGTTCTGTCGATTTCTCCTTCTTCTTTTTTATGTAATAGGTCAAATTCACTCAATTATCAAACGGTCTCAGAATATTCCGTTATCAGAGTCTTTAGATAACTCAGGTGACCGTTTTCGCATCAAATAAATACAAAATATTAAGTTGGTATTTTTCATTTAAAATATAATGTATGTAAAACTTCAGACTCATTTGAATGAATAAAAAAAGAAAAAATAACTTTTTAATTTTTTTTACATGTTCACTTATAAAACCTACATAAATTTTAAACTCAGTTTCTTTGGGCCATAGTTGCTCATAGGTTTCCTAAGCTTTTTTACCGCACTTGTGACAATTTTATTTTTTTACTGAGTCGGTTCACACGAAACAGTTAAAGGTTGATGGAAATTGAGAGCACCACCAAAAGAATAGGGGAAAGATGTAATTAATACAACTTTTTGCTATTTATTGCTATCATGATTCTAAAGACATTTCTACAGTGCAAAAAATTATCAGGAGATACTCTGCCAATTTTTGGCATTTATGAATTATATACTTAATTAAAAAATGACACTTCCATAAAATTAAAACAAAAAATATTACTGTACAATTCACAAATTACATCAAAGATTCAAATTGCCCCTCATATTAATTAAGTTTCAATTAGTAGTAGGGTCGGTTGGGCCAAATTCAGAACATAAGACTATATATTGAGACAACATTTATATAGGCGGAGGAGCAATACAAATAGGATGAAGTGTTGTTGTTTGTAAAATTTGGGATCAGGACCGTCAGATCACAATTCATCAGTCGAAATGCTTTGAATTTAAAATCAACACTTCAACTTGCAAAAAATACAATGCATCAAATACATCAAATTTTAAGAAAAATGGATGAAAATATACATACTATTGACACTTAATTATGAAAAAATACATACCATAAATCTTTTTTTAAGGTGTATTACATATGCTACATTATACTACTACATATGTTACATGATGCTATTTATTTTTATTCTTAATTTTTAACTTTAATGCTACGTGATGATGCTACATTGGAGCATTTTGACAGCCTCAAAGTGACTGCCTTTTTCTTGACTCTCTTATTATAATAGATAGATAGGAAAGTAATAAGTATATATATATATATATATATATATATATATATATATATATATATATATTTGGTTTGTGATTTATAATGTTTAGTATAGCAAGTTTTAAATAACATTTACTTTATGTAAGTAAATTCAATACATAATTATGGTAATGATATAATAGTATGTTATCATGTAATAATTATAAATTATGAATACAACTATCTTTGTATTTAATGTATCTTGATTTTGAAAATATATTAAATGTTTAAACGGGGCACTGCTAACCGTATTATACATAAGCTTAGTAGTTGTCAAAAATAGAACAAGTTTGTCTTCAAAAACGGCAACCATCAGGTTTCCCTTGAGAAACCATCAAGCTTAGCTTGTAAGTATACATTCATACATACAAGTACAACTACATATATATCACTCATGTCTGTGCCGATGGATGCAACCGTATACGAAGATTCTATATCGGATGAAGCATTGAACACGAGCAATAATACGAATAGCCATAGCCAGAGTAATAGCAGTAGTATATGGGAGATAGAAGAAGATTGTTTTGAAAATAGTACTATAGATGATCATATTAATAATAATGGGGTGAGATCATTGGATTCAATCAAAGAAGAATTGGATGGAAAAGTGGCATTTGATCATGATGACGACGACGTGGTTTATGTTGGTGTTGGGAAGAGTAATAGCAGCATGGACGCTCTCGTTTGGTTGTTAAATGACATAAATATCAATAGTTCGGAGACTGCCATATTTCTTGTTCATATCTTCCCTGAACTCCGGTTCATCCCCACTCCTTGTAAGCTCTTACGCTCTGTGTATCTATCTAGCTATATCCCGCTTTTCTTGATTGACCAAATAATGTGTCCAACTGACTTGACGTCTTGGACACGCGGTTGTGACAATTTCCTGTCTTCATATTTGGTAGGATTTCTCAGCTATTTGTATCAGCAAATTCAAAAGCTGGTTAGTTCAAATGAAATATTTAAAATTTGTAGTTACTAGTCAGGTATGGCGAAGTTCGATCAAGTTCAAACGAGAACTGAAAACTCTGCTCAAAAGTATACTATAGTGCTGCATAGAAGTTGGTAAAATAATATACACCCTCCGTTATCATTTAATTGTCTATTACGAAACTATATACGTGCAATTTTAACCGATTTATAACTTGTATCAAAATTGTCGGAATGAATTTTTTTAAAATCTAATCATAAAATTTAACATTTGAACTATATGATCAACTTTTAAAAATTTTCATTCCGACAATTTTGATACAAGTTTTTGACCGGTCAAAATTTCTATCAAAATTACTTGTAGTTTCGTAATTGATAATTAAATAAAAAACGGAATGAGTATTACTATAGATGTAACTTTAAAAAGAAACAATAAAATCAGGAATTATTTTATTTTATCTTTTAGCAAGCACAACTCGGTTAGGCAAGTTACAAAGGGTTAGTTTAAGATGTGGCAATGAACACCTCAAAAACTCAGCCGTTGACTTGGATAATTGGAATGATGCAAACAAAGTTGAAAATCTTGAAATCATATGTTTTACTTTTACACCCTAGGACCCATCCATTAAAAGTTTAGGTGTAGGTTTGGGCCAAATACTAATACTAGAAGATATACTAAATAGTGACGTGCATCCACTTTTTTTGTAGCTTTCTCAGTGCAATTCCCATTCTGCAGACTTTTCCCAAAAATATAATATTTTTTTCTAATTTGAAAAGCTACATAGACCAAAGAAAAGAAGAGAGAATACGAAGTTGGTAAAATGAACGCTGATACTTTTTCATTGATTTTCATGATGATTCGCTGATGGTGTTGCGATCAGTGACGATTGTTATGTAAATGGTGGAGAGACCCCCTTTTTCATTAATAATGTGGTCAAAAATACCTTATTATGAAACAATTCGAATAAAAAACAAAATAAAAAAACCTTTGCTACGTGACGATTGTTACTTGCTTCAAGATCAATCTTAATATACTCCGGAGAATGAATGAACGAGTGACCTTTGCATGAGAGCACTTTAATTGTCTATTATGAAATTCCACCAATAATTCTAGTTTCCTAACCTTAGAGATTCTATTGAATTTACTAAATTCCTAACCTTAGCTTCACTTAAACTGAATGTTTAAAGTTTTAATGTCAATCATACCATGGGTGCAACTCCCTAGACTCGTAAATTATTTGTCCTCTTTTTTAGTAATAAATTTAATTAAAAAAAATTGATAATATATTTCCATCGACTTAAAGTGAATGATCAGGGAGGAACATGATTCATTCAAGAAAGGCGTAGAAAAATCATACATATGGTTTTTTACTTCTATGGTGGTAGTGTTAGGTTATATTTTGCTAGAAATAAAAGTTTCTGGTTAAAAAAAAACTAGTGGAAAACCATTCTGTGTAGGGATTATGTAGCTGTATGTCCGATTGTGCCACCATTTAGTTTCTCTGTATACAACTATATATGCAAGAGTATATAATTCAGAATTGTGAGCAATATTTATTGTTTTTTTTTTTTTACAGTGGGGAAGCTTCCAATAAGCCAAGTGAATCAACAACAGAAGGAGACTTATTTAAACCAAGAAAGAATCAAGAGAAGAGATTTCCTTCAGAAATTCCTCAATGCTTGCTCTGCTTCAAAGGTGCTTCTACCAATTTTTCTCAAAAACTATATATAATAATTATAATTCATAAATATATATATATGAGCCAGATCAGTCCAAGAAACATTTGACACTTGCAATTAATCATGGCGCATAGTGCATGCAGATTGTTAATTTTGTGTGAAATGTTGTTGCGGTGACCCGCTCATTATCTTAAAAATCGTGCTATATTTTGTGAAATATCATTTTTCGGTCGAAAAACGCTATGATAAACCGATATTTGGATGGAAAAACGTTAAATTTGCGCTATAGGAACGTTATTTACGCTATAGCGGACGCTAGCCGGTGCAGTCCAATTTTTTTTTATTTTTTTTTGGTCAAAATTTTAATTAAATTTTTGGAGGCTAAAGAGAATCAAATCCCAAAATTCTTGCAAACAAAGTAAATGCTCTGACATCTCAGCTACAATCATTTTGTGATTATTAGTTACAACTTTTTATATATATTTAGTTAATTTTTATTAGATATTCTGAATTTAATGCTATATTTATATGTATTTAGGCAAAAAAAAGTACACCGCAAAGCGCTATGTAGCAACGCTATTTGTATTTTTAGCGTTTATCTCGAAAAAATGTTATGGTAACAATAAGACTATTTAAAATATTGAAGTCACACCATGTATGTATACTAGATTTGTACTTCATTACAAGATAAGCTCAACAGTATGATCAATTTGTTTCAATGTTCCCTCCATATGGAAACAGGTTAAAGTGGATACTATTCTGATTGAGAGTGATTTGGAGGCAAAGGCATTACTCGATCTCATTCCCATCCTCAACATCAAAAAGCTTGTTCTTGGCACCACCAAATCTAGTCTCAGGTTTACTCTTTTACAGTTTTAACATGTTTTGTCCAACAGTAAAAGAATTTTGAAGTTCAATACTTACTAATTTTCCGATAAGGTTTTGTAGGACTTAACTAAATATGCTAATCTAAGTTACCAACAAATACTTGGGCTAAAATATTTTGAACAACAATCTGTCAGGTTTCAAAAACTGGAAAACTGGAGTATAATCTGCAAATGCAAATATAACTATTCCAGTTCTAGAAAGAACAAAGTCTGGCAAACCGCTTAACAGCAGAAACAATTTTACCAGATTTAAGAATGAATTATTGCAAGGTATGGTTACGGAAAATTTAAAGAACTTTCCAGCTCTTATCTAACTAGTCCTGTTACTTCAAGTTCCCCGCCTAACTAATTCTGTTACTAACATCCAATTCCAACTGATTACTAACTAATTTGGTTGTAACAATTTGGAATGTTATAAAAGTCATTTGTCTATCGTGTTCAAGTTTTATAGCTTATGGCATACGTTGTGTAGGAAGTTCAGGTCAAGGAAAGGGAACGGAATAGTTGATCAGGTAATTCAGAATGCACCGGAATTTTGTGATATCAAGATCATTTGTGAAGGAGCGCTGGTCAATGCCCTAGCCGAGTCTCCCTCTGCCTCCCCCTCTCCGCTGGAAACCGTTGCCAGTCATACTCAGACTCTAAACGAAGAGCAAAACGACAGTTCATTTGGCTGCACTTGCTTTAAATCTAAAGCTATCAGATAGAATGAAAAACAATCAGTACATTAATAAATAAACATCGATCCTGAAGGTCCCGTTAAGACCGCTTCCGTATGCAGCTTGAAGTATTGTGATACTGTTTACTTTCTTTCTTTTCCAGTTGAAATTTATATCAACTTAAACTTGCATAGATGGCACTGCTGTAGAAAAACAGAAAACTTTATGCATTGCACTCCCCTTAATCCAGATTCGTCTAATATATTGAATGTACAAATTATACCGGGTCAAAAGTTTAGGGCCCTTCTTAGGGTGATTGTTTCTAAAAGTCTTGTTTTTTTGCCTTTTCTTTTTCTTTTTCTTCCTAAACCTTATATTGGAGATATGTATGCTTGTGAGTTGTGACAATTCTTCTTTTAAGATGTACCTAAAAGGCTAAAAGCTTGTGGATGTTAATCTAAATAGTAATGCAAGACACTAAATGAGTGCTTAATTAAACAAGTCATCTCACCTGCCAAAAAAAAAAAACAAGTCATCTTTGTGGTTTTGTGATTTGCCTGCCTATTCAAAATGGCATTTCGTGCAATTTAAAGATGAATGTCTAAAGGACTTGGCGATAAATAAACCATCACAAACGGAACTTGGATGAAAAAAGCAACGAATAATTGAAGATTGGACACCCGATTTTTTACTAAATAAGTTGGGACTTTGTAATCGACTGAAATTCCCCCATAAAACAATATGTTTCTTGATTTTGACGATTTCTATCTACAACTACGAGCTGAATCAGCCAACATGGAAGTGCCTCGAACCATTACAGTTTTAGATTTAAACTAAGAGTAATAAAATGTTTTTCTTTCAAAAAGGTAAAGGGGATTTTTCCCACTACTATGAGTCTATGAGACTATGACCAATCATTAATTAACTTTCCCAGAGCTGACTCTTATAATTTCTATTTTCATCTTTGTATTTCAACATATATGCAAGTGCAAGCAAAAAAGCTCCCAAAAGCAAAGCAGGCAACTAGCTACCAGCTTAATCGATTCAAATCAAATCTATTAGATTTATACATGAGCAAGTTGATGTATCAAATATACTTAATTTAGTCATATACAAGACTTACAAGTCACCAATTGCAGTTTAGTTCACATGGCATAGCCGGTTATATTAAGAAAGTACTGACACATGCACCCCGATCTAGGAGAAGTTACTTGGTTCTATGATAACTACTCCCTGCCTTCCGCACTGTAAATATTATACAAAATCATTTGAAGTTTTGACCCATAAATAACTCGTATCCAAATTATTGAAATGATTTTTTATAAAATTATATCATATAGTTTAACATTAAAATATTTAAAAAAAAAATTAAAATTTTTGGTTTCAGGAATTTAATTACATGTTCAAAAACGATAAAAATTGCACGTGGTTTCGTATACACGTAATATTATTAAGGTCATTCACACCACTCATTTCCGGACCCGTAATGCTTAAACAATTGATAATGTTACGTGTATTGTTCATACGGTCTTATTAAAACCCACAAGTTTATCAAAGTTGCACGTGGTCCGGAAACAATACACGTAATATTATCAATTGTTATGTAAGGTCATTCACATCACTCATTTCTGGACCCGTAATGCACAAACAATTGATAATATTATGTGTATTGTTTAGACGACTTTATTAGAACTCACAATTTTATCAAAGTTGCACTGGTCCGAAAACAATACACGTAATATTATTGTTGAACATAGAGTTCAATAATGATTTTGATTATTACTTTGATTATGCGTTTAATGATTTTACGATTTCGATGATATAATGCTTGTCTTGTCCAAAAATAGAAAACGTATATTTCAGGTCTTTAAATGATAGAGCATTCGATAACGAAGCCATAGGTTCAAGCGGAACCAAAATCGGAGCTAAAACGAAGGAGTTATGAGCATTCGAAGATTTACGGGACCAGGATTACAGTCGACCGATCGACTGGACAAAAACGACCGATCGTTTTTGATCCAATTTCTTCCAGAGAGTCCAGTATAAAAACGACCGATCGTTTTCAGAAAACGACCGATCGTCTGTCTGAAAACGACCGATCGACTGTAGAAAACGACCGATCGTTTTCTGCAGATTTCGAAAACAGCTTTTCAGCAATTTCTGGAAAATAGCTTAAAACTCTGAAAAATAGCATCAACCACTGCCAACGGTCACAAACGGAAACACAGAACTTTTGGCATATAAATACCACCAAATCTCTCTTTCTAAACCACCAATAACATTCCAATCAACTTCCTTCTAACCTTTCATTAAAAATCCCAATATCACCAATTTGGTGTATATATATATTCGAGGAAGAGGAAAATCAAAGAGAAAGAGATTCAAGCTCGATCATCATCAACTCACCAATTAGCTTTTTAAAAAGCAATTAGAATAGTGAGCGAAGTTACATTTTTGTAACTAAATTTGTATCGAGTGTTTTATAAACTCAATTTTTGTGAGCGAGTGAACGGGTAGAGGCTTTGTAAGCGAGTTGCTTAAAAGCTCTAGGTCTTTTCATTTCGGGACACTCATAAAGTGAGGGGGAGCTTAATCGGTCGATTAGCTCGTTAGGATTGTAATATCCGGGAAAATTATTTATAGTGAAATACTCGGTAGTACCGAGGAGAGGACGTAGGCCGTTTGCCGAACCTCTATAAACTACGGTGTCATTTTCTTTCCCTTTACTTTTACTTTCCGCAACCTTTACAATTGCTTATTTTGTTGCTTGCGTTTATGAATTATAGCTTGTCATTAATATTATCAAACGCCTAAGCTTAAATTTGCATAAGTTGGGTGTTAGTTGCACTTAGGTTTTAATTAGGCGAAAAGCGCCAAAAACCTTATTCACCCCCCCTCTAAGGTTAGCCGCACTCGGGCCAACAATTGGTATCAGAGCCGAGGCTCTTGCATATAGGAATCTAACGATTCTAGAGTTAAGATCCCGATGGCTAACATACTAAATTTCGCATCCGGCATGGCTTCATCACCCAATACACCACCATATTTTGATGGAATAAATTTTTCATATTGGAAGGATAGGATGAGCATGTTTCTCCAAAGCTATAATGTTAGACTTTGGATGACCATTAAAGTAGGATATTCCGCACCTACATCCGAAAATAGCGAGAACCCAATCCCCGTAGAGGACCTAGATAACGCTCAACTAGAAGCCTACTCTACGAACGCCAAAGCGATGTATGCTATTGTTTGTGCCGTTTCTCCTAACGAGTACAACAAAATTTCCGCTTGTAAAACCGCTAAGGGTATGTGGGATAAGCTAGTAGTAATGCATGAAGGGACTAACCAAGTTAAGGATTGCAAACTCCAACTATTAGTTCATGACTACGAGCTTTTTAAAATGAGCGAGGGAGAAACTATTTCCGATATGCTTGCTAGATTTACAACTATTACTAATGGATTAACATCTCTTGGTAAGTGTTTGTCATGTAAGGAAATGGTTTGTAAGGTGATCCGGAGCTTACCGAAGGAATGGGAACCAAAAGTCACCGCAATTCAAGAGGCGCACGACATGAATACTTACACTCTTGATGCATTGACGGGTTCACTTATTACTCACGAGATCACCCTCAATAGTCACAAGCCAATCTCAAAAAGGAGGGAGATAGCTTTCAAAGGAACGACTTGTGACGAAAGCAATGAGCTATCCGAGGACGACGAAAATTCAATGGAAATCATTCGAATCGTCAAGGAAATACTAAAGCTTAAAGGCCAATGCAAACATAAAGGTAAATCGTCAAATAATTTAATTTATTCTAACGATTTTGTTTGCTATACTTGTGGCAAGGAAGGACACTTGGCGAGAGATTGCCTAAAGAATCGCAAGAGCAAGGCAAAGAAGAAGATATCCGCTTCAAGCTCTAGCGATAGCTCCGACCAAGATGAAGTCGCGCATCTTGGTTGCTATATGGCCATGGAAGAAAGCCATGACCAAAACCTCTCTTCTTCAAGCGAAAGTGAAAGCGAAGCCGATGAGGTAAATGATCTTTCTTATGATGAATTACTTCATATGTGCGATGTTTATTCAAAAAAAATTCCTAAGCTTGTCGAAAAGGTCGACTCTCTTAAAAGGATAAATTCTTCTCTCAATGAAGAAATAAGATCCCTAAAAAGAGATAAAATTGAAAATGAGTCTATTCCGACATCGTCATTTTCTCTTCATGATATAGATGACGAAAAGGAGGACTTAAAAGATAAAAACGAGTTTTTAAAAACCGAGAATGACTCTTTGAAAAAGAAAAACGATGAGCTTGTCATTACGGTCGAAAAACTCGAGTTAACAATCTCAAGGTTTTCCAAAGGGAAAACCGTGTTGGACGAAATTTTGAGTTGTCAAAAAGATGTCAATGACAAAAGCGGTTTGGGTTTCGTTTCCAACTCTATTGGATCAAGCACAACCCGCTATGTCAAATCTTCTAGCGTGTCTACAACTCCTATTCCGCCTATACAAAAGGTTGTTTTTAAACAAGGGAGCACTTCAAGAGTTTTGCCGAACTCTTGTAATAATAGAAGAGGTTTAGGTTTTCAAACCAAAACCGCTCATCATACTTCTAAAACTTCCTACAAAAAGTCGCATAGTTCTCGGTATTCGAAAAAATCTATGCATTGCATTCATTGTAGTAGAAGTGAGCATATTTCTTCTAAATGCCCAAATCGCTTTCATGTTAGTAGAAGCGATTTGAAATGGGTAGTAAAGACCCGAGCCACTAACAATGTCGGACCCAAAAGAAATTGGGTACAAAAAGACAAATCTCGTGTTGTAGGTATCTCCATCCAAAAGGAGAAAATCGACAAGTGGTTGGCAAAACCGACAAAAGGTATCTCCATCCAAAAGGAGAAAATCCACAAATGGTT
Source organism: Primula vulgaris (assembly GCA_963920805.1). Taxonomy (NCBI): domain Eukaryota; kingdom Viridiplantae; phylum Streptophyta; class Magnoliopsida; order Ericales; family Primulaceae; genus Primula; species Primula vulgaris. The sequence continues at coordinate 15,814,522 of OY987219.1, forward strand.
GGCAATGCCGACAAAAGCCGTGGAAGTCAAGAAGATCGACTCCACCATCAAGGATGAAGTGCCGTTGATCAACAAAGGTGGAAGGCATACCAACAAGTGGTACCACCTATTTGGAATCGGCAACGCTCAATGCAAATGCCATTAGCGAGCGGACTCGACTCCACATCACATATGCGGTATACTCTAATCTATAATATCTACATATATGTGATTAGTTGGGTCGGGTATATGCATCATATTTACATTTTTCATGTTTTGGTTTTTCTTTAAAAACCCTTCACATAACCCCATATTTTTTATTATTGATTGCATTTTGATAATGCCAAAGGGGGAGAAAAATGATATAATTTGGTGTAATGCGTTTTGTTAAAATGGAGGAGATATTTTTCTTGTATCTTGTAAAATCATCATTAGTTTGTCATAATCAAAATGGGGGAGATTGTTGAACATAGAGTTCAATAATGATTTTGATTATTACTTTGATTATGCGTTTAATGATTTTACGATTTCGATGATATAATGCTTGTCTTGTCCAAAAATAGAAAACGTATATTTCAGGTCTTTAAATGATAGAGCATTCGATAACGAAGCCATAGGTTCAAGCGGAACCAAAATCGGAGCTAAAACGAAGGAGTTATGAGCATTCGAAGATTTACGGGACCAGGATTACAGTCGACCGATCGACTGGACAAAAACGACCGATCGTTTTTGATCCAATTTCTTCCAGAGAGTCCAGTATAAAAACGACCGATCGTTTTCAGAAAACGACCGATCGTCTGTCTGAAAACGACCGATCGACTGTAGAAAACGACCGATCGTTTTCTGCAGATTTCGAAAACAGCTTTTCAGCAATTTCTGGAAAATAGCTTAAAACTCTGAAAAATAGCATCAACCACTGCCAACGGTCACAAACGGAAACACAGAACTTTTGGCATATAAATACCACCAAATCTCTCTTTCTAAACCACCAATAACATTCCAATCAACTTCCTTCTAACCTTTCATTAAAAATCCCAATATCACCAATTTGGTGTATATATATATTCGAGGAAGAGGAAAATCAAAGAGAAAGAGATTCAAGCTCGATCATCATCAACTCACCAATTAGCTTTTTAAGAAGCAATTAGAATAGTGAGCGAAGTTACATTTTTGTAACTAAATTTGTATCGAGTGTTTTATAAACTCAATTTTTGTGAGCGAGTGAACGGGTAGAGGCTTTGTAAGCGAGTTGCTTAAAAGCTCTAGGTCTTTTCATTTCGGGACACTCATAAAGTGAGGGGGAGCTTAATCGGTCGATTAGCTCGTTAGGATTGTAATATCCGGGAAAATTATTTATAGTGAAATACTCGGTAGTACCGAGGAGAGGACGTAGGCCGTTTGCCGAACCTCTATAAACTACGGTGTCATTTTCTTTCCCTTTACTTTTACTTTCCGCAACCTTTACAATTGCTTATTTTGTTGCTTGCGTTTATGAATTATAGCTTGTCATTAATATTATCAAACGCCTAAGCTTAAATTTGCATAAGTTGGGTGTTAGTTGCACTTAGGTTTTAATTAGGCGAAAAGCGCCAAAAACCTTATTCACCCCCCCTCTAAGGTTAGCCGCACTCGGGCCAACAATTATCAATTGTTATGTAAGGTTATTCACACCACTCATTTCCGAATTCGTAATGCACAAACAATTGATGATATTAATTATGAAGTTTAGACGTCATTATTAGAACGCACAAGTTTTTAGGAGTATTTGAGAGTGTAAAATCTGATCACTAAATTGTGCTTTAGAGCTGTGTAATGACAAAGGGTTGCCGCCGCAACCCTAATATTTACAAAAATGCCAATTTTTCATTAACAAAATTTTCAATTAATTCATAGATATTATGTTTTGTAACATTTTGAGACAACACTTGGTATTTAGCAAACCCAATATATTATTTATGGCTCCGGCCCTGATCCCCTATACAATACAAATACATACAGTGCATACAGAGGAGCTCATGCATATCACATTAGTTAACAGTTGTAGAGATCATATAACCAGTCTGAGAAGGTGGTGGTGGTTAAACGGAAGGAACTTAATTTTAGAGCCTCTGATCGAGTTAGCTAAAATTACAAAATTAATTAGACATATAAATTATATATTAGATGAATTCTAAGCTTTGTCCTTGTATTATATTAATTACTTTAGGATTAGGACAAATCATCCTAAGATGAGTGAGGCAACCTAAAGGAGTTTACAAGTAATCATCAAAGAACGGTTGGTCATAAAATCTACCGAAAACAATGTATAATAATTTTCACATCAAGGTAATTGTCAAGATAGCAACAAGCCCTCTGTTTTTAGTTAAATTAAGTGACCGTCACGTTACGCACTAGAAAATAAACTAATAGATTAGCTGGAAATAAAATTTTGTTTTGCTCAAGCCTTATTTTTAAAGGAAAAATTCGTATGTAATACATAATCAATTTATAAGCAAGATAATTTTATCACGAATTTATAACTCCTTTTTATTGATTTTTTTCAATTCAGCAAGTAGTTTTACATTCTCGAGAAATTATTTTGTCCACTGGAAACTGCTCATGCCTTCATGTAATCTGCGTGGTTTCACATGCATACACGATTACATGACCTATATTATTGCAATTTATTTTTTCTCGAAAAAGCAGATATTTTATTGATTTAGTGCACAAGTACAATATTCAATAAGTACCCTAGAACATGCTTCAAGGTTCTCAAAGAAAATGAAAAATACAATCTCATCAGGCGCAATAATACAAAGAAAAACCACAATACGACCGAAATCTACCAAATCTTTCCACCTCGGGTTAGCAAGGAGAAACCCCTAATAACATAGGTTTGGGGTATGAATACATGAGAAGAATGATCTTACAAGTACCAAATAATCTCTCTACACATTCTCACTGGCATGGATCTCGTACATATTTACGTCAAATGACTTAGATTTTTACAATATAGCAATCTCATTAACGTTGGTGGAGTTTATGGTAACTTGGTAAGCTTATGGAGTTCAATGATGATAAATAATAGTACTGTAGTAAATTAAAAACTAATGCAACTAAGAATTATGAATCTTTACTCGTTGTGAATTCAAAAAAAAAAGAGAGGATATGTTCTCCTAGAAAAGCAGAATCATTTGACTAAATGGTAATGGCCAATGGGGTACCCCCATACTGATTACTGGCTATTATATTGTCTTCCCTGAATAAGGGGATCATACATGTTAATTGTCAAGCCTCTTTGAAAACATTGGTTCAAATCATCCAATGGCCAAAGATCTGCTACCAAGTTGCAATATCATGCACAATTGAATTATGTGAAAATACAGTTACAAAGATGCAGACTTTGGGGTACTTTCAATGCTTAAACTTATATGTCATTTAACCATCCTCGTCTCATGGAGTGGGACTAAATTTTAAACTAGGAGGGATCCACAACAAAATGAAGAACTCTTACTTAGAATAAAATATCATGATATCATTTCAATCAAAAAAAAAATTGTAGTTGAAGTGAGTGTCTGTAAAATTAGTAACAGAATAGCAAAAGAGCAACAATATATTAATGTTGCTATTCTATTGCTAAATTAGCGATACCCACTTTATCTTTATCTTAAGGATAACAACACAATGTCTCTTGTTATCTTGACATTTTCTTATAGTGCGGAGTATATGTTTAAGAAGCTCCTATCAGAACGGAAAAGACTTGATTTGTAACTCAATAAAAATTAGATTCCACTTTTTTCGACGATAAATGTTATGTTTTTTTAAAAGTTTTTAGCGTATCCCCTTGACCAAAGTTTTAGTATTTTAAATATTGCTGTAAAATTAAAACCAGCTTTGCCTACAGAAGAAATGCAGGGGACTGATTTCGAATTCTGGGCAAACAACAATATGTTCAACTCATTTTCTTTGTTTTCCTCCACTCAATACGCATGTCCAACTGGAATAAAACTTAAAATTGTGTAAAATATTTTTGATGATCATTGTTCTTGTATATAAATATCTTCACCAATGCCAATAATACATCGTACATGCCACTGGTTATGTAGTATAACATAGGATATATATTCACATCAGTATTTATTATGGTAGGAAAGATGCTGTTGGCACACACAACAAGAGAGACAATAGGAGCTCAAAAATAAATGCAAACTTGTGTAATTACCAGTTACCACATAAGTATTTACATAAGCAAGTTGAGCTAGTTTCGAATACTTTTCGTCTCTTTCTGCTCTCTTTTTCCCCCCAATAGCAATATACTAGTATAAGTAAACGAAATGCAACTTTCATATCAAATTTTCTGTAAAATTAACTTTCCGATTTGCCATATTTAAAATCAACTGGTCATACACATTCTTGCTCAAAGGACATCAGTCAATAATTATGATAACTTGTTACGTTAATTAGTTGCTGAAAATATTAGTACGCCTAATTTATTTTCATTTACTAACAAAACCGAGCTCCTATAGCGGTTTCCCTGCAGCTAGGAAATTGGCATATACATTTCTCATTCCGTCTCATATCTAGTGTCACATTTTTTTTTGTATATTTGTTATGTATATCATTATACAAAACATTATAATGAAATTGAACAGTTGTTTTAGGACGAAGCGAGTAGCATGAACACGAGCCAACCATGTTGCTAATAAATCATTTGTATACTATTTTGTTCAGGGAAAAATGATGAATTGATTCATGTTCCAAAAAATTGAAAACTCAACTGGCCAACAATAAAAAGGTAAAAGACAAAAAAGAATTAATTTTAAATAACCATGTAGTGATAAAGAAACACTAGGGTGCGGGCTTAAAAAAGGCAAAAATGGTTGCAACTTTTGTTCCTACATACTTTAAATAGACAGATATATTGCATTCTGGTTAGGCTCAACTACCTTTGATTTCTTGCAATTGAATGAAAATCAAATTTTCCTTTTGCTTTTCTCAAAACTACTTGATCTTATCTAGCTAGCTGGCTATCTAGATACATTATACATAACACTAAATTAATCTTTACAAAACCAGCATCCTTGATTTTTTCTTGAAACTTTTTTAGTGTCTTAACTCTCAACCAAGCATACAAATCTGTATTAGAAAAGTATTACTTACCAGAGGTAAACAATGAAACAGTAACAAGTTTGAGTGCTAATACAGACCTTGAAACACGGAGAACATGGATAGCTCGAAGAAACACGATGCGGATACAAACATGCATGATACATCAGGTGATCTTTACCCCTTTATCGTAGCGTTAATTTTATTTTCAATGTATTTGAATTCAATTTAAATCCGGTCGTGTTCATAAATGTAATTTAGCTAATAAACACATTGAATGATTACGAAATGGAGATCTTTCGACTTTCATAATTCAATCATTGTTTTCTGAGTGTGTTTATCTTTGTTTTGAACAGGCTAGTCTAGCTTAATTAACTACTTCTCCTGGCTAACATCATAGACACATTCAAACGTGAACGAATAATTTTTACTTAGGAGAGCCTAATATCCAACCTTTCGAAAACCATCTAATGAACATAACATTTCCAAGGGAGAACGATTAAGAAAATGAGCATGAGTTTTCAAGTTTTACTTCTCACATGAATTGCATATTTTAGACACGTCTAAAAGTTTTACAAAAATTCTTACTTAGGAGAGGCTAGCATCAAATTACTCAAAATAGCGAAAAGCAAAAAGAACTGGTATATGAATAATCTGCATATTTATTTAAGCTGAATAAGTAGTCTTACAAGTATTACTTTATGAATATTGCCTCTAGTTTTCCAAGTTCTGCCTCCTTGAGTATTTTTACCGTTTAATTTACCGCAATAAGTTAATTCTGTCAAACAAACAGAAGTGATCGACGAGATAAATGATTCTCCAATAGAGCAAGTCCGTCTCACCGTACCTATAACAGACGATCCAACGCTCCCATGCTTAACATTCCGAACATGGTTCCTAGGGATCATCTCTTGTGGCGTACTCGCGTTCTTGAACCAATTCTTTGGTTACCGCCAAAACGCACTATACATATCATCCGTCACTGCACAAATTGTAGTCCTTCCAGTCGGAAACCTCATGGCAGCTTACCTACCTAGCACATCTATCAGAATCCCATGGACAAAATGGTCTTTCTCGTTGAACCCAGGCCCGTTCAACTTGAAAGAACATGTACTTATTACCATATTTGCTAGCGCGGGAGCTAATTACGTGTATGCGGTGGGTATCGTTACGATAGTCAAGGCTTTCTATCATCGCGATCTACATCCTCTTGCAGCTATGATGTTGGTCCAAAGTACCCAGGTCAGTTGCACTTTGCCAAACTGAATGTACATCTAAGACGTTGTTTGGTTGCAGCTTTCGTGCTTGTTTTTTCCAGAAAAAGAAAAAAATACTTTATTTGGTTGACCAGCTTAAGTGCCGAACATTTTGTGTTTTTTTGCCTGAAAAAGCTAGGAGCTTAAAGCTGGATGACCCAAGAATTTTCTCGACTGTTTCAAATTATTTACAATGTGTTTTCTTAATCACTTCTATATAACTAAATGATTTTTCTGTGCTGTATGTGTTTGGTGAAAAAAAGCTTCTTGGATATGGATGGGCTGGTATTTACAGAAAATTCCTCGTTGACTCGCCATACATGTGGTGGCCTTCCAACTTGGTCCAGGTCTCTCTTTTCAGGTACTCTCGCGTACATATCAGCGGTAATCATATTTATATGTATAGATAATGATAAAAACATAATTTCTGTGTTCATTTTAGTTAATGAATCTGAGTATGAATAACTAGGGCATTGCATGAAGTTGAGAAGAGGCCGAAAGGAGGTTTAACTCGACTCCAATTCTTCATCGCAGTGCTCGTCTCAAGTTTTGCATACTATGTAGTTCCAAACTACTTATTCCCATCAATCACGGCCCTCTCTTTCGTGTGTTGGATCTGGAAAGATTCTGTCACCGCTCAACAGGTCGGCTCAGGACTACGTGGCCTCGGAATTGGGTCATTTGCTCTAGATTGGTCCACTGTGGCTGGTTTCTTAGGAAGCCCTCTTGCGACACCTGGATTTGCAATTATTAATATACTGGTCGGATATATAGCCGTTGTATATATTGTGATCCCCGTTGTGTATTGGAATAACTTGTTTGAAGCAAAGAGGTTTCCGATTTTCTCATCACATGTGTTTGATGTTCACGGAGGACGTTACAATGTATCGACGATTTTGGACCAGAAGACGTTTGAGTTTAATCAGGAGGGATACGATAGTTATAGCAAGATATACTTGAGTATTTTCTTTGTTTTTACTTATGGGTTAAGCTTTTCGACATTGACAGCTACTTTATCACATGTTGCGCTCTTCCACGGGAGGTACATAATTACCGGCTCGTTTAGTTATAGATTTTAAATCAATTAGTTGGACTTTTTTGAGATTGAGAAAAAAAAAATTGTTTCACTCTAGATAAAAGCTTCTAGCCTTTTCAAGCTGAAACTTAAAGAAGCTCGGGCTTTAAGCTGGTAAACCAATTACAGTTACAATCCAACATTTAAGAAAAAATGTTTTCAAGCCGTTTTTTTTTTTAATTTTGAACTGTTTTTTGTAGCAGATTAACTAAAATTTGGGTCTCTTTGAGATTGAGAAACAGGCTCACTCAAGCTTAAAGCGTCTAGTCTTTTTAGGCCAAAAACCAAGAGAAACTCACTTTCTGTAAGCTGGTAAACCAATTATAGACTAGAAATTAAGCAAAAAAAGAAAAAAAGTAGAGCTTCAAAACTGCAACGAAACAAGGCATGGATATCTTTAGGCTTTAGCTTTTGTCCATGGCTCAGAAACAGTTAACTATACACGCGAAAATGTAACAACTAATTCTTGTGTGGCAGATCAATTTGGCAACAAACGAAGGCTTCGTTCAACGACAAGTTCGGAGATGTCCACACAAGGATAATGAAGAAAAACTACGACATAGTACCTCAATGGTGGTTCTACTCTCTATTGATAGTAGTTATCGGGCTAGCTATGCTTGCTTGCGAAGGCTTCGGAGGACAACTTCAGCTACCATTCTGGGGAGTTCTATTATCAATGTTCTTGGCACTCATCTTCACCTTGCCTATTGGTGTTATCACAGCTACTACAAATCAGGTAGCTTATAAATCTTTTTATAAATACTTGATTCGGTAGCAGCTTTTCAATTTTCTTTTTTTCTGTGCAAATTTGGACTACATATGGTTAATCAGCTTAAAGTTTGTGGGATTTTTTTCCAGAAAAATGGAAACGCTTCAAAATGGATGAACCAAGCATTTTTCACAACCCCCAAAAATAAAATGCTTATTTTCTTAAAATCCATAAATGCCAGTAATGAGCTATTTCTTTTCCTTTTACTCATGCTATCTGTTACTCACAGTTCTAAATTGTTATGCAATTCAGCAACCAGGACTAAATGTTATCACGGAAATGATTATTGGTTACATGTACCCTGGAAAACCGCTTGCGAATGTTACCTTCAAAACATACGGAACTATTAGCATGTCACAAGCAATAATGTTCCTTGCAGATTTCAAGCTGGGTCATTACATGAAAATACCTCCAAAGTCTATGTTCATTGTTCAGGTAATTACACAACTTATTCTCTTCCTGTTCTAGTCATTCTTATGCAACTAAATGGTACTCCAAAGTATAACTTTACCGTTCCTATTTACCATATTCTTTCCTTTTTTTTATCTCCAGTTGGCGAAATACATGGGGTTATTTAATTTTACCTTGTACTATCACACACATTCAATTTTGAATCATATACCACCATTTTTCCAGTTTTCTACTTTAACTATCGTTTTTGGTCAATTTATTACAAATTCATCAATTAATTAGATGAAAATCATCTCTTGAAAAATTAAATACCCTTGAAGTTAATCATTTCCGTTCCAAACTTGATACTAATTGAAAATTGAAAAAAAAACAGCGTATAGTACAAAATTGAAAAATGGTAGTCAAGGCAAAATTTTCAAGGCTATTTTCATAATTCGCGTGCGCGTGACAGTGTAGGATATTTTCATCCATTGAACTATTTTTTTACTAATTTTCTTGGTTTTTTTTAATTCATGAAGTTGGCAGGGACTCTGGTGGCATCGACGGTGTACTTTAGCACGGCGTGGTGGCTCCTCACCAGTGTCGAGCATATCTGTGATCCGTCAAACTTGCCAGAAGGTAGCCCATGGACATGCCCAGGGGATGATGTTTTCTACAATGCATCGGTTATATGGGGTGTCGTGGGGCCCTTAAGAATGTTTGGAAGCCTAGGCGTATACCCTGCAATGAACTACTTTTTTCTCATTGGATTGCTAGCGCCAGTGCCAGTCTGGATACTCTCACGTAAATTTCCTGAGAAGAAATGGATAAAGCTCATTAACGTGCCAATTTTACTGGGAGGGGCAGGGGGTATGCCTCCTGCAAGGGCAGTGAACTATGTGTGTTGGTTATCGGTTGGCATATTCTTCAATTTCGTGGTCTATAGGAAATACAAGGCTTGGTGGGCTAGGCATAATTATATATTATCGGCCGGACTAGATGCTGGTGTTGCTTTTATGGCGATTTTGTGCTATTTTACGCTGCAAGTTAGAGATATCAACGGGATAAAGTGGTGGGGATTAGATTTAGATGATCATTGCCCTCTTGCAAGTTGTCCGACCGCCCCTGGTATCGTGGTTAAAGGTTGTCCCGTTTATCAGTGACTTGCTTCGGGATTGCAATGGATTGTGGAGAAATATTTGGAAAAACTAAGATAAACTATTTCTCGCATATAGTCGTCATATAACATACAAAACAAGAGATCTCGAGACATGAAGATATAGTTCTTATAATAGAAAATATACCAGTACTGTCTCCAACGTTTTCTGATCGTTATTTAAGCATAGAGGTTTCGGATAAAAATCAGTAAAATCATTGATAAGACATCCGGATTTTCATAATCTTAATACTTCTATGCAGAAGGATCATAAAAGAAAACTAGAATGATGGTTCTAAACTTTATTGTTTCGGAAACCGGGTTAGGCAATTAATCTTCAATACGAATTTAAATATCAGTGTTTCATCTTGCACTTAATTAATCGGAAATGAAAAATCACTAATCAACCAACAAAACCCAAATTGTATTCACATAGCGACACTAATTAATTATTCCCGAGAAACAAAACCTATTATACTCAATTTTCTTCATAGAGGACTAAACTATACGCCAAAGTGCCACGCATGTTCTTGACTTAGAACACAACAAAAGCAAGATTGCTGCGAGCAGACGATGCAACACGAGGTAGGACAAAACCCTGACCACAGTTGTAGATAATTGGCAATGAACCAATCAAAAAAGGCCACAAGATAATGATAACAAGAGAGGCATGTGATGATTAATTTGGTTTTAATTCAACATAGTTCGATTATTGACCTGAAATCGAAAGCTCGCACCTGAATCTATACAGGGCCGGTCTTGGTATAAGTCAAGTAAGCCATATAGCTTAGACGCCATTCCTTGAATATGTGCAATTTTTTTACTTTTTATTTGCTGAACGAAAGTCGTTTTCTCCCCTAATATAATACAAGAAGAACCTCCTTAATTTGATGCTCTGTTTTTTGTAATGTCAAATACAATATTTTGTTTTATTCGGACAAAATTCAGATTTTGTAATTTATATAATAATTTTTTTTAAACATATAGTATGAAATTTTTTCGGACAGTTAAAAAAGCGCCCAAAAAACTGCACATCCCAAGTGTAAAAATGTGTCGGACCCGGCCCTTAATCTATAAGACAACAGGCAAGTATGAGGCAATACAACGTTACATTTGCGATAGACAGATACTAGGGGGAAACAAATGAGTGTAAAATGTAAAAAATAATCAAGTGAAAACATGAAATTTTGTGAATGCTGGAAGATCAAAAACTTTGTTTTTTTCACAATAGCTTAAAACGATTAGGTACCCAAGAAATATATATGTACTTTCAACTAAACCTGATTAAAATTTTAAGGCTATGGGGTTGGGTTTTTTGAATGGTGTTCTGATGCTCCTTAAGAGTAATTCTTCTTATCATCTAATTAATATATATTTTTAAATATATAAATTCAATTTTTCAGCAAAAATAGTAACAAGAGAAGCCATTTTAATAATTCATTATATCAATTCCTTTGCTGCGTCATACTAGATAATCAACGTATCATTTATTTTACCATCGTAGTAACTAGTAAAATAGGGTAAAATGTAACCCCTGGAACTATGGATCATTTGCAAATAACCCCCAGAAACTATTAATTCTTGCAATATACCCCCATAAACTATCTAACTTTTGCAATTAACCCCCAAAGTCATTTTTAAAATGACATGACTTTTTATTCATTTGTTCGTTTTACATAATTACTTGTTTGATATATGTAGTTTGTCAATAACCATGAGGTAAGTTAAAAATCATCGTAAAAAAAGTCATCAAAAGCGTTTTTACATAAAAAAAATATCAGTTTTAGTAAAGAAAACTATTTTTTGTGTCATTCCATAAAAAAATTACATTAATGCATGGATATCAAATAACTCATTATAATAAATGAAAAAACCAACCAAAATGGATCATCGAACATAAATTATATCATTTTGAAGATGAAATTGGGGGTTAATTTTGAAGATGAAATTGGGGGTATGTTGCAAGAATAAATAGTTTCTGGGGGTTATTTGCAAATGACCCATAGTTCCAAAGGTTGTTAGCATTTTACCCTAGTAAATATAAACTCGAAATCGAAAGAAAGAAAATAGTTAAAGAGTTAGGTTTGGTGCACTCTGTGCAGGACAGGATAAAACTCCCTACCATAGTTACGAAGTCGGGAAACGAAAACGAGAGCGCATGCTAATTTTTAAATTTTTAGTAGGAAACGGAAAACGTTGACATAATTAAAAATTTAGAATATAAAATGTAGGAAATATTTATAAAATACTCCAAATTTTATGAATAATAAGACAGTACAGTGAACAACTAGTTAAATTCTTATGATTTAAGACATAATTTATCAAAATAATTTATATATGTTCTTTTATTAATTTGATTTCATCACATTTTAATTGCATTTTTTCCCTTTCATTGAAAAATAAGTAACTTGCAAGTTTTCTAAATGTTTTATTGAGCTTTTCGAGAATTATAATTTAAGATTTTGAAAAGGTTTCGCTTAATTTTCCAAAACGTTTCGGAGACGTTTACTCTAAAATATTGAAAGAGTGTCAAACATGTTTCCAGGAAAACGTGATACGTACCCTAAACAGAGTTTCCTGGTAATATGGTCCCGAGAAAGATAAAAGACAAAAAATAATGATAAATAAATGATAGGCCGATAAAGACAGAAAATAATTGCATCAACGGATTCAAATAATACTGATGAAAGTGAAGGTTTGTAAGGTTACTGGCTCCATAGGTAAGCTAAATATAAGCCAACATGTGGAGTGTGTTTCATGATTAGAAAAGTCATCAAGGTATCTCAAAACTGAACCAAACAAACAGAAAAAGTGAAAAACATATTCGTTTTCCGGTAAGAAGGACAATTTCTTCTTGCTCTTACTCATAAAAGAATTGACGTGAGACAATGCAAACAAATGGTAAAAGCATGAGAAAAATACAGATTGGAGATTACAGAGATCATATTGAACAATTATAATGCCATATTCGGCCTAATTACATACTAACAACACACTGACTCCTAATCATTGTATATATCACATCACATCTGTAGTAAGCTTTATACAAGTCACCAAATTGAGCTCCATTGTTCAATTTATTTATTATCACTTTGGTTATTAGAGTTTTGAAACAAATGAAAATACTTGCCAATTTTTTTAGAACGACAGTGTAAGGATAACTTTGCAAGGTAATCAAGTTACCATTCCTTAGAAATTTCGGTGTGATGATTGTAAAGATTAAAGAATGAACTTGGCAACTATGGCCGACTTTTTGACAAATACTTATTTAGTAATTTAAATTAGATTAGATTTATTCCGCATTCCGAAGTGTATTGAAATAATAATGATACTTTTTATGCATTCTTAATATTTTCGTAATTAGCTATTAAAATGTTACCCCCTTTATCCGAAATCCTAGATTCGCCACTTGCCCCATGCCTATATGAACCTTCATTGGTGATGACTCATGTCTATTTTGCTCATAAATACAACAATTTAGCCACAATCATGTATAATGTGTCAATGCATAGGAATATAATAACTAAGTTAAACCCTAACGGCTACTATAACACAAAATCTGGAAGCAGTGCTTTGGGAAAAACTTTAATCAAGACCACAAGAACCAGTAAAGATGTTATAGTATATTATCACACATCGACTAGATAATGATTATTACTCTCTAAAATGGGCTATTTTGCACCGTTAGTGCTTTTTCAGAAGCTCTGTCATCTTCTTACCGTTAATGGTAAAAGTGCGAAATGCTTTGTTGAAGATAGTTTTATGATCTGAACTTAAACTGTCACTATCTGATAGTGTTGCTGTAATTCGTACTCTTTCTATTGCTAGTGGAGTTTTATGTAATAAATAATAACTTGAATAACCAAATGAAACATCTCATTAACAGAATAAGCTCGCTTAAGCAACAAAATGTGACTTCTCACCCCAGTATAACATTCATTCAACCCTATCAGAAATTGCATTTTAAAAGATATTTGTTCCTTTTCGAAAATAGCAGCCACAAATTTACAAGTACACTCCTTAGTTACACCACAACTACACCTAGGAATGTGATTCAACATATTCAACTCATTTCATAGAGTCTCAAACTTAGTAAAGTAGGTGGTTACTGAAAAGGAGTCTTACTTGAGTTCATGTATTTTCTGTTGTGTCTCAAAAATAGTTGCCTCATTAGTTTGTGAAAACCTTTCTTTTAGCACATTGCACATACCAGATACAGTTTCCTCATATAATATAGATTGGGCAATTTCAGAAGAAACTGAGTTCAAAAGTCGTGATTGCACTATTATGTTACATCTTTGCCAGGAACTATAATTTCCATCTCACTCACCAGGACACAATTGATCCATTAATGAACCCTAATTTGGACTTTTCCCCTAATGCTATCTTCATAGCACGTTTCCAAGGATGAAAATTAGGACCACTTAAAACTGGGTTCACTAAAGCACTATTTGTGTTTTTACTAGAATTAAGATAATAAGGATCATTATAAATATTATTCTGACTATTTCTATTCCCACGAGGAATACCATTAAGAACATCAGCATAAACACCCATTTCTAGGTCTAAAAATTCCCAAATTGAATAATCTCAATAGTAAAACCAGTAATAAGTCCAATAACAACCGCTAATTATACCAATCACTTATATATAGTCACGAATCCCAAGATATCCAGATAATATCGAATAAGAACCCTAATTCAATCAAAATTTATATAGAAAAATCCCAAATATCAACTGTAAAACAAATGCTGAGCTAAGAGTAGTGATAGGCTCACCAAACAAGAAGAATCGCAACGGAAATCGAGCTATTTCAGCTCTGATACCATGTTAAGAATCAAAATCAACGTAATGTGGCTAAAATCGCCATTTATAGAGAGAGAGAAAATAAAGAAGAAATGAATTAAAAATTTATTCATTCTCAGAGTTTTTAGTTACAGTCTCAGATATTTATGCATTCGTAAATAAAAGACCAGTTATCAATTGCCAGCTGTCACTACCTAATTGGCTAATTGATAACAGACTAACAGAAAACCCATTAGTTCTTATTTATTACATAAAGCTCCACTAGTGATAGAAAGAGTACGAATTACAGCAACACTATCAGATAGTGACAGTTTAAGTCAGAGCATAAAACTATCTTCAACATGCTAGGTTGGTTTTATCTGTCAATGAAGCTAGCAGTCCCAGTATGGCTTCTGCCTCTTAAGTACCCTGACAAGAAATGGAGTCTTCTAAATATTTCGGTGATTATAAGGGATGCTGACCACCGATCGATTAGGGCAGTGAACAATACGTGCTGGTTTATCGTAGGAATTTTTTCCATCTTTGTGGTGTATAAGAATTACAAGGTATGGTGGGCAAAGCACAACTACAACCTGCATGATGGGTTGGATGCCCCGGTGTCGGATTCATGGTTATATTGGGCTATATCACACATTTCAATTAAAAAATATAAATGGACTATCTTAGTGGGGGTTGGACTTAGATGACCGTCGTCCTCTCACAACTTGTCCTGCTCAGGGTATAATGGTAGAGGGATGCTGTGCTTAGTGGACTATCTTAGTGGGGGATGCTGTGCTTTCTAATAATAAAATCTGAATTGTTCGACCTGGGACAACTCTACAATAAGACAAAAACAAACAAACATATCGGCAATTCCTCCAAAAGTGTGTAGAAAGATATCTTAGTCTCTTTTGTTGGCTTAGCACATTAAAAGAAAATGTTAATTTCCAGAAAGACCAGAAATGAGCCGGCGCTGATTGTGACACTTTTTCTCTCACGCTATTGTACTGACAGCTTAGGGCCGGTATCTAGTAACATCAGCATGACGAATAGTGCTGCTGTTCTTATAGAAGCGGAGTTATAAATAGATCACACCATCCATGTTAATGAGAATACTAATATAGCAGATAAGCTAGTAATTATTTAGCAGTGTAAAGAGACTGAAGTTTACAGTTTTGTACCCTCACTTATCAACTTATCTCGATTTTGTATCAGAACATGACATTTTCTAGGTTTAGACCGTTTAGTACCCTAAATAAATTTATTGATATCAAAATGTAAAATCACAAGTAAATGAATTTCCCAAACTTGAAACACTTGATAACCAACAGAAGAGACACTGAGTTCATACATTTAATTAAATTCTGCAATCAAAACAAATGAAATACCAAATCGAATACTTTTTTTTATCTTAAGAGAATAAGATCAACTTTTTTTTACTTGAAAACCCAATAAAACTATATTCGGGTAGCAAATAAAAAAATTAACAATTGGGATAGACCAACCCAAACCATAAGTATACACAAGGACAATGAATTGCCGAAAACAAGTTACAGGATATATACTAATGACAACAAAAAGGATCTGTGACAATGGACTGAATCAACGAGGACCAGTGATGATTAAACTATAATTGAGAGCTCGTACCTGAATCGATAAGACAAAAAAGACAATCTGTAAAAATATAGTAAGTAGGACGAAACAATGTAGTTCTCACGTGTTATGACTTATAGGGTGAGTAATTAAGAAAATCTAACTTAGTCCTCTTAGATACTCGCAACAAAGTTTTACATAAAACGAGACCACATATAATGGTAAAACCATAATAACAATAAGGAAAATATATCTTATCCAATTAATTCAATCCCGTTCTCTAAATATATTACAAAATTGAATAATTTGGTTTTCAGTTAATCAAGTAAGCAATTTCTTTTCTTACTAAAGAATGTCTTCAATATGTTAGGTTAATTTTACTTGTATCAGTTCCTTCTAGAATTGAACTTCAATCAGCTATCTCACTAAAATATTTAGATATCCACAGTATGATCAACACTCGTTGCAATGTTCCCGTCAACTACAGAAATCTTACAAAAACATATACATATCCTTCTTGTTATGATATAAAAAAGAAGGGCATGTCTGGTACCCAAACTGTAGCATTCAAGAGTCAAGACATGCACAAGTTAAATAAATGTTCCCTTTCTAGGTCCCAGATCAGTTTAAACAAATTTTTAGCCGAAAAAGTGTTATCCGCATACTTTTTGGTGTGTGAATCTCAATAGATTTGTACCTGAGTGGTTAAACATGACTATATGGACTATGAGTAACAATTCTAATAACTAACAACGTAAATCTTCTGAGTACAACCAAAAGCAATAGAAATAATTCAATATTCGGATCTCTGAAGACTTATGGTGGTGTTAATTTATTTGCTAGTTCATACTGTTTAACTAAATACCCCCTAATTACCATCATACTTTTTATACACTTCAAAAGTAGGGAAACGAGGAAGATTTTAAGATAGAAGACATACCGCTTGAAAAACATTGGAAGCATCACCAATGCAATGCCATCTGAACACGAGGATAGAAGCAAAATATGGCAATGCTGATGATTCTGGTGAGCTTTCTTTTCCTATAGATGGTAAAGGAAGAATTATTTTTCGGATAAACTGACAGAGACAAGAATCATGTGATCACGATGACGCGCATATATAGGTTGTAAGGTCTACAGCTTCATACTTGGAACGGGAAGTGAGTATGTCAGCCAACCATAGTCAGTGATATTATAATAAAATGTTGAGTACTATCCTTCATGCTTAGAGAATGGCAATCACATCTCGAAGTGAACCTAACAAACAGAAGAGAACAGCTGTTTACTGATTCAAAAGGCTTGTCTCGTTTCAAATTTTAATATTCAGAGAAATTGATGTGGGACAATGCAAACAAACGGTAAAACCAATAGAATAGTACAGCATAGACCCTCTAGAGATAAGTCGGATAATATTAAGTTCCATCTCCGGCTCTTGTTATTAAACAACCCTGTAACATCGTCTCATTCCATAAACCCCATAAAAAAAAACATACATCTGCCCAAGGAAATGAAAGAAGAGACTCGGAATGCTAAAACTCCTGGTAAGCATTCATTTTTCCGAGAACAGAAAAACCTTTAATATAAAAATATAGTGTTACAGTTCAAAAACGTATTCTTAACTTCATCTTGTCAATATTCCTGACTCGGTTACACGTTTGATATGCATGCACCAAGTGTAAGTGATGAACTGAATTAGGTATAGTATATGAACTGTTACTAGGAGATTGACCAAAACTTACTCAATGTTATTACATTTTCACATGCATACTTTAACTACTTTTGTTTGCAGATGAGGAAGTAAATGATTCTCCAATAGAGCAAGTTCGCCTAACGGTACCCATAACAGACGATCCAACACAGCCATGTCTTACATTCCGTACATGGTTCCTCGGGATCCTTTCATGTTGTCTTTTGGCTTTCCTAAATCAGTTCTTCGGTTACCGCCAAAACGCACTCTATCTTTCTTCTGTTACCGTCCAAATATTAGTGCTCCCAATTGGAAAGTTCATGGCAGCATACTTATCCGAAGAAGCAATAAGGTTCCCAGGGACAAAATGGTCATTTTCGTTGAATCCAGGACCTTTTAACTTGAAAGAGCATGTCCTTATAACCATTTTCGCGAGTGCAGGATCAAATACTCCAGCAGCTCTAGATGTCGTTACCATAATGAAAGCTTTCTATATGCGAGAAATACAACCGCTTGTCGCGCTCTTGTTAGTTTTCTCTACCCAGGTGAACAGTCCTATATCTCCCTCCTTTACTATATCAATCACGTTATAGCACCTCAAAACCTACACGCTATACATTTTTGTTACTCGACCAACCGTCAGAGAAGCAAATACAACGGGTACGCCAATTAATAAGATGGATGAGGTAGCAATTAATGCAAAAACAGCCTTTCTCAACAAATTTCGTTCGACAAAGACTCCGTTTTTTCCTCTTTTCGGATGTATCTTCATGTAAATAAAATAGGGGGCAAACAACTCTATGAAAAAATGGCAGTTCAATTCGAGGTGAAAGAGCCCAATGCAAAAAAATGCATGTTGGGTTAATCGGTAATTTGACGGCAAAAGCAATAAAAAAAATTCACTCTTTCATATACTAGGGGATTTCACTTGGAAAAGAAAAAGTTCCAATAGGCAGTGATGGAACCAGAAAATCAAAGTGGGAGGGACCAAATTCTATATAAAAAATCATATACCATATATGTGTATTTTTTCCGAAATATAGGAGGTCGAAAGCTACTTTTTTAAGATTTTGATTAAAATACATAGAAATTTTTTACTTTTTCGATAAAAAAATTAAAATGAGAGGTCACAGCCTCCGACTGCCCCCATTTATTTCTTTACCTAGCTATAGGCAAGGTGACACTAAGTTAAAGGGAAAACAGATAGCATTGTAGGGAAACTTCTCCAATACTTTGCATAAGGGCAATCCAGGCTATTTTTGGCTTAGTTTTGACTGGGGTTTTATAGGTTTAGTACACCAAACTATATGTTTTTAACGATTTAGGTACCCACCTTTCAAATTTTCCAATTTAGGTACCACGCTATAATAATTTTCCAATTTAGGTACCACCGTCTAAATAAATCAATAAATCATGTCACGTGACATTTGACAAATATTAATTTGAGAGACTAATTTGACAATTTTGCACAAAAATATGTCATCTTATAAAAACGTTTCCCCCAATTTCACAAATAAGAAAAATTTGGATTATATGCTAATTTTTTTTATATGTGAAATTGGGGGAATTTTTTTTCTAATATGACATATTTTTGTGCAAAATTGTCAAATTAGCCTCTCAAATTAATGTTTGTCAAATGTTACGTGACATGATTCCGTGATTTATTTAGACGATGGTACCTAAATTGGAAAGTTATTATAGTGTGGTACCCAAATTGAAAAATTTAAAAAGTGGTTACCCAAATCGTTAACAGCACTATAGTTTGGTATATTAAATGTATTTTTTCCCGTTTTGACTTGGACAACTAATTATTTTGGCTTAGCTCTTGCTGGGGCTATAGGGTTAGTACATGGTTGTGATACACTAATTTATAAAACCAAAAAACTACTTCAATAAAATTTGAAAATTTGCTTTGAATAAGTTATAAATTCTCTATGATGCATTTAATAATCAAAATAGAAATTTTGTCTTGTTTGACTCATAAATCAGATGCTTGGATATGGATGGGCTGGCATCTTCAGAAATTTTCTTGTTGATTCGCCCTACATGTGGTGGCCTTCTAACCTGGTTCAGGTTTCACTCTTTAGGTGCTCGACCCTCATTCTTCTGTCTCACTGGATAAATAATACTTTACATAGATCTCTGTATACATAGCTTTCTGTTTCTGAATTAGTATTTGCAAACATTTATTGGCCTATGTTATGTGTGACTGATTACCACCTTACAAATCTGTGTACTAATCTACTAGCATCACTGCACATTAAAACGCAGTAAACTAAATCCAGACAATATAAGTACTTAGCGACGGATTCATGATCAATGTACCTGCAGGGCCTTGCATGATGATGAGAAACGACCTAAAGGAGGTCTAACACGCTTCCAATTTTTCATAATAGTCCTTGTGTCAAGCTTTGCTTACTATATAGTCCCAAACTATTTATTTCCATCCATAAGTGCACTTTCCGTGGTTTGTTGGATATGGAAGGACTCCGTCACAGCCCAGCAAATCGGTTCCGGTCTTCATGGCCTTGGAGTTGGTTCCTTTGGACTTGACTGGTCAACAATAGCCGGTTGGTTAGGAAGCCCTTTGGCAACTCCAGGATTCGCTATTATCAACTCACTTGTTGGTTATGTTTTCGTTGTTTACGTACTTATCCCTCTTGCTTACTGGAACAACTTGTTTGGGTCGAAAAGATTTCCCCTGTACTCTTCGCACTTGTTTGATGCTCATGGAGGATTATACGATGTCAACAGAGTTTTGAACCAGACAACCTTCGAGTTCAATAAACAAGCATATGATGGTTATAGTAAAATACATCTAAGCACTTTCTTTTTATTTGCTCATGGTGTAAGCTTTGCGACATTAGCTGCTACAATCTCACATGTCGCGCTCTTCTATGGGAGGTAATAAACACGTAATTTATTGTTTCCCATATAACATAGGGCAGAAGATCAAGATCTGTGTTATCAACAATGTTTAAATTCTTTACCAATTAGTAGTAGCATCAGTTAATGTGGAACCTGCCGCCGAGTCACAGGTCTATGTAATGAACATTTCTCTTATGAGTTATGACAGAGATATTTTGAACTAATCTGATCATTAACTCTCACATTTCATTCGATATAAAGGTCAATTTGGCAACAGACAAAAACATCGTTGGATAACAGGTATGCGGATGTGCATACAAGGATAATGAAGAAGAACTATGAAGTTGTACCTCAATGGTGGTTTTTGTCAATACTGGTAGTAACTTTTGGACTGGCAATGCTTGCATGTGAAGGTTTTCACAGACAACTCCAACTACCATTTTGGGGAATTCTGCTAGCGATGTGCGTGGCTATAACGTTCATCTTGCCTATCGCTGTAATAATTGCTACCACCAATCAGGTCTATACCCAGATAGTCCTGCATTTTTCTTAAAATTTGAGCTACTTGATGCGATTTAGTTCTGCTATGTACTAATTATCGTATCATATCAGACTATATATATATATATAAGCCGACCCAAGAAAAAGTGAGACTGACAAATTTTGACTATTTTTTTCAAAAATGTCCCTAATCTTTTTTACTAATTACTCATTAATATTTATTCAATTCAAAATATAAAAAATACACAAAAATCATTATTTTTTCAACAATTATAATCATATACCAAATAAAATCGTTTTACGCGTATTTTGTATAACAAAAACATTATATTACTCAACATTTCTAATTTAATATATTCATTCAATCAATATATTTTTTAAAATTTTATTTACACAGATCATATATATATACCACGCATCGCACACGTAACGCGTGTGTAATTATTATTATTTATTAATATAAACAAAATCAAGAAAAGTTGAGAATGTCAAATTTTAATAATTACCAATCTACAATTAACAAAATACTCACTCTATTTTAATAATTACCAATCTACAATTAACAATTTATCCGCGCTATATTTTCTTAATTACGGATGTATCCTAAATTAATTAACAATTCGTTTTAACCTGCATAACTACAATAAATGATAACAAATCTGAATATTATGTTAAAAATAAAATATATTACGAGCATCAGACACGGAATAAGTGTATACATATCTATACACCAGTTTGTGAGGTGGCACAACATACAACCAATCAATGTTTAGTTGCTTTTAATTTTGTATCAAAAGCGTTAACTAACAAATCTGTGTAATCATTAGTATATATGGAGATATATGTAAACGAGAGTTTTTTTTTTTTTAATCACACATTAACGCATGTCGGGTAAACCAGGGAACAGGAATCGGCATTGTGAATGAGACCATTATCGGTTACTTATATCCTGGAAGACCTCTTGCTAGTGTTACCTTCAGAATCTATGCTTCCATTAGCATGTTTTCAGCAATAGGCTTCCTCTCAGATTTCAAGCTAGGTCATTATATGAAGATACCTCCCAAATCTATGTTTATTGCACAGGTAAAACCTACAAGCTTGTATTTATAGTTTCAGTCTTCTTCATTTATTTCATTGCCGTTTTGCTAACAAGTTGCCCCGGATATATGTTTTATAATTAAATTGATTTCCAATAAAACTATTGTTACATTTCTACTATAACATTAATACATTATTACTTTACCATAATTATGTCTTTAATTTACTTAAGGTATGGAAACGTTATACTATTAAAAACATACTAAAACAAATATTATACATGCTTACCCAATGCCCCCTTAGGCATTCCGCATTCCTCATTCGTTCCCTTTGTCCACCAAACCAACAACTTTTAACCATTAATACAATATACATTAGAATTTTAGCTCAAAAACTCTAGTTATTTGCTAATTGTTCAATAATGTTGGTTTACTAAACTAGTTTACACAATTAGGTCATCCGCATTGAAATTTAGACTTTTAAGTACTCCTGAATTTTGTTAAGTTAGTGTACTGATTGTTATGTGTTGAGTGAATCGTGAAATTAATAATATGGTGTACGAAAAGCTAAAAAAAACCATAGGTTTGTGTACATACGTGATATGCATTTTATTTTTTGATGAAGCTGGTGGCCACGGTAATTGCATCCTTTGTCCAATTTGGCACTGCTTGGTGGCTCCTCACCGGTGTGGAGAATATCTGTAATGTCGCTAAACTTCCAGTAGGCAGCCCGTGGACGTGTCCCGGAGACGAAGTGTTTTACAATTCGTCTGTTATATGGGGTGTGGTGGGTCCACTCCGAATGTTTGGAAGCCGTGGCCTATATTCGAAGATGAACTTCTGTTTTCTCTTTGGTCTACTTGCACCTGTGCCTGTTTGGTTACTATCTCGTAAATATCCTAAAAATACATGGATAAGGCTTATTAATGTTCCGGTGATTATAGGGGCCGCACAGGGAATGCCACCAATTCGGACCGTGAACAACACATGTTGGTTTATTGTTGGAATTTTTTTTAACTTAGTGGTGTATAAAAAATATAAAGCTTGGTGGGCGAGGCACAACTACATTTTGTCGGGAGGGTTGGATGCTGGGATTGCATTCATGGCTATGTTGTGCTTTATCACATTGCAGTCGAAAGATATAAATGGACCATCTTGGTGGGGTTTGAAATTAGACGATCACTGTCCTCTTGCAACTTGTCCTACCGCTCCGGGAATAGTGGTAAAGGGGTGCCCAGTTTTTTAATTACACCTCCCTTGTTTTGCTGTAGCTTTAGAGCACAGCCTTTTTGGTATGTTGGCTAATAAACTAGGTTGTATTTGGTTGACCAGCTTAAAAGCTGAGGTCTTGTGGTTTTTATCCTGTAAAAGCGAGCTAGATGGACCCGTTCTATTTCCTAGATCTCAAAGCATCCCGCTTCTTTGCTTAAAAGTGCAGTTAGACAAGCCAAAAATCTGAATTGCAAGCATACTTTACACGTTATTGTAAACTATCTTGGAACAGTATGAGGTAATAGCCTTTTCTAATCTAATATAAAGGTGGTTTAAGTTCAAAATGAATATACCACAGTGCTACTGTTCTTATAAGATGGGAATGTTATTATATACCTCGAACCATCTCTGAAAAGCAGACTAGCATATGATCTGAATTAACTTGCAGTTTTGGATTTATAAGTGGAAACAAAAAAGAAAAATTAACAAGGGTAAAGTTCAGCTTCTTTGCTTAAAAGCTGCCGATAGAGTCTAGACAAGCAAAAAATCTGAACTATTGCATACGCTTTCAAACTATTGTGCAACTATCTTGGAACGGCATGAGGCAATAACCTTCTTCTAATCTAATATAAACGTGGTTCAAGTTCAAAATGAATACACCAACAGCGCTACTGTTATTACACAAGGAAATGTTCTTACTATACCTCGTGCCATCTCTGAAAAGCAGACTAGCTTATGATCCAAATGAATTTGCAGTTTTAGATTGAAAGTGGAAACAAAGAGGGAAAATAAGGGTAAACCATGTATTATTAAGCTATAATCTTGACTGTATAAGAGCAGGATGGAATGTAGCATATCAATAAAAAGTATCACTAAGAATGTAGAAAGAAAATAGAAAATGGTTGCTCTTTGGTGGAACCAAACCAGTCGACCTGATTCAGTTTTAATATAAATAGAGATTAGTTAAACATACGGTTTCGATTCACCACAGAGCAACTTTGCAATTACGAACAATTAATTCTTTGTTAGTAGATTGTGACTAAAAATGTGTGTGGTCTATCTTTCCTGTAGAAATTGAAGTGTCCTATATATTTTCTGACTAAGTGACTACTAAGTTTACTATGTCTCTGTTTATCAGAAGTTATAAACATGTTTGGATCTTGTGGAATACCAAATCCAACTAGAGATCTCTCAAAATAAATAAGTTAAGACTGTTTTGGGTATTGCACAAGATACCGACACAGTTTCTAGTCAATTCTGTTTCAAATAAACATAGCATACACGCACTAGAAACAGAAGAAAAAAGGCACTTGATTTTTTACCGAAATAATAATAATAATAATACGACACATGATTTCAAATCATAACTTGGAGAACCGAAATGTACCGACTCAGTCGAGTTCATCCATAAAAAGCTATGGTTTATGGGTTTTTTTCCTAATAAAAGCTAGCTAAATGAACCCTACATCTTTTTAAAGCTAAAAAAATCCAGCTTATTTACTTAAAAGCTGCAGCCAAACAAGCAAAAAATCTGAATTGTGACCATTACTCTCCCAAATTGTTGTACTGATGACAGTCTTGGAGTCAGTATCTCGTAAAAACCTTTTTTCAATTCCGGTTCAAAATAAGTATGACAATGACAATAGTGAATTTGTTCTTCTAAGAGGGATATCTTATTACTAGACCTCGCAACATCACAATGGTAACGAGAGTACTGAAAAGGCAAACCAGCTAGTAAAAAAGTAGTAATCTAAAGAAACACATGTTATAATCCGAAAATATATTTGCTGTTTTGGGTTTACAGTAGAGAAAGAGGACAATAAGGTAAAGCATTTATTACCAAGCTATAAAACTAACGGTGTACAAATGGGGGGAAATAGGAATGTGGCCAAACAAGAACTAACTATGACTAAGAATGTGTAAAGCGAATTGAAGATGGTTATTGCTGCATAACATTAACTCAGTCGGGCCGGTGAAGGTTGTATGTTAGCGCAATCGGTTTCAGTTAGTCAAATAACAACTTAATATTACATAATTAAATCTTCATTAGTAGTAGATTGCTATGGCAAATGTGTGTTTCTTTCTTTCCTGTTCAAAATTAAGTGGTCTACATATTTTGTCTCTGGGACGAGTGTACTATGTTTATACTTTCGTTTTCTTTCTAAATCTTAACACTATGTTTATGACTTTATGTTTATCAGAAGTTACTAGTAGGTTGGGATCTAATGGCGTACCAAAATCCATGATCTCTCAAGATTTGAGTTAGACTGTTTTGGGTATGGCACAAGATACCAACAAAGTAACCATGTTCCTCTTTTGCACATAAATATAGCACACTTGTAATATAAACAAAACATATGACTTAATTTTCTACAGAGCCGACACATGATTTTTCAATCATCCAGTGATGGGAAACTATTAGTTATTCAAATAAATAATTGCCATTCACAATTACTCTCTATCTCCACCCAAAGGTTGAAAATTTGAAGGTCGAGCTCATGAAAAAATCTTTACAATGACCCGGCTCAGTCGAGTTTATGCAGTGATGGAAAACTATTAGTTATTCAAATAAATAATTACCATTCACAATTGGTCTCTATCTCCACCCAAAGGTAGAAAATTTGAAGGTCGGGCTCATCTTATTAGTGGAATTAAACAATCAAGACACGGTCAATAGTCTCCAACACGCTTTCGTTAGCTTTTTCTACTTTACCAAAAGCCCTTTGATGACATCGAAAACAAAGTATGTGCTTCCTGATCAGTTTTGTTTAACAATTGATTCAACGATCTAAGTGTTTATTTATTTACACATAAAAACAGAGACGGAACCTGGATCCCTGTATGTGGAGTGCTGAAACTTGAAAGGCTAAAATCTGCAGTATTTTGTTAATATACATGGTAAAAAATGGTTCGTTTTTTATATGCAAGGCGTTGTAGACCCTTTTAGTCGACTCCTAGTTACTCCCCTACATATAAACAATAGTCTTAATCCAGAACCTGTAGTACACCTCATTTGAACAACAGCCAGAATATTCTTCTAATCTGTTATCTAAGCAAACAAATACAAATACATAGCTCATCTTGAATGTAAAAAATAAGTATGACTTAAAACATTTCAGAATAATATAAATTAATTGGGGTATATCGGTATAAGTTTGATATGCCCAAATACAATAATAGAGTATTAGGGGGCACACACCAGAATATTTAAGAGTATTTTAAGTTAATTTATCTACTATTCTCTTTTTCTTTCATCCAGAGGTATAAAAATACAATTACTATCTATCGTATTAGTACCATTAAAACTTCAATAATTAGAGTATTCTCGTACCAGAACCATACTATCCTCGTACCGGCGCTTCATAGTATCCAAGTAAACAAGTATATATGTATAGCTTATCTTGAATAATAAATAAATAAGACTAAGAATGTCATGAGCGAATTGAAAAAAGGTCACTCCTTCATGGAATGAACTCAATCAAGCGGGTACAAACTTTTTGTTCTAATATCGCATTGCGATTTCTGTTTCAGGTCGTCATGTCGCAACTTAAAAATTATATACAATATAATCAACAGTAAATTTTACCATCAAACATTCTCTGGCCAAAACTCCCTAAAAAACGCCTGCTCCAATTCCTTCTCTTGCATGCGCTTCTCCATCTCTAGCATTTTCTTCATTTTCTTCGAAACCGCCTTTGCTTTCTTTTTTCCTTCATCATCAGATTTTGTCGCAAGTTGTGGTTTCTTCTTATCGAGTTTCTCTGCTCCTAATCCTTTTCTATTCGTCTTTAAATGAGCACGTAAAGGATGCAACCTGCATTGATTAGCACAGATGCATTGATTTTCAGCTTTCTGGTGATAGCGAGTATCGACTTAATGTACGCGTTACAGTTTTGTAAGTAGTTCGACTTAAAGAGCCTTTGATATCAGATTATTCTGTCAAAAAATTGCTTAAAAAAGTAGTCGAAAAAACGTTTGCGATACAAAAGACAGTGTAGTGTTTGCCACCACAGTTTTTCTAATTATAAGTGACTTTTAGCTTATTTTTACTAATTTAGCAAAAACTTTACTTATTTCATCTTTTAAGTGGCATCTAACAATACAAACAACTTCTATAAAAAAATTATTTTCTTGCATTTTTTTTTTCCTTGAAAAAATATCGAATTTTCAACTTCATTACATTCAACCTTTTACATCCTTTTCGACCAAAAAGATAGCTTTTTAAAAGCTAAAAAAAGTCAAGAAACCAAACACCCACAACTCTATTTATTTTGAAGCAAATAACTATAAAAAATAAGTATAATAAATAAATAAACAAATAAGCAGTTCCCGAAAAGTCAAGAAACCAAACACTCATAACACTTTTTAAGCAAATAGCTAAAAAGAAAAGCCAAGAAACAAAAAAATCTAAGAAACAAAAAAGAAGTTGCCATACAAACATCAACATGCACTTAATCTGGCTTTGCCACAAGGCACCTAACATTTTCTTTAAATATTCGGTAAAAAACAAATATTATTTTACAACAAAAAATAAAATAAAAAAAGGGAAACCAAACACCCACAACTCCTTTTAAGCCAATAGCCAAAAAAAGCTAAGAAAAAAAAAACAGTTCCCAAACAAATATTATATTTAAACAACATGCACTAAATCTATCTTTTCCAGGTTAAGACAAGGCACCTAACATTATAATTAACAAATTCAATAAAAAAATAAATATTATTTTACAAAACCATGAAACCAAACACCCGCAAGTCTTTTTATTTTTTTAAGCAAATAGCTATAAAAAATAAAAAAAACAATAACTAAATAAATAAAAAAGCAGTTGCCAGTTGCCACACAAACATTAACAAGCACTAAATCGATCTAGCTTGCTATATTTAAACCAAGGCACCTAACATTATATTAAAATTTTACTTATTACAAATATTATTTAACAAAAAAAAGGAAAAGGAAAAGGTAATTAATTACCTGCCCTGTTGAGAGAGGCCGAGACCAGTGCCTTCTTTCCAACCTTGTTTTTTTAATAACTTAAACCCAATATTCGTACTTTTTATCGGTGTGTTTCTTGAAGATGAAGCACTACTTTCTTCTTTATTCATCATTTATTTATTTATTTATTTCTCCCTCCTCTCTCTCTCTCTCTCTCTCTCTCTTGAATATTTTTGTAGATACAGAATAATGAGTTTTCTTTTCCAAAATGGTGGTCAAAACTATCAAATGGTGTACCTGTAATATGTTACTAAAAAATAATTAAATATTAATTCGTTAATCGAATGAACCAAATTCGATAAAAAAAAAATTAAATTCCCGTTCGTTAAAAAATATTAATTCAATTCAATTCAATTAAAGAACAAGAATTTAATTTTTTTTATCGAACTTCGTCAATTCAATTAACGAATTAGTATTTTATTATTTTTATGAATTTCGTCAATTCAATTAACGAAATAATATTTAATTTTTTTTATGAATTTCGTCAATTCAATTAACGAAGTTATATTTAATTTTTATGAACTTCGTCAATTCAATTAACGAACGTAAAGAGTTAGACCATATTGGGAATTTAAAAGAAAGGTAGACAATTTTGGTATTTTTGACTACAAATCAGACCATTTTGGAAAAAAAAAACTCTAGAATAATAATAGTCCGTAGATTTAATAGCCGTTTTCTACATGTGCTATCGTTTTTCACAAATTTACTACTCGTACCTATCGTTTTTTCACAAATTTATTAAATTGTACCCCCAACTTACCTATTTAGACCATGTTTGATAATATGCTTTTTTGGTTTAAAATCGTATTTTAAAAAACTGTTTTAAATTTCATTAAAAATCTATATTTTTTTAAACTTTTTAAATCTAAAAATCTGGTTTTATAATCAAAATTATCTGACTGTCAAAACACTCATAGATTTTTAAAATCAAAAATACAAAAATCAACTAAAAATATGTTGCCAAACAGACCTTTAATATGCTCATGTTGAACAAAATAACGAAATTGTAGTAACGATCTGTCACTAATCACATAATGAGTGCAATTTCGTCGATTTATAATGTTGGCCTTTTAATCAGACAAAAATTGATAGATCGAGGCCCAAATTGATAAAATTTAAAAGATTATAGACCAATTTGATAAAAGTCGTAAGTACAAGTTACTAAAATCGGTTTTCTCGTTCTAAAATAGAGTCCTCTAAAACTTAAATAGTAGGAGTATTTAAATTTACAATAATTATTACAACATTTATTTGTATAGCAAACAAATATTGTAAAATTAATAACGATTATTTATATGCCAAATAAATGTTAGAAATATTTAGTTGTATGTATTTACAGAGTCGTAAGGGTATAATTTATTTAAGAGCTTGGATTTTTATACTACAAAAAATCTGTAAAAACGTACAAACCGTAGAAAAAATCTACGGTTTACAGTGTTTCTGTGTAAACCATAGATTTAATCTACGGTTTCCGGTCTGTATCAAATCTGTGTAAATTACACAGTCAGTCCCTACTTGTCAAAAATTGCACAGTCAGTCTCTGCGTCAAAAATTACACAGACAGTCCTTTGAAAAAGAATTTCACGTTTTTTTTTTAAAAAAAACAAAATTTTATACTACACTCTCTCTTTCTCTCAAAAACCCCCAATTTTCATCCAAAAAAACCACCCAAATCAGTCAACCACAATAACTATCAACTTTCTTAACAAAAAACTCCAAATCATCAATCAAATTTATCCATAATTCAAGGTATTTCTTTTATTCTCTAATTTATTATTTATTTTGTGTAATTTCAATTTGTAAAATAAGAAAAAATATATAAAATATGCAAATTGATTATTCACTTAGCTATATATAATTGTTAGTTGTTTGTTTATAGAAATTATAATAATTGAAGGTATTTCTTTTATTCTCTAATTTATTATTTATTTTGTGTAATTTCAATTTGTAAAATAGGAAAAAATATATAAAATATGCAAATCCATAATTCACTTAGCTATATATAATTATTTGTTGTTTGTTTATA
This sequence comes from Primula vulgaris, assembly GCA_963920805.1. Taxonomy (NCBI): domain Eukaryota; kingdom Viridiplantae; phylum Streptophyta; class Magnoliopsida; order Ericales; family Primulaceae; genus Primula; species Primula vulgaris. The sequence continues at coordinate 15,844,931 of OY987219.1, forward strand.
TTAATTATAGAAATTATAATAATTGTTGATATTTGTCCCATTTAATAAAAAAATTATGGTTTTTATTGAAATTTGTTTATTTAGATATTTATTACTAATGGTTTTGTTATGATGTTACATATTTATGATGGTTATTTGTTTTGATTCAGAAAAATAAAAATAGTTACGTTTTATTAATATTTACCCGTTTTGAAAATTAGGGGTTTTTATAAAATTATGTTTTTTAATTAGTTTGTTTGCCCAAATCACCGATAAAAATTGGGGTTTTTGATATTTTATCCGTTTTATAAAAAAATTGAGTTATCATTGTTTGGTTATCATTAAATGTGTTTGGTTATGATTAAAAAATTGAGTTATCATTGTTTGGTTATGATTAAAAAATTGAGTTATATTGTTTGGTTATAATTGAGTTATCATTGTTTTGGTTATTATTAATTGGTTATCATTGATTTATCATTATTTGATTATCATTAATTGGTTATCATTGAGTTATCATTGTTTGTGGTTATAATTAATTGGTATCATTGTTTGTTTATCATTAATTGGTTATCATTGAGTTATCATTATTTAGTTATCATTAATTGATTTTTATTGAGTTATCATTGTTTGGTTATCATTAATTGGTTATCATTGTTTAATTAGATAATTAGAATAATTGTTTGGTTATCATTAAATGTGTATGTTTCTTATGTTGTTTTTATTGTTAAAAATAAAAATAGTTAGGATGGCAGAACCAGGTCCACAGAGCAGGATAGGCATTTTACGACAGATGAAGGACTTGGACGCTAAATTATCTCGGGTTCGTCATCACATGGCTGATCTCGAGAAAGAGTTCGAAATTTCAGCCCTGAGTCGCCAGCTCGACCAGTTGTTGTTGCGTAGAAATCATCTAGCCAACTCTTGGTATGAGGCCGAGGAGATCTGGGATCATGCTCAGAAATAGTTTGACAACGGTCCTCAGGGCCTAGCTAGCATGATGGTTAAGAATGCTCGGCTCAAGTAACATATCACTGCCCTTACTAGGGAGAATGTCGCCCTTACCAGGGAGAATGAGTGGTTGGTTGTCATGAACGACTCATGCCAAGCTCGGTTAGATTGCTCTGCTCGGGTGGCTTTCTCTCGGTTCGGCAGTTCGGTTTTTCCGCCCATTGATCCTTAATTTTAAATGTCTTTCCTTCATTGTTGTATTTTCGTTGCTTTGTTCTTATCCCATCTGTGGCTAATTAGTGGGCCCCGTTTTGTAATTCGTAATTTCCTCTATTTAATTTGAACTGCTGCTAACGCCTCGTTTCTTGTGCCTTTTTGTACTTTGGACTGTTGTGACGCCTCGTATCTTTTGTCTCTTCGTTTATTGCACTGCTTCGTACTTCGTGTCTTTGATATTTGCATTTTCTTTATTTTTGAACTGCTGCAACGCTTCGTAGTTTGTGCCTCTTAATCAGTTTTTTATTTTTATTTTATGTAAAGAACTCTTTTTTCCAAGTTGTTGTAAATTTATATGATGTATCATGTTTAATAAATATGTTTTAAGAAATTTAGTTAATGTTTGCATATTGAGTTAATTTATTTTATGAAAGTTATATAATTTATGATTGTTTCATTCAAGAAAATTGACGATTGACACAAAATTGACGATTTAGTTAATGTTTCATATTGCGTTATACAAGTGTTAAAAATAAACCAAAAACACTTCACAAAAATTGACGATTTAGTTAATGTTTCAATAAATCTCAACTTATACACTTGACAAAAAGATAACATGAACCAAAAACATAAAATTTATCAAATCAACTTTTTTTTGTGTAAATTTGTGTAAATTTTGTGTTTATTTTGATAAATTGTTAGAATTGACCAAATTTATTTTATGTAAAATTTTAAGAATAAGACATTTCATTTTTTTATTAAAAAAATCATGTTTAATTTGAAAATAATATTCAGTATTTTAATTTGAATTATTAGAATTTTAATTTTAATTTTTAATGTGTAAATTCTGAAAAATGATACAGACCGTAGATTAAATCTACGGTTTACAGTGATTCACTGCAAACCGTAGATTTAATCTACGGTCTGCATCATTTTTCAGAAATGGCTACGGTCCGTACGTTTTTTAAAAATTCATCCTCTTTATTTAAGTCGCAAGCACTAATATATAACTAACACGGTTATCAAAGTAAACAATAGTAATGATACTATGATGCATCATTTGCTTTTTTTTGACGGACGTTCGGTATGTCAGTAACCAAACTAATGGCTGTGGGCCTTCAAAATGGTTGGGGGTTAATTTTTTTATTTATTACTTATTAAATTATTAAAATATCCCTGTTTTTTTTTTAATTAAAAAAATATATAAACAAATTACATGTAAGAGTTAGATTTGAGTCTCTAAAATGCTGTAGACGACACTGTTTTTTTTATACTTGTTTTCTAATATATAGAATTATTGAATAATAATATGTATAATATAATTTAAATAATTTTCCATGGACCAACTTTTAATTTTTGATACCTGTATTTTAAAGAATCTGTTGTGAAAATTTTATAATCTGTAAAATAAAGGAAAACCAATTTGATTGTGTAAAATATAAAATCAATGTAAACAAGGTTTATCGAGTGGTAGTATGACCTATTCACTGTCATGTTTATTACTTAAATGTAAACAACAAATAAACTCATTAACTTTAGATACTTGCACATGGGGTTTTATTTTTTAGTCACTTATATTTACATACCGTTTTTATTTGGTACTTTGTACCGTTTGGTACCTTATACTTGCATTTATTTCACCGATTGTTATCCCGTGGTTAATTAATAGATACAAATATGATGTGACACTTATGTTATCATTGTTTTTATGTGATTTTAATCCTACCCATTGAATTGAATGGTCCTGATTTTGATGTTTGAGTTGATGTTTTTTTTATAGTGTCTATATATACTCTTCATATATATATATTATTGGATTCCCGAAAACATAATGTTATTTTTATGATGCATCGAAACACATTAAATAGACGGTTGAGAATGCTCTGACATAGGGCTGGGGGAAAATCCCTAAAACCCGACCCGGACCATGCCCGGACCCGCACCTGACCCGAAAATTCTCGACCCAAAAACGTTAGGTTTTCTCCCGACCCGACAGACTTCGGGACCGAGATCGGTCGAAAGTTTGTATTTCATCGGGTATCCCGACCCGACCCGATCCGAATTTTAAAGAAAATATAATTATATATTTTTATATACTATATAGCTTGGATTACAGTGAATTACCACTCCATCCGTCTCACATTATAAGTTATATACGAAATCACGTGCAACTTTAATCAGTAAATATCTTGTATCCAAGTTGTCGATTTAAAAAAAAAATCATATCATATAGTTTAACATTTGAATTTATGTAGAAAAAAATTAAAAATTTTCATTTTGACAACCTAGTTAGATGTTTAATTTGGTACATGAGACGGAGCGACTGTTTACTATGAACTCATCCATACACTAATCAAACCCTTCACTTCTCTCCGTCTCTTTCTCTTCCCTAGTACACTATACTGTAGTCTCCACTATCATCTCTTGCACATATAAAATTGTATATATGCTACTTCATTTTTTATTTTTTTATTTTTATTTTGTCATAATGTGTTCATACCATTACACACCTCCTGCTATTTTTTTTCCTGCAATAATTATTCACGGTTTCATATTGACATTGCTTTAAAGTTCTAATTATGATTATTATTTTTTGAGTTTGGATTTTTATACTACACTTTTTCTGAAAAAACGCACAAACCGTACATTTAATTTACGGTTTACAGAAATTACATGCAAACCGTACATTAAATGTACGGTTTGCATGTAATTTTTTTTATTTTTTTTTTGTGTAATTTCAATTTGTAAAATAGGAAAAATATATAAAATATGCAAATCCATAATTCACTTAGCTATATATAATTGTTTGTTGTTTGTTTATATTAATTATATTAATTATAATAATTGTTGATATTTGTCCCATTTTTGCATTATTTTTTTTTTTTGTGTAATTTCAATTTGTAAAAATAGGAAAAAATATATAAAATATGCAAATCCATAATTCACTTAGCTATATATAATTGTTTGTTGTTTGTTTATATTAATTATAGAAATTATAATAATTGTTGATATTTGTCCCATTTTTTCATGATTTATATTTTTTGTGTAATTTCAATTTGTAAAATAGGAAAAAATATATAAAATATGCAAATCCATAATTCACTTAGCTATATATAATTGTTTGTTGTTTGTTTATATTAATTATAGAAATTATAATAATTGTTGATATATTAATTTGAAACGTGTTTGATTGAAAAACAGTCAGCAACCAAGTCAAAAAACATGAACAGGGTACAGTGCTCTTTAAAATGCAAAGAAAGCTTTAGAATTAAATATATTTCCAAGTGTGACAAATATTTTTCCAGGTGGATATCAAATGTGTGAAAAAGATTGATAACAAAATAACACTTTGATATTTATTTTTTTTTGTTCTAGCATATAAAAGTAGTAGTAAAACATCAAGCTAAAAACCCTGACTTCTTTCTCATACTCAAACAATCAAGCTTATAAATTTGGTTATCCAGCACATCAAACAAAGTAATTTTGCAGTTGTTCTCATATTATCCAAAAGCCAAAGTGCAAGTCAATGATACATGTTTAATGTTTTGGTTATCCTTTTGTTAAATAAATATTCATATTATTATAATCTATACTTTATATACAAGAATCAAATCAATGAATGCATAACCAAGCAAACACATGTACTTCATACTTTAACCATTCCGGATGTGATTCCTTAAAACATATTTTTTCCTAAAATTTGATAATTATGCTATAAAAAAATAAGAAATGCATATATGAGAAATGCATATGATTCCCTAGATTAATATTCTATCCGTCCATAAACAAATGTCTCATACGAAATTACGTACAATTTTGACCGATAATTTTTTCATATTTAGATTGCCGGAAAAAAATATTTCAAAAGTTAATCACGTAGTTTATGTTTAGAACTATATGATGAAATTTTCAATTATTTCATTTCGGTAATTTTGATATGAAAATTTTGATGGTCAAACTTGTATGTATTTTCGTAGGGGATATTTGTTTAGGGACAGAGGGAGTATAATATTAATAAACTATCATGAGTCCACATTTTTGTGTTTGCAATATTGTTATGATTATTAAAAAATAATAAAAAAATAATAAATAATAATATAAGGTTATTATAAGGAAATTAATAAGAAAGATGGAATTTTGTGAAAATGTAAACGGTTTTAAAAAAAATATAAAATGTGTTAAATTTAAGAAAATGATTGATGTTGCTGATGTCGTAAGATACCGTATGGTTTAGTTGAACAAAGATTTTATTTTAGTTCCGTTTGCTTCAACTGTAAGAGTTTGGGTAGGATCAACCCACCTTCTTCTCTTCAATAATTGAACACTAGTATACAAAAAATAACAAGATAACAACCCCAACAATCATAAAATACTACATGTGTTTACTTTTAGGTCATAAGAAAAATCTAAGCTTTATTTCCGTTCCCATTTAATTATTCATTACGAAATTATGTGTAATTTTGATCGGTTTATAACATGTATTAAAATTTTTAAAAACGCTGTAAACCTTAGATTTAATCAAACCAAACAATTTTAACATCATAACCAAACCATTAGTAATAAATATCTAAATAACACAAATTTGAATAAAAACCCTAATTTTTTTATTAAATGGGACAAATATCAACAATTATTATAATTTCTATAATTAATATAAACAAACAACAAACAATTATATATAGCTAAGTGAATTATGGATTTGCATATTTTATATATTTTTTCCTATTTTACAAATTGAAATTACACAAAAAATATAAATCATGAAAAAATGGGACAAATATCAACAATTATTATAATTTCTATAATTAATATAAACAAACAACAAACAATTATATATAGCTAAGTGAATTATGGATTTGCATATTTTATATATTTTTTCCTATTTTTACAAATTGAAATTACACACACAAAAAAAAATAATACAAAAATGGGACAAATATCAACAATTATTATAATTTCTATAATTAATATAAACAAACAACAAACAATTATATATAGCTAAGTGAATTATGGATTTGCATATTTTATATATTTTTCCTATTTTACAAATTGAAATTACAAAAAAAAAAAAAAAAAAATTTACATGCAAACCGTACATTAAATGTACGGTTTGCATGTAATTTCTGTAAACCGTAAATTAAATGTACGGTTTGTGCGTTTTTTCAGAAAAAGTGTAGTATAAAAATCCAACCTCTTATTTTTTTAAAGAAACAGGCCCACTTTATTGTAATACACGTAAGTAATTACTGTATATGCTTTAAAGTTTCATATTGAATATCTGCTTAGACTTTTGTTGACCCAGTGATTATTTTCACAGTGTTTTAGTTGCTGTCTTAATGCCTTTTTAGGAGTTTTATAGTTGTTCGAGGTCATTCTAAGATGATATTTAGCAAAAATATATATACAAAATATTGTTTTTTGGGATATTATATGCATGTGTGTGCAAGGAGAGTCTAAATCTTCTATTCCTATTTTTTTTTACCATTTTCTTTGCCCTATTGCTTATTTTCAATCAAATTTCAAACTTTTATAACTTGTTTCGCAAATTTATAATTTTTTATATTATATTGTATTCAAATTTTAAAACATTTGGACATAAATATTATTTTATACAATTTTTTTAAGATTTAATGTTTAATTTATACATTTATATATTTATTTCCAAATAAATTGCGCGTAGATTTTAAAAAAAAAATAATTATTGAAATGTATTGATACATGTATTATAGTAATTGTACAATTTTTTTCAAATTTTTGAGATTTTTTGGATAAAATAAGTAAGTGGACACGAAACGAGATAGAGAATGCGGATAAAAGATTTCGACCAATGTGCAAGGCGTTTGTAAAAATTGAAGAAAATGTTTGATGTATGTTGTGGTTATGCTAATATTTAGATTATATTTTAATATGTAATCAAAAAATTGACTAATACATAAGTCGGGATAAGTTCATCCCGACCCTACGAGATCCCGATTATTCAGGATCCCAAATAGTCGGGACGGGATCGGAATTTTTTTTAGACTTGCAAATTGCATCGTGTCAGAATAAAAGATGAACGTGTTCGAAGAGGATCCGATCCTGACCCATCCCACCTCCAATCTGATAACTTGTCAAATGGATCCATCACACATAAAATTAATGTATTTTTGTAATAACTGGGCATGGATTTAAATTCAAAAAGATATGCGAACAACTGTATATATTGAATGGCCATTTGGGTTATTTCATATTTGCAGTAAAATATTACTCCTTTTTGGGGATTTTTGGGCAAATAATAAAATATTACTTACTTTGTTATTTTTCTTCTCTCTTCTAAATTCTTTAAAGTTTGTACTTGTGGAGTGTGGAATGAAGGGTTGATATTTGATAACACTCGGGCCTCGATCGTTTGCGATATTCGTAGTTCTGGAACTGTGAGTACAAGTGGGATTACGAATAACCCTTCATATGTAGTCCCGAAACTTTAAATACTAGGGGCAATTCCCTATAAGTCCATTTTACCAAATTATATTCCTCCTAAGTCACCTTCATAATTTCACATTCCTCATAGGTACCACTTTTTATACTATATGAGTTTTATTAGTAATTGATTTTTTTAAAAAATTAAAAAAACATAAAAAATCATAAAAAATATAAAAAAATTATAAAAGATCACCAAAAAGTATAAAAAATCACCAAAAATCAAAAAAAATTATTAAAAAATACAAAAATCACAAAAAAAATTATAAAAATTACAAAAAAAATTAAAAAATCATAAAAATTTACAAAAAATCACAAAAAATCACAAAAAATCACAAACAAATTACAAAAAATACAAAAAATCACAAAAAAATCACAAAAATCACAAAAAATCACAAAAAAATCAAAAAATCAAAAAAAATCAAAAAAAATCACCAAATTCACAAAAAATCACAAAACATTATAAAAAAAATAACAAAAATCACAAAAAATTATAAAAATTATAAAAAATCACAAAAATTACAAAAAAAAAGAATTATAAAAAAATTAAAAAATCATAAACTTTTTAAAAAATTACAAGAAATATTTTTTTTTGTCAATATAACACTTTTTATACCGAAAAGTGATTTTTTTATACAAAAAAATGGTTTTTCCATGATAAATGTGCCTTTTTTTAATCTAAATGAGCTGAAAGTGCATCTAGTTCAGTCAAAAATACATATAATTCAGTCAAAAGCGTATATAGTTCAATAAAAATGCATATAGTTCAGTCGAAAGTGTATATAGTTAGTCAAAAATGCATAAAATTGAGTCGAAAGTGCATCTGGTTCAGCTGAAAGTGCATATGGTTCAGCTGAAAGTGCATATGGTTCAGCTGAAAGTGCATATGGTTCAGCTAAAAGTGCATCTAGTTCAATAAAAGTGCATATGGTTCAGCTGAAAGTGTATCTAGTTCAATAAAAGTGCATATGGTTCAGCTGAAAGTGCATATGGTTTAGCTGAAAGTGCATCTGGTTCAGTTAAAAGTGTATCTGGTTCAGCTGAAAGTGCATATGGTTCAGCTAAAAGTGCATCTAGTTCAATAAAAGTGCATATGGTTCAGCTGAAAGTGCATATGGTTCAGCTGAAAGTGCATCTGGTTCAGCTGAAAGTGCATCTGGTTCAGCTAAAAGTGCATATATTTCAGCTGAAAGTGCATCTACTACAGTCGAAAGTGCATAAAGTTCAATAAAAGTGATTTTTTTTAATGATTTTTTTGTGTTATTTTTTTTCATTTTTTTTTATAATTTTGTGATTTTTTTCATTTTTTTCATTTTTTTTATAATTTCTTGTGCTTTTTTTCATTTTTTATAATTTTTTTTTTTTTGTAATTTTTTTAAAATTTTGTGATTTTTTGTGATTTTTTCATTTTTTATGATTCTTTTATTTTCTTTGTTATTTTTTTTATTTTTTTTCATTTTTTGTGATTTTTGTGATTTTTTTTATAAAAATACATTATTATTATTTTTTTACAATTTTTTGTGGTTTTTTTTCATTTATTTTGAGATTTTTTGCATTTTATATAATTTTATGTGTTTTTTTCCATTTTTTATGAAATACGTGTATGGCGTTTTGGTAAATAAATTAAATAATTAAAAAGTGGTACCTATAGGGAATGTGAAATTATGGAGGTACCTAGGAGGAATATAATTTCAAAAGTGGTACCTATTGGGCATTAGTTGTAAATACTATACCCCCATGGTATTGTAAATACGCTGTTTCGGGGTTATTTGTAATCTCGTTTCACTAATAATTCCGATCATATTTAGCCAACCAAACATGATATTTGTGAGACCCACTGCATTTGAAATTCAATCCCTCCCTAATCCCTCCCAACTAAACAAGCTTCAATGGCCTTGGTTTTTAACTTATTTTGACCATTCAGCATTTGTAAGATGATTATCTATTCTCCGGTTTCATATATATTCTACAACTTATTTATAATACATTTTCTCATAAGAAATTATCTACTATACATATTATCCAGTTTACATACTACAACACAGAATGTCACAGATCATCTGATAAAGTCATAACTTTGGTCGGTCGCGTTAGACCTTTCAACAATAATATAATGGTAAATTAAATGTAAATAATGAACACTTCTTGGTCTTTACACTTGCTCGGATTATTACACTTGCTCGGATTATTACTTATTTATTACAATTGTGCTCGATTTGACTATTTAATCTCTTATCTTGGTCGATCTCCTTTTTCTTCGATACTCGGCTCTTTCAATGTTCGGTTTTCTTCTTAATGGCTAGGCTTTGACTAGTTTCTCTCTTTTCTCAACTTCTCTCTATAATTTTTGAATAGATTTTCTCGGGGGTTTTCTAGGAGGGGTAGTTGGCTATTTATAGGCAACTACGCCTCCTTGGATGTTGACAAGTGTCTCCATCTTAGGGTTTTTTTTAGATATGGGTCCCTAGTTAAATGGGCTTGGGCTTTTATTAATATCTACCTCTATTTTCTAGGAAAGGCATGTGATGACCCATCAAGCATTGGATACCCATTTATGAAGTGTGGGTCGATTGCTACCCGAATAGAATATTCGGATCTAATTTTTATGTTCTATCAAGTGCTCCCTGACTTCCTCGGCGTGGTCTCCATGTCGAGGGAGTCATGATCGGTCGGTCGAAGATATTACTTCGGTTTTGCTGTTCCCAAGGTTACATCGAGAAATGCGATAGACTCACGACTGTTCCCTGGGGCCCATTTGAGGTCATTAAGAGGTCCAATCTTGGTACCCTTTTTCGAGGAAAAACCCTTGATCTTCCCCACATTTATCTACTATAAAGGTGCCCCATCCCCCATTATCCCATTTATTATTACTTCGACTGTGACACGATGGCTTCTCCCAATGGTTCGACAGGAGACAACTCTTCAGATTACGTTGCTTACTTGGAGAATGAGGTCAAGAAGGTTCGCGTCCTGAAAAAGAAATTGGCGGACGTGACCAAAAGGTTGTCTGATATGGATGCGGAGCACCATATGATCATGGCTGATAGGGTGGGCCTTCGAGCGTATAAAGAGGCTCGAGGCTTCTCTGGCTAGGCAAAAGGCAGCAAAAAGGGCCTATAAGCTTGCCTTCAAGGAGTTGCATGCTCGGTCTAAACCGAGTTCGGATGATGATGAAGATGGCTCTTCCTCGGATTAATTAGTCTTTTGTGATTTCTTTGTATCGGGTGTCCTCACCAAGTTGTAATCGAATCATGGAAAAATATTAATAAAACATATTTCATTTCCCTTCTTGTCTGTTTATTCCCTTGATACCTTATTGGATGACTTAATCGGCTTTGAACTGTTGTAGTTAGCCATAAATGCTCTTGGGAAGTTCAAGAGGTTGTCTTTCTTCGAGATGACCTTTGGTCTACCCCTTGTTTCTTCCTATAAAAGGGGACTGTCCCTGTATTCTTTGTGCAACTCATTCTTTATTATCGTACAAATGGCTTCTCCTCGTGAAGATAGTGGTGACAACCTTCATGAATACGTTGCCCATCTCGAGGAGGAGGTTAGGAAGGCTCGTATCCTCAAAAGGAGGGTTGCCTTTTTAACCATGGAGGCTCGCCGAGCTGATGAGATGGACGAGCGCTTGGAGGCCATGGAGAGAGAATATCAGAAGTCTCTGATCGACAATATTTGGGCTCATGCTCAGATCAAAGAGCTTGAGGCTTCTAGAAATAGGCACATTGCTTCCAAGAGGGCTTACAAACTGGCCCTTAAGGAAGTGTACGCTCGGTCGAAGGGGAAGCCGAATGATGAAGCGGGCCCTTCTATGAAATGATTTTATTATTTTTATTGTATTTCCTTTATGTTGACTGTCTCTTCTGTAATAAAGTATCAATCAATCAATAAATATTACTTTCCCAATGCAATTTATTTGACCGCGCACGCTTGTGGCTTCATTAATGCTTTTTCTTGGGTTTTGTGTTTGACCTTATCCACTGGACCTTCTTAATCTCTGTATCTAGGGACCACTGAGATTTCTTGAGCCCTGTGCACAAATCTGATCTTTTATATCTTAATTGCTGTACTTTTTCTAGATTGACACGTGCAGAGGCTTTTCGAATTTCGCCCTCTTTTAAATACTAGCGTGAATCCAAGCGTTTCTTCTCAAGGGACTCAACTTTTAATAACGAATGGTTGCTCTTTCCCACTTAAACTTTTCTTAACAGACGCATCTTTTTAATTACCCCTGTAACCAAGAGTCTTTTTGACGAACGGTTGCAATTCCCCACACTAAACCATCCTTAATTTTTCTATAAATACCCTCTCAAGATATGGATTTATTCATAATCTTTTCTTCATTTCCCCTACCATATATAGAACTTTATCCCATAATCTTTTTAGAATGGCCAGTTCTTTCACCAAATCTGCATTGGTCTTGCAAGTGGAGGCTTTTGAAGCTTCCTATGGCCATGCATTAAAACTGTTGAAGGATGCTGAGGAGGAGTTAAAGGTGATGCGTTATCACCATACCGAGATGGTTCGGGAATTAACTTGGCTAAGATCCGAACTGGATTATTGCCGACGTGCTCGTCAGGCTCTAGTTGAAGAGAATGAGGTGTTAAGGGGGAACACGGCACTTCGAGACAGGAATGTCTCTGCCGGGCCTTCTCATCGATACCGATCGACCTCCCCCTAACCTCTCCATTTTCCTTTTTTTTTTCTTTTGATTTTCTTCAATTTTCTTCATTTCTTCATCTTTTCTCATCTTTTTTTTTTTATATCCTTCTTATGCTTCTTTTTTCTTTTTTATCGTGTTCCTTTTACTTTCTTCATCCTCCATTTTCTTTTCAGCATCTCTAGCTCTCTCTACTTTTTTTCCTTTTTCTATTTCTTCCTCTTCTTTCTCACCACTACGACGTAACAATCAACCCTGTGATCCTAAGGGTTTTGTGTTACTTCTAGGGTTTTTATCATTTTTCATTTTCCTCTTCTTGCTTTTCACTTCTTCTTTATGTTCCTCTTCATCTTTTTCTTTCTCTTTTTATGCTTCTGTTCTTCGTCACCTGCTGTTCGCCGTATCTGTTGGTAGTGTTGACCTACTTAGGCCACGTTGTCTCCTGATGTATTAGACCATAATGTAGTAGATTTTCTTTCGATGTAGTCCTCTGATGTAATGAACAGTGATGTATCTCACTTTTATTAATGAAAATTTCCTTTGCCCCTTTATATTGCACTTCTTTTTATGTGGCACTTGTGGTTTGTCATTTTTCCGAAATCCAGATCTTTGAATATCTTCTCTATTTTCTACTGTACTGTGATATCAGATGTATGTAGATGTACTGTCGATCATAGGTGCACCCTCCCAAGCATGTCAGGAAATATGCTTGCTCCCAAGTATGTCAGGAAATATGCAAGTTCCCAAGTAATGTCATAAAATATCATACTATCTTCGTTCTATAAGTACTCCTCTTTTCTTTAGTAGTTATCATCTCTCCTTTTACTTTTATTGTTTGCTCTTCCCTCCTCCCCTACTTTCTCTTGCACTATAGCAATTTCCCAGAATGTCTGAACCTGTGGGGAGATATCATGCTCAGATGAAGGGTCTGGATGCGGAGGTATCTCGTGTCCAACGTCGAATGGGAAGGCTTGAGAAGGAGTATGACATTTTGGCCTTGAGTCTGTTCGGCTCTCACCCCGAAGAGACAGTGAAATGGACCGAGATTTCGGCCTTGAGTCGTCAGCTCGATCACTTGTTGCTTCAGAGAAATCATCTGGCTAACTCCTGGTATGATGCCGAGGAGATTTGGGACCATGCTCAAGACGAGTTCGATAACTCCCCTCAAGGTCTAGCTAACATGATGGTTAGGAATGCTCGGCTGGAGGAGCGCGTCATGGTTCTCACTAGGGAGAAATTCGAACTCTCCGCGGAGAACGAAAATTTGATTGCCATGAATGATTCCTACCAAGCTCGGTTGAACTGCTCTGCTCGTTTTGCTTTCTCTCAGTCTGGTAGTTCGGTTTTTCCACGCATTGGTCCTTAGTTAGATTGGGCTGGTTTTCTGATGTATTTCCCGTTTTGGAACTTGTATCTTTTTCTTTTTTTTTTGTATTTGAATCAGATGTATCTTTTCGTATCTCGTGCTTTTGTCTTGTGAACCGTTATGACGCCCTTTTTTTTGTATTTGAATCAGACACAGCTTTTCCAAGGGTAGGTAACGTGTTTCGGCTTCGACCAGAGTTTTGCTGACGAAGTAGATCGGAAATTGTTTGCGACCTTCTTCTCTTAGGATGACTGCACTCACAGCTGTAGTGGAAACTACTAGGTAGCATGCCAGAATATCTCCTTTGTTTGGCCTTACCAGCAGTGGCAGCGTCCTCAAGTATTCTTTGAGATTGTTGAATGAAGCCTCACATTCCGGGTCCCACACGAATTTTCTATCCTTCTTGAGTGATTCGAAAAACGGTCGTCCCTTGTCTGCGGATCGATTGATGAACCTGCTCAATGCGGCCATCATTCCCGTGAGCTCTTGTACCTGTTTCTTATTCTTGGGCGCTGCTAGGTTCTGTAGAGCTGTGATCTGATCGGGATTAGCCTCTATTCCTCGTCGGCTGACCATGTGCCCCAGAAATTTTCCTTTGCTGATGCCGAAGGCACACTTGCTCGCATTGAGTTTCAGTTTGTGCTCGCCCAACGTCCGGAAGACATCTCTGATATCTTGGAGGTGGGATGTAGCCCTTTCGCTTTTGACGACCATGTCGTCTATGTATACCTCCATCGTCTTCCCTATATGATCTCGACATACCCTTGTTATCATCCTTTGATATGTTGCTCCCGCATTGCGCAGGCCGAACGGCATTACCGTGTAGCAATAATTTCCTAAAGGCGATATAAACGACGTCTTTTCTTGATCTTCGTGGGCTAGGGGAATTTGGTGGCATCCTGAATATGCGTCAAGAAAGGTCATCCTTTCTGCTCCCGCAGTCGCGTCGACCAGTTGATCAATCCTCGGAAGGGGAAAGTGGTCTCTCGGACAGACTTTGTTGAGATTGGTGAAGTCTATACAGACTCTCTCCTTTCCGTTCTTTTTTGGGACGACGACTGGATTGGATAACCATTTGGGATAGAAAACCTCCCTTATGGCTCCAGCCTCCAATAGCTTTTGTACTTCAGCGATTATAGCTGCTCTGTGCTGTACAGACACTTTTCTGCTCCTTTGAGCTATCGGCTTGTACTCGGCATTAACACTTAGGTGGTGGCATGCCGTTTCGGGGTCTAGGCCTGGCATGTCTTTGGGACTCCAGGCGAATTTATCAACGTTGCTGAAGAGGAATGCTTCTAACTCTTCGGATTCCCGTTTTGGAAGGTTATCCCCGAGGAGGAAGTAGTGCTCCTCGTCCATATCAGGGATATACACCTTCCTAAGTGTTTCTCCTACTTGTTCTTAAACAACCCTCTCGGTTTTGGATATTTGGTTGATCAGCTTCTTTGTGCTGGTGGGTTGTTCGACAACGATCAGCTATTTTTGTAGGGCTGCGGTAATGTCTTCACAGCGTCTTGAATCTTCTTGACATCCTCTGGCTGTCTCGATCTCTCCCCTGTCATTTAGGTATTTGACTTTTTCGTGGTAGGTCGAGGGTATGGCCCACATGGCATGCAGCCAAGGTCGGCCCAAGATTGCGTTGTGGCCGGAGTTGTCGTTGACTACTAAGAACTCCACGGGAACTGAAACGGATCCAGTTGTGACATTGAGGACGATCTTACCCAAAGGTTTAGTCGTCTCGGAGATGAACCCGATCAATGTGACATCGGTAGGCTGGAGATCTTGTAGCTTGAGTTCCATTTTGTCGAAAAGCTCTCTGTACATGATGTCACAAGAGGCTCCTTGGTCGATAAGCACCCTGCTGACCGTGTCGAGGCCAATTTGAACACGGAGATTAATGGCGTCCCCATGGGGATAAATCACCCCTTCCTCGTCAAGACCCGAGAAGAAAACGGGTGGATGTCGTCGGGGCGTGCATTGTCTTTTAGAGGTCGACGCTTGTGACGCCTTGGCTACCTGGCCGAAGTGCACCAGTTGCCGTTGTCGTGATCGTTCTCCACCTGTTCCCTTAGGTCGTGACATGTGAACGACGTTGATCGTTTTGCCTTGCCGGTTGTCGGCTCCCTCGATGGCCAGTTGTTTGCCTTTAATCTCCGCGCCTTTGATGAACTTGGCTAGGTATCCCGCATCACCCCACAGGTTCATTTTCCATCGCAGGTTACGGCAATGCTCGGTGAGGTGGCCGTGATCCTCGTGATATGTGCAGAAAAGCTTGGAGTCTCTCATATTGGGGGGAGAAGTGATCGGTTGTGGTCGGGAGTACCAACTTTCCCTGCATATATCCTTTAGGATATCTTCAGCGGACATGTTGAAAGTGTATCGTAGTTTGACCGGTTCGAAGATATTTCGGCGTTCCCTCTCTTGGAACCGACCTTGTTGGAGCGGTTTGGGGGGCATTGGATAAGTGAGCTGGAGCGGTTTATGTTCGTTGATCGGTGTTGGGTATGCGATCTGGAGCGGTTTGGGCTCAGATTCTCGTTGTCGCTCTACCCTCCTATGGACCTCGGGACCTTTGTCCTTCCTGGTCGGTTTGAATGCTTCTTCCTGGTTGTTCCTGGCTCTTTTGCGACCCACCTGTGCTTCCCGAACCGTTTCTCTTCTTGGTAGGGTTCGGTTGAGGAAACGAATTTCATCATTTTTATCAGTGAGGTGGGTACAGTAGGCCAGCAGAGAATCCGCGGTCGGAAAGTCTTTGCCTATGAACTTCCTTCTCGCCCAATAGCCATTAGGGATGGAGTTGATAAAGTTCTGGATGGCTATATTATTGGCGTATTGTGGAATCTGGTTTGCTACGTCGATGAAACGTATGCAATAGTCCTTGAGCCTCTCATTCGGCATCATCGTCATTTTCAGAAGGGTTTCGATGCTAACCTTCTTTTTCCTATGGGCAGCGTATCGGGTGGAGTACGCTCTTAGCAGCTCTACCCAGTCTCTTATGGAGCCCCGTGGTAAGTTGTGATACCACGACGAAGCCTCTTGGCCCAAGCTGTTTTTGAAAAATTTGCACATGAGTGCCTGGTCATCACTCCACAATTCCATCTTCGTCTTGTAGTGCCTTAGATGGTCGATAGGACAACTCCTTCCATCATAAAGCCTGAACTCAGGGATGACGAACCCCGCCGGATTGCGATATCTCGTGATCTGTTCGGCGCATGGGGTTTCTTGGCATACGTTCCATGCCTGTTGGAACGCGTCATCCGAGGCTTGGTAGGGGGGGTATCCCCCCTGATGGGGTGGTGGGCCGTATCCTTTCTTGGTCATGTGTTCGGGATATCTATCGTCCTTCGTGTGGGTGTCGAGGACATGTTCCCTATGAGTGTTTGGGTGGACGATTATCGGAGGGATCATCTCTGGGACATTGCCCCCTTGATGGGGCACTCTTGTATCGGTTCGTCGCCCTGCTGCTTCTAGGGCGGCCCTGTAAGCTGAATCTTCCGCTTCACGGCGTAGATCTTTGTCTGTATTGGCGAGTTGGGTAATTGGCAATGCGATGCCGGCTGCTGTCATGGCCGTCATGCATGCCGCCAGTTGAGCTTGTAGCTGGGCGTAGTTCTTTTCATCGGCTAATGGAACAACGTGTTGTACTTCCACCGTGGGTGGTGTAATTATCCTCGGCGGATGAGTCGGTAGTCGGGACAACTGTTCAAGTACATGATCCCCGGGCATACCATATCGGTGATCTTCGTTCGTTTGTAAACGAGCGCCGGAGTTGACCGAGGCTGTTGGCAAAGGGACTCTTGAGCTCGGCCCTGCTTGAGATCCGGGTAGGCGTCTTCGTGCACGCCTTAATACGGGCATGACTTGTTCGTCATCCGAGGACGAGGAGTGTTCGTCAACAATCCCTTCAAGTTGTTGGGGTTGTTCTTGGTTGACATAGGAGGTTGTTGGTTGGTTTCCAGACTGGATAGCGTCATATCTGTCACGGATGGCGAGTAGATCGTCGAGGTCTTGTTGGCTGATTTGCGCGTTTTGGTTATTGGTTTCTACTATCTCGGGATGGGTTTCTTCTACATTGGTCACCATTGTCGCTCGTCTGGTAGAGTATTGGTATTCGAATTCTAAACTAGTTGGGGACTAGATGAATCCCGGAGACGGCGCCATTTGATAAAGCCATAACTTTGGTCGGTCGCGTTAGGCCTTTCAACAATAATATAATGGTAAATTAAATGTAAATAATGAACACTTCTTGGTCTTTATTATTGATCGGATTATTACACTTGCTCGGATTATTACACTTGCTCGGATTATTACTTATTTATTACAATTGTGCTCGATTTGACTATTTAATCTCTTATCTTGGTCGATCTCCTTTTTCTTCGATACTCGGCTCTTTCAATGTTCGGTTTCCTTCTTAATGGCTAGGCTTTGACTAGTTTCTCTCTTTTCTCAACTTCTCTCTATAATTTTTGAATAGATTTTCTCGGGGGTTTTCTAGGAGGGGTAGTTGCCTATTTATAGGCAACTACGCCTCCTTGGATGTTGACAAGTGTCTCCATCTTAGGGTTTTTTTTAGATATGGGTCCCTAGTTAAATGGGCTTTGGCTTTTATTAATATCTACCTCTATTTTCTAGGAAAGGCATGTGATGACCCATCAAGCATTGGATACTCATTTATGAAGTGTGGGTCGATTGCTACCCGAATAGAATATTCGGGTCTAATTTTTATGTTCTATCATCATCTAAAATATAAATTATCTAAGATTTTCTTTTCCAAACATTCCAAATTATAACATGAATATTACTAGTACAAAACAAAACAAAACAAAACAAAACAAATAAAAAATTTAATTGTTTCCAACTTCAAACATATCAAATGTTGAAATAATTAAACAGAAGAATTAATTCAAAAAGTATTAAATATATAAACATATCAAATATTTTAAAAAAACAAAAGTTTTCAACTTTAAAAATATCAACAAAAAAAAACTTTCAAACGAAACAATTATTTATGCATGAAACATGATGGTCCATTCTGAATTTTTTTTCTACATTTTATGATTTTCTCTTCAATCCATGTCAAATAAGGAACAAGTACAATTTGTCAATTAGTTGTTGTATTACATAAATACTGAAGGATTCTGAATTAACATGATGAGGTTTCAAGACACAAAGTGTTATTTGATGTGGATGCAAGCAGAGCCGCTTAAAAAACTGATTTTAGGTTGATTGCCTAGTGTGGGTTTTTTGTTTGCCAATTCAAAATTTTTTTTAAAAACCCTTGAAAATGCATAGTATAAATTTTATTTTCTTTCCAAATATTGTTTGCCTTAGTGTTGGCATCCCCTTCAGACCGACTCTTAGGATCTGTTTGTTTCGTAGTAAAATATTTACGGAGGAAAAATATTTTTCGGGTAAAGTTTTACGGTGCAAACTTTTGTTTGCATTTTATTTACGGGTGTTTGGTGCGTCAAAGGTTTCCCATGAGAATTCTATTGAAATTCAAAAATCTATTAGTTATTTAAATTAGACAAATTCGATGCATAAATAAATAAACATTGTTCATACTTTAAACAAAATATTTTAAGATGAAAAACATCAAAAATTAACTAAAAGTCACAAAAATGAATAAGTTCGTGAAAGTTTAAAAACATTAGTGATTAAAATCACAATTATTTTGACGGAAAAAAAGCTAAAAGTTCGTCTACTTTTCTGAAAGGAACTTCGTCAACATGTATAGAAAACTTAACCTAAACACATATTTTATTTCATATACGTCATTTATAATAACTTATAATTTTTCAACATATAAACTCATAGAATTATAAGTATAAAAGATATTATTGACTTTTTTTAGCTTTTTCAAATTTTCTTGGGTTTTTTAGATTTTTCGGAATTTTTTGTTTTATTTTTTTCATTTTTTTGTTATTTTTTAGATTTTTTCCTATTTATTTATATTTTTATTGGTTAATTAGATTTTAGCCTTTTCAAATTTTCTTGGGTTTTTTAGATTTTTCGGAATTTTTTGTTTTATTTTTTCCATTTTTTTGTTATTTTTTAGATTTTTTTCTTATTTATTTATATTTTTATTGGTTAATTAGATTTTAGCTTTTTCAAATTTTCTTGGGTTTTTTAGATTTTTCGGAATTTTTTGTTTTATTTTTTCCATTTTTTTTGTTATTTTTTTGATTTTTTCCTATTTATTTATATTTTTATTGGTTAATTAGATTTTATCTTTTTCAAATTTTCTTGGGTTTTTTAGATTTTTCGGATTTTTTTTATTTTTTTTTGCATTTTTGTTATTTTTTAGAATTTTTCGTGTTTTTTCCTTTTTTTTATTGATTAGTAGATAGAATTGGACTAATTATTAAATAATTTTGAAAGAATATACCTATAATTAATAATAGTTATAATACTAGCATTAGAAAGAATATAGAGAGAACCTCCGTAAACCGTTTACAACTTTATTTGCGGGGTAATCGTTTCTCCCAATTTTACTGGATATGTGGGAAAAATTTTCCCAAAAAAAATGTTTTACGTTAAACCAATCATCCGAAAAATCTATTTTACCCGTAAATGTTTGTTTACCCCCATTTTACAACAAAACAAACAGAGCCTTAGTGTAAAACTTTTAAAAATTATTTATAAAAAAAATCTAATAAAAGAAAATACTTTCGTAAATTGTCGGGTCACAACCCATAATCATCTATAGCCATCCACCCTTTATGTAAATAAAAAATCAATTTAAAACATGCTTATTATTTTTTGCCATTTTAAATTTAAAAAAGGACATAGAGTCGCTAGGTTAAAAACTTAAAATCAAAGTTTATTACGTAAGAAACTTGTAATTCATGTGATTCATTTGCATTTTCTCAAAATTTTAAAAAAAAACGTGACATTTTATTCAATCAGTGATCGTCGGTGTTAAACCAAGTGTAATTCCATCAATACCCTTCGTCACAAACATCATTCTATTATTAAAACCACCAATGAGGCTGCTAAATTTCATCACAAAATTTCCAAATACACCTTTGCCCTTTTTTTTTTTTTTTTTTTCTGAAATTACATAATAGGAGTAAAATTAAAAAAAAAAAAAATTAAAAAATCTCAAAAAACTACTTATTTAATTTTGAAAAAATAAAATAAAAAATCATATGGGCACAGCACAGGGCGTGTGCATTTTTTTAATAATATCCCAATATGGCAAATAGTTGACAATCAACAGACAAAAATTGATAGATCTGTAACTAAATTGATAAAACCCAAAGTTGTGTACTAAAATAGCAAAATCGAATGTTACTTAATAAACATTTTCTTTACTTAAAAGTACAAGTGTACAACCAGTGGAGAGCAAAAATAGAAATAAAAAAAAAAATTGAAAAAGCTTTTAACGCGTAATCGTTGCCATAACCCGACAAATTTAATTGATGTCACAGAGAATTAAATAATTAAAAAAACCTGATTAGGCAATTATTCAAATTTACCTTTTCGTATCTTATTTTTAGTCAACATTTTTTTTTTTTATTCGTTTAAATATCCCTCATTCTTGCCTTGTCTCCTTCTTTAAATTCTTTGTTTAATTATTACTTATAATTTGGATCCTCTCTATCTCCCTCTCTCTCATATATCCATTATTTTCTCTATTTTTATTTCGAATTTTTAAAAACCTGTATTACAATTGGATTGGTATTGAAAATCCAAGTTTTGGGTTACAATCCAATTCATTGTGGATCCATATTATTTTCAAATTTATTTATTTATATATAGATAATTAGAATTTGAATAAGCAAGTTTACCAAATTGTGTCTTTTACATGTTAGAAGCATTTAAAAGAGCTAGCTTTTTCCTACCATGTTAAAAAGATCCAATCTTTAGCTTTAAACAAGCCGCAACCAAACGAACCCGGAGTTGGGTAGTGGCTGTTTGGTTTATAACCCATTTAAGCTGAAAGATAATGTGACTTTTTGTGTGTGTGTGTATAAATATATACATATATACTTGTTTTGGAGATATTCAAAGTGGGGTAAATGAAGTTGCTTGTGAGAGTAATCGAGGCTCGGAATATACCGGCAATGGATCCGAACGGATTTAGCGATCCGTACGTGAAGTTACAGCTTGGGAAACAGAGATTTAAGACGAGAGTTGTGAAAAAGTGTTTGAGCCCTTCATGGTGCCAAGATTTTACTTTTAAAGTCGAGGATATGAAGGAACAGCTTGTTGTTTGTGTTATGGATGAGGATAAGTTCTCGGTTGATGATTTTATCGGCCAGATTAAAGTGCCGATTTCTAGTGTTTTTGATGCCACGGATAAGTCGCTTGGGACTACGTGGTACCCTTTGCAATCCAAGAACAAAAAGTCGAAGATCAAGGACTCATATGGTATTTAGTCTTCTCTTTGCGCGCATACTGTTGCTTACTAAATTGATATGTTGGTCGTTTTTCATTGCCTAGTAGTTCTAGAGTTGACTTAGTAAGCTGTAGTTATCTGAAGTTAAGATTTTCGTTTATGTGATTGTTTTAAATACTGTGCTTTAGAAAATAAGATAGTTTTCGAAGTTAGAATTGGAGTTGGAAAAGAAAGAGGATTTGTCCAGCTTAAGCTTTCGACTTTGTTTAGTATCCATAGTTTTTGCTCCTCCTGAGTTTTGCTTACTTTAACCGGTAGGTTATGTTAGATCACCATTAGCTAGAGTTGACTTAGATTCGCAAGCAGTATTCATACAAAGATTAGTCGTTTTTGTTGATATTGTTTCAATATTGCTTTTAAGAAAATAAACTAGTTTTTCAAGTTGGGATTGAAGTTGAGGGGAAAAACGTTTGTCCAGCTTGAACCGTCCATACTCTTTTTATTATGCACATCACTTGTCCTTCCTAATGTTTTCTTGGTATCTGCTAACCTCTTTGTATGTAATTGCTTGTTGGATGCCATGTTTCAAGTTCCTTTTGCTACTTTTGCTGCACCTGAGAAATATAGTGGCTGGTTACAGTTGAATTTTCTGTTTGAAGTTGAATATTTTTCTGTTTCTGTTACTGTTTGGGGTTTGTTTTTAAGCAAAATAAGTTAGTTTTTAAAGTTGAAATTAGTTTGTGGGACAGGGGTTTGTCTTGCCCTAGTGTTTCTAGAATAAAAAAAAAAAAAAGACTCGCTCGAAATTGAGGATCCAAATAAGTTCTTTGATTGATAAACTTAGTACGTTGTGAAGGTGCTGCTTGTTGCAATATAGGAATTAGTTTTCTGATTGGATCACTTTTCTTTTCTCCAAATAGGCGAGGTTCTTCTCACCATATGTTTCTGTCAAAACAAGTCTCTGGTTAATTCGGAAACTCGTAACAATCATCTAAACCCCTCAAGGAAATCTATAGATTCAGAAATCGACTCCTCTTCAAGATCTTGTGACAGTCCCTTGAGATCACCTCCAAGAATGAGGTTAGAAGAGTCGGCTTCATCCAAGGAAGATAAGTCTCAAGGACAGACCTTTGCTGGTCGAATTTTTACCCAATTATTTAGTAAAAGTGAATCTACGGCTTCTGTCTCATCATCTACCAAAGCCCTCTTTGGTTCTGATTTGGATGATATAAACGATACTGCAACAAAAGGAGCTTCCGATACTACTAATGCCGAAGACTCCACCTTGGTTGATTTTGAAGAAATGATGAAAACATTAGAGGCAAGAGATCAAGGAGAAAAAACTCCAACCAACTTAAATGGAGGCATAGTTATAGATCAATTGTATATGGTTTCACCGAAGGATCTAAATTTTTTCCTCTTTTCACCAAACTCAGACTTCTTTCGATCCGTATCAGATCTGCAAGGGACTTTAGATCGGCATGCAGGGCCTTGGAAATTTGAGAGTAATGGCGAGATTTTGAAAAGAGACCTTACTTTTAACAAAGGTGCTAGCACCTTTGTTAGAGCTACACGGGGATTTGAGGAACAAACGTATATAAAGGCCGATGGGAAAGTTTTTGCGGTTCTAGATAGTACGAGCACCCCAGATGTTCCTTACGGGGGGACTTTCAAAACTGAACTATTATATTTAATTACGCCGGGGCCTGAACTTCAATCAGGAGAACAATCTTCTAGGTTAGTAATATCATGGAGGATGAATTTCTCACAAAGTACGATGATGAAAGGTGTGATAACAGGTGGAGCCCAAAAGGCATTAAATGAGAATTTTGTGCATTTCACCAATTCGTTATCTCAGCATTATAAGACGGTTGATATGAAGGACAGTGGTTCGATCAAGGAACAAGCGTTGGCAAATCTAGAAGTAGAGAGACAATCAGATTGGAAGCTGGCGGTGGGTTACTTGTTCAATGTTACTATGCTGTCAACGTTTTTTATGGGTATATATGTTCTTGTGCATATATGGTTAGCCCCATCTAGTATTATACAAGGGCTTGAATTTGTTGGGTTGGATTTGCCTGACTCTATCGGCGAAGTGATTATTGGCGGCATTTTGGCTCTTCAAGGCGAAAGGGCGTTAAGGTTGATTTCACGCTTTTTTCAGGCTAGAGCACAAAAGGGTAAAGATCACATACTCTATTTTAGGGTTTTTATAGAGTACTGTTTTATCAGATTTTGATTTTGTGCACCAACCTAAGACACCTAGCAATTAGTTCCCTTAACATATCTTCCGGTTTTGTATACCACATTGAATTCTAACCAGAGATTGTTGACTAAAAGAGAAAAAAATGTGTTTGGTAAATTGTAAAAAACAAACATGACAAGTGTCTGAAACGTGTAGTTTATAACAACCTCAGATATTTTCTAGTTGGTACACAAGGTGACGAATTCCTCACTAGGTGACTAAATCAACAAGAAATGTAATGCTAGTGTAATATCTATTTTTTGTAGACTGGTATACAAATTCGAAATCTGATGATATTTGCTCTTTTGGTCATATATTATTGTTACTTATGACTAGAAGAATGTTGTTTCTCATGCAAAACCACCTCCTCCCTTATATGCATGGTGATATGATTTTTGTTGCTGTCAATTTCAGGAAGTGATCACGGAGTCAAAGCACGGGGAGATGGATGGTTGCTAACTGTTGCCTTGGTCGAGGGAAACAATTTGGTTGCCGTTGATTCAACTGGATTTTCTGATCCATATGTTGTTTTTACTTGTAATGGGCAAACGAAAACTAGTTCAATCAAGTTCCAGAAAATTAATCCTCAGTGGAATGGTAAAAGAAAGAGGCAAAAAAAATTTGTCTAACAATTATATATATTCTTTGTTAGGGTTCTAAAACCCACTATTATAGTGTGTTAGAGTTCCTTATTTCAACCTGTATGGTGCAGAAATATTCGAATTTGACGCAATTGATGACCCTCCATCTATGATGGATGTGGATGTATATGATTTTGATGGACCTTTTGATGAACCGAGATCTCTAGGACATGCCGAAATAAATTTTGTCAAAAGTAATATATCAGAATTAGCAGATGTTTCCGTTCCTCTGCTTGGGAAGTTAGCTCAGGCGTGCCAGTCAAAGCTGCAGTTAAGGATTTTCTTGGACAATACAAGAGGCACCAGTGTTGTCAAAGAATACATAACGAAGATGGAAGAGGTGGTTGGGAAAAAGGTAAAAAAAAAAACTGTATTTGGAGTCAAGTTTTTGCTTTTCCACAAGTTCCTTACCCTTTCCCTTTCCCTTGACCAGATAAGGCTTCGTTCTCCCCAGACAAATTCAGCTTTTCAGAAGCTGTTTGGGTTTCCTCCTGAGGAATTCCTCATTAATGATTTTGCTTGTCACTTGAAACGTAAAAGGGCGACACAGGTTAGTGGTGCATATTGCACAGAGTCATAGTCAGTCTTTATTTTCTTTACTTTTAATTTCTTTAGTTTTTAATGTTGTTTCCCCCTGAGTCCTTATAGAATCTTTATGCATCCTTAAGTTTAGTGCATGTGTCTTATGTTATTTAATTCGTTATTAAATTGGAGTCTTTATGTTTATTCTAAGATATAGTGGAATAAGATCAACTATAAAAGAATGTGGTTCTCTTTTTCTATTTGGTTGTGGAACTCAAAAGATCTTTTGCAGAAAGGGTCATGTATGTGTTTCTATCTATGTATTTGGGTTCGTTTCTTGGTTTTATTTCAGTTTGTTGTCAAGACGGCTGTATGTTCTTTTATATATATATGTTCCCATCTTGTATGTTCTTTTATTATAATTTTTGTTTTTTTCATCTTTGGTTTCTCTCTTGGTTTACTTAATCATGTGATACTAATACGTCATCGTTCTTATCCAGGGCCGTCTGTTTTTGTCGGCTAGAACAATTGGTTTTCATGCGGATATATTTGGGCACAAGACGAAATTCTTCTTTTTGTGGGAGGATATAGAAGATATTCAAGTGGCTCCTCCTACTTTATCGTCTATGGGTAGTCCAATTGTTGTGATGACTTTGAGGCCAGGCAGAGGCCACGATGCCAGACATGGTGCGAAAACCCAAGACGCCGAGGGCAGGCGGAAGTTCCTCTTCCATACTTTCATGACTTTTAGTGTTGCACACAGGTACTGCAAATCATGTCATACCACAAGTTGTTTCCTTTTATTATTGCAAGTTATGCCAGTATATTTTTTCATAAAACATGGGTTTTTTTTTCCTGTTTTGTGTACCATTAAGGCTCTGTTTGTTTGGGCGGAAAATATTTAGTCGGGAAAATATTTTCCAGGGAAATTATTTTCTGAGTGTTTGGCGATACTTGGATTTTCCATGGAAATTTCTTGACTAAGGGCGCGTTTGGCATCGGCTTTTGTATTCAAAAAATTGCTTTTACAATGAGAAAAAAACTTGCTCAAAATAAGCTTCTTTTAAAAAACAATGAGAAAAAAACTTGCTTAAAATATGTCACCTGTAGCTTTTTTACCTATAAATGACTTGTAACTTATTTCTTTTAATAAGTCATTTTTCACTTATTTTGATTTATTGGTGACTTGGAAATATGCAAAATAATTTAATTGATTTTTTTAAACTTTTGGTGATTTTTATGTGTAAAACCTAAAAAAAGTCCCCAAATTCCTAACTTCTATGATTTTGAGCTTTTTTCGTGAAAGATAACTTTTGAAAAGTAAAAAAACTAATGTATCAAACACCTATAACTTTTTTTAATTAAAAAGCAAAAAAATCGAGAGAAAGAAGATAAAAAATATATATTCGTGAAAGCATTATGTTTTCCCTTAAAATGTTTTCCGTCCATTTTTGGGGTGATTTCCCTTCTTTTTCTAAACAGATGGAAAATATTTTCATTAGTTTCTTATTTTACCATCAACCAATCATCAATAAAATCCATTTTCCCCTAGAAATGTGTTCCCTTGCTATTTTCCCCTTAAAACAAACAGAGCCTAAGATTTTTTTTATTAATTTTAACAGTAACCTTCATATTTTATGTATGACATACTAACCTGAGGTTAATGGATCAGTCAGGGGTACCTCCGTCTAAATTATCGAACACCTCAGTCAGGGGTACCTCGTCTAAATTATCGAACACCTCAAGTTGGATACACTAAATTTTCTGGAGTTGTCACTTTTGTATGCTAAGCTATTGCTTAATTATCACTTTTGAATAGTAACTTATGTGGTAAAATTAAAGGATTGTACTAATTGGGAAATGATCGTTAAGTTAGTGTACTAATCACGAAACATTGTGGGTTGGTGAAAATAATCGATAAAACGTGATAGGTTAGTGCACAGAATAATTTTACATGTTTCCTATTGTGTCCTTGTTTACTCTACGATATGTAGAACTAGCAAAAAATACTTTGGTCATGCGTGATGTATATTTAATGCCATCTAGGATAATAGAAAAAAATTCTACAGAATATGTGCTTCTGACTAACATGTGATATATCATTATAGAACGATAATGGCACTTTGGAAGGCGAGAGCGTTGAGTCCTGAGGAAAAAATCCGAATAGTTGAGGAACAATCCGATACTAAAACTCTAGAAGTTGTTGAAGAAGAGAGTGATGGTAAATCCCTGAACACACAAGAGAGCGGATCCTTCGTGGTCCCTGAGGATGTCAGCATGTCTCTCGTTCATTCGTCTATTCTCTCTCTCCCAGTGAGTACTCTCTCTTTCTCTTAGCTCTTTCTTATGTATCTTTAGTTTTAATTGTTAGTGTTGATGTTTAATCTACTATTTTTCACCATATCAGACCAGTTTCTTCATGGAATTATTCATCGGGGGTGATTTGGAAAGGAAGGTAATGGAGAGTGCCGGTTGTCTCAGTTATTCTCACAGTATATGGGAACTTGACGAGGATGATAGATATCAGAGACAGATTTACTATAAATTTGATAAATATGTATCCCGTTATAGAGGAGAGGTTACCAGTGTGCAACAGAAATCTCCCCTTTCCGATAAACAGGGTTGGCTTATAGAAGAAGTCATGAATCTTCACGGGATTCCACTTGGCGATTACTTTAACGTATGATCCGACACCTCAATATATTTGTTGATCTTTCATTATAACTTTGTATTTATTTATCTATGAGAAAATATCACCTTTATTTGCAAAAATAAATAAATAGATTTTAACAATTAGAACAACTACTATAAAGTTACGCAGTTTCGATACCAATCTACACAAAATCTAACAGTTAGTACACCAACTATCTGAACTCACATTATAAACACCGATGTATTCAGAATTTGTCGATTGGTACACCAACCTCCAAAGTTTACCAGTGATATAGTAACATTGGTGTAGTAATTATTTGACAGTTGGTATGCACGTGAAATTTAATAGTTAGATGTACTAGTTAAAAATCAGTAGGATGTGCTACAACACTGCTATTTTCATATAAAATGTGTTTTGTGAAAATATGATGTTGGTTGGAAATTGGTCCATATGGTTAGCTCTATAGCTGTGCTGTCATTACGGAAAATCTAATTTCTTTATTGATTTCTCAAATTTGTAGCTTCAACTGAGATACCAAGTGGAAGATATACCATCTAGACCCACAGTGTGCAACGTCCAAGTGTATATTGGAATCGCTTGGCTGAAAAACAGTAGACATCAAAAGAAGGTTACAAAGAACATTCTCTCGAGTTTAGAGCAACGGTCAAAGGTCATGTTTGGCATAATTGAGAGGGAATACGCCTCAGAAAACTAAATCCCTTTTAAAAGGTTGCTATTTTCCTTATATTTGGGTTCCTGCTTCTTGAGCCAACCAAGCCTAGCATTTTTTTATCCAGCATTTTTGGATCGACCACAACCTCTTTATCGCATAAGGGATTGCTCAACTTCTATATATATGTATCATCTACACGTCAAGTGGGAGAGAGAAGATATCATACGACTTTTTGGAGAATCAATGAATCGGGACATTTCCCTTAAAGTTGCTGGAGTGAGCTGCTATATCAATGTTTACTGTAATTTTGTATTTCTAGGTGTAGCTTTAGCCATTATACTGGAACCAGATTGGGTGATTTTTTTTGTCCCACGGATGGTTGAATGTGTAAAGAAAAGACTTGGGACGTAAGATTATTTGTAGCCCTAAAGTTGATGTAAATTTTACAGTTTTTCTAGGTTTTAGAGGTGTTTGAATGAGAAGAATTTTTGAAATATGTTGGTTAACGATGTACTCGTGTAAAGGTTGGTGGAAATAAGATCTTATTATTATATTGTCACTTTTTAACTTTTTTTCCCATTATGTAAAATCATCTGGAGGTGACCCCAGAAAGAAAGAAGTGAGGAGAAGTGGGTTTGTCTCTGTTGGCAAAACAACCAACAAGAAGAGTATGG
Organism: Primula vulgaris; assembly: GCA_963920805.1. Taxonomy (NCBI): domain Eukaryota; kingdom Viridiplantae; phylum Streptophyta; class Magnoliopsida; order Ericales; family Primulaceae; genus Primula; species Primula vulgaris. The sequence continues at coordinate 15,874,314 of OY987219.1, forward strand.
AATACCAATCTGTGCCAACATCTGACCCTACCACTCTTATCAAACTGAAAAATCTTGATTCTGCATTTCTGTTACAGGGAAATTTAGATGTTAGTAGTTATCAAATCAACGGTTTACTTGAGCATCAGCATCAAAGGGGGACCAAACTACTGTTTACTAACCTAGAATATCATGTGAGGATGAGGTGGAGACGTACAACCATGTTAGGAAACACAGGAAAAAAAAGGAAAGAAACTAACATATATTCAGTGGGAATAGGCATAATATGACTGATGAGATTGTAGGCACTAGACAGAAAGATGAAACAAATAGGATCCCACCACTAAACTAGCTTACACTCGCTTTCATGACATGAAGTTGGTCGTATGTCTCCTCGTCATTCCACTTAGCCTTGTTTGCTTGCAACTTTTAAGCTCATGTTTTTTCCTTTAAAGCTGGTCTGCATTTGATTGCTCAGCTTAAAAGCTGAGCTTTTCTGGATATCCAGCCTGAAAAGGCCAAAACATTTAAGCTGGACAGACAAACCTAGATCATTAGAGTAATACTCAAATTGTCCAGAGTTTTTTTGCTGAAAAGCTGTACCTAGATCATATCATATGACTTATCTTTCATATCTTATGACATTACTATGTTGACTACAACCACAACCGTCACTATCTTTGTCTCCCGCTCTCTTACGAATCTATTGCACGCTTCTTTCTTTTCTCTCTCTTACACCATTATTACATGCATGAAACATTAATTGCTCTCCCCTCTTATTGAAGGTAAGATCGCATGTTAGATCAAACCGTGAGAGGTCTTATCAATATATAAATTTTCCTGTGTCCTCCGATGTTAATGTATTCGATTCATCACCTTTTTGATTTGTTCACTGCACTTAGATTTTCATCCTCTGTTGCTACAGATATGCCTAAAGCTGGTTTCTAGCAAGGAATCAATATCAGTTTAATTGATCTTAAAAGGTTAACTTTCTCTTTTTTACTTTTCCTCTTTCACTTTCTCTCTTTTTTTGCATTTAATATTTTTTTCCTTTTGCCATTAACTTTTAAAAACCATTGGCACATCAGTTTGAGAGGCACAATTGGATAAAGATCATCGCATTAAGGATTCTAAGTTTTTTATTACAGAAAACGAAACTTTTAAGACGAAATGAAATTCATGAAACTGGGAGCTAGACCAGACAGATTTCATACCGAAGAAGCTACCAGGTACATAGGCTATCTATATCTAAATCTATCTTCAGTTATGACCGCACGAGTTGAACTGCCTGTATTGTCACGAGAATTGTTAACGTCAAGAAACATGCAGGACAGTGTTTTCAAATGCAGCGACCGACATCATCATACAAATAAACAATATCACTTATCTTCTCCACAAGGTATGATTTTGTGATTTAGTCTGTATTAATTAATATGTTCTCTTCTCATAAATTTAGTTACCCTTCCACGCCAGTTTCATGATAAAATCAAAAGGTCATTTTCATAACTAATAATAAAAGACACTCACGAGGTTTAAATAAAAATGGAAAACACCTCATATGTTTCAATTTCGATCAGGTACATCCCCTCAGATTTTAATGCCATCAGTAATACATTTAAGTTAACTTTTCTACATTTTGCCCCCCTTTCTTATTATATATATATATACATATATACATATATATATATATATATATATTAAATTTTGATGTCATCGAACAAAACTAGTTACTATGTACTAAAGGCACCTTGCTATACATTTTATTTTGTTGTGCAGTCGTATTTTTAAACACTCATTCTGCTACTTTTTTCATTAATAAAGTAGCTGTTCTACCAGTTCTTTTAATGATTCGAAATCAAGTCTAACAAGCAGCTTTTTATAAAGTATAAAAGTTGGGAAAATGAAAAAAGTGGTTTATAAAGTTGCTCCAGGTGAGGTTTCATTCTCCAAATTTTGATATTTTTTCTTTATGTATGTCTAAAATGTTCTTCAAAATTAAAAGGAGAATTAACTATAGGGGTGTCCCCGATAATAGTATTTGAACTCGATTCAGAGTATTTGATAATTGAAATGTGATGTGATTGTTTTCATCCAAAATCCAAGAGGTGCTTTTTAGACAGTTACTCTATTTTCTTCTTAGACCAACTTCATCGGAGATGAGTGAGGAGTTCAAATATTACTTTTCATTTCTCACCTGCAAGTAGTTCAGGAGAAATTGTTGTCCAAATCTTGATAGCTATTTCTTTTCGGAAGATACTTTTACTAATTGTAAAAAGTCTTCTAGTTGCAGAACCAGCTAATTCCAAAGAGTGGCCTATTGCAAAAACTTTGCTCCTTTGATTCTGAAAACACGAATTTAGAGATTCACGACATTCCAGGAGGTGAAGAAGCATTTGAAATATGTGCAAAGTTCTGCTATGGGATTACAATCAACCTCAGTGCGCACAACATTGTGCCTTCACTTTGTGCAGCTAAATTCTTACGTATGACAGAAGCAATACAGAAGGGAAATCTCTTTCTTAAACTAGAGAGCTTCTTCAGCTCATACGTTCTTCAAGGTTGGAAAGACACTGTTCTAGCACTGCACACCACGTCCAAAGTGCCTGAGTGGTCAGAAAGCCTTGGCATTATCAGAAGGTGCATTGATTCCATTGTCGACAAAATAGTTACACGTCCGAAAAAGGTTAGCATTATGTATTGCACCTATTATGATGCATGGTCGAAAGTCATGCTATATTGTAATAACCCCGAGTTTAAACGATGAAAATCAAGTATACACGCGTACAAGGACTGAAATTAGAGTCGAAATTATATTACGAAACCAATTAAAGAACACAACGTAGTTATATATTAATAGGAACGTAAACGAAGTACAAGGATATGCCAATTTGAGATGGCTAATCTCCACAAACAAACTCTCCGAGAGAGAAAGTATTAAACAACATATTTTTCTGCATAAAACTATTGATACAACTACACTTCTATTTATAAAGGAAACCTACAACATTATTTTGAATTACAATGGCGGTTACTTTTGCAGTTACAAGTCGAAAAATGCTATTTTGTTAACCTTTTTCCCGCTTAATCTGATCTTGTAATAAATGGTCAAGTCCGCATAACTGTTCCCGTCTACTACGAATAGATATGTTACATTCCCCACCGCTTGAAATCAACCTTGCCCTCAAGGTCGAGTGTATTTTATAGGCAAATATTTGTTTCGCCCACTACTGCTTGTATGCCAAAATAAAATTTGATATTCTCACAAACATGTGATTGTTCACTCCTTAACCCACTAATACCACAGCCTGCTCATATAGATGTTTGCCACAGTAAAATCATTTTGAAGGTCGTCTTTTAATCTGTTCGTAAAATTCCGTTTATTCATGGAACCTCGAATCAAGTAGTTATATTGTACAATACTGTTTATTCCAGGATCAAAACACTGGTTCTCCGATGAGTCCTCCGATGAGTCCCTTATTTTCTGTTCATAACCATTAATCCGCTTTTCAAACATTAAACAATTAAGAACTAACAATCCGAAACTACAGATGTTTTCATACTGCAAAGGGTATTGTTCAAGCCGATTGATATTTGATTTTGGAAAACTAATTTCACATTCAGAAACAAAAGATTGATCCAAAACATAAACAGTTAATGTATGTTCAGATGTAGCATCACAAACATTTTCCTTGATTTCTGTTTTGTCTCTAGATCTTTGTTCTTCCATTTTAGCAATTCTATATGCCAATGCGAAATTAATTGAAATCTCTGATTTCACCACATCTTTTATCTCTTTCCTCAACCCCATAACAAATAAACTGAGTTTAATATAGATCGGCATGTTTGGCAGTTTATTGCACAAATGTTCAAACTCGTTTTTATATTCATGTACTGAACTAATCTGATCAAAATGAAATACCTCATTGAAATCACTCATTTGATCAAACGATAACCATTCCATTTCCCAATCCAAATCGAGTTTTTGAAATATTGCATCGTCGTCTTCAAAATCATTCAATCTTGAAGCGATTACGACAGTTGGCATATTTCCCAGAATTGACTTCATAGATTTCTGATTTTCTTATGTAAAAACCATTCTGATCCCTTTCCTATATCTACCTTGTTAATCGTGTTTCTAGATCAAACGGCTCTGGTACCAATTTGTAATAACCCCGAGTTTAAACGATGAAAATCAAGTATACACGCGTACAAGGACTGAAATTAGAGTCGAAATTATATTACGAAACCAATTAAAGAACACAACGTAGTTATATATTAATAGGAACGTAAACGAAGTACAAGGATATGCCAATTTGAGATGGCTAATCTCCACAAACAAACTCTCCGAGAGAGAAAGTATTAAACAACATATTTTTCTGCATAAAACTATTGATACAACTACACTTCTATTTATAAAGGAAACCTACAACATTATTTTGAATTACAATGGCGGTTACTTTTGCAGTTACAAGTCGAAAAATGCTATTTTGTTAACCTTTTTCCCGCTTAATCTGATCTTGTAATAAATGGTCAAGTCCGAATAACTGTTCCCGTCTACTACGAATAGATATGTTACATATATACACTTATTCGTACATAAATCTCTTTACAGATTGCTTAGGTGTCCGTGAAGCCCATATAGAGACCAATTGTGTAACCTATATAAATCATAGGGGCTATTAGTGTAATTTACTCAAACTATGGTAACCTCTAATGTTTCAGTGAATCCCTCTCAACCAAACTGAAATTCTACCTGAAGTATGGGGACCACTAATGTTGCAAATGACAATGTGGGATCAAAAAGAAGTATGATCCAAATAATGAGGACTATATGTGAATAACATTTACTAACTCTTTTGTTTTCCATATCCTCGAGGTCACCCTATATTCTTTCTCTATCTACACTGCAGGTAACATGGTCTTACACATATACAAGACCAGGCTACAACCATAAGAACCGTCAATCCGTGCCAAAGGATTGGTGGACTGAGGATATATCAAACCTCGACATAGATCTTTTCCGCTACGTAATATCTGCAGTCGAGTCAACGAAAATTCTTCCACCTCAGTTGATAGGTGAAGCCCTGCACGTTTACGTCTCTCATTGGCTGCCAAACAGATCTACCAAGAGTGTTGAGGCTCCAGAGTGTTCATCATCGACCTCACAAAGTGAAAGAAAAGACATGGAAAAGCGAATTCTAGAGACAATTGTATGTATGATTCCAGCTGATAAAGGGTCTGTTTCAGTAGGGTTCTTGCTAAGGCTCCTTCGGATATCATATATTATTGTAGGGACATCTCCCGTAACAAAGGCAGAACTTGTAAGGCTTAGCAGTGAGAAACTTGAGGAGGCTACGGTGAATGATCTGCTGCTGATATACTCACGTTCTGATCATGATAATAAGCATTGTATATACGATGTTGAGTTGGTTGAATTGGTGTTGGAAAGTTTTGTGATACAATGGAGAAGAAGGCAGCAACAACACTCTGCAGCATTGAGATCGATGCAAAAGATCGGGAAACTAGTCGATTCTTATCTTCAAGTAGTGGCTATGGAGATGAATATGCCAGTTGCCAAATTTGTGTCTCTTGCGAAAGCTTTACCGGAAATTGTGCGTTCTGGCCAAGATGATCTTTACAAAGCGATTCACATTTATCTTGCGGTAAGTTGTGTTAAAGCAATTTTTGAGGATGAAAGCTAGGGACAGTGTCGCTAAGGCGTTCCACAATAGATTTGTTAATGAAAATCGACAAGAGAAGTATAAATTTTGCTATAAAGAATATATATACGTATGCTGAAATGCTCACCCCTTTTGAGATTTGAGACGTCTTTTTATACGCTCTTAGAGCCGTTTTTGTGCTTTCTTTTCAAAGCGCTACAATTTTTAAGGAAAGAACATGTGTCAAAGCACTCAGAAGGCGCATTTTTCTAAGACATTGTTTAAAAGCAAACTTTTTTCTTCTTCTTGGTTTCCTTAAGAAACAAATGGGAAAATGAATTATGGATCTTTTTGCTAAACAGAAGCATCCTGACATGGGAAAAGCGGAGAAAAAGAAGCTGTGTAGTGTTTTAGATCCTCAAAAGTTATCTAGGCATATACGCATACAAGCTGTGAGGAACGAGCAGCTACCGCTGAGAATAGTGGTACAACTACTCTTCTTCGAACGCGAAGAGATACAAGCCTCCAAGCCAACAGCTCCAATGCAAACTCATTTTGAGCATGAGCAGAGAATCATATCTCATGAAGTAGAAGAAAATGCCCATACAGTAAGGACTCGTCATAAAACAACCAGGGAGAGGCAAGGGGTGATTACGCAAGAAGGAAATTCTGGTGTTATGCTACATAATACAAAAGAGAAGTATGTACCAAACACGCAATGACGAGATTCATTCTTGATGCTAAAAAGACTGGAGCCGGTTACTGCTAGCTGGTTAAATGCGATAACGACACCAATTGTGTGTGTGCTAAGGTTTGATGATTTATTTGTTATAGTTTGATCAGATTCAATATTTGTTGTGCATATGCAGTAGTATAGTCTCTATACGAGTGTAATATAATGTTTCTACAGAAACAGTGAACAAGTGTCATTACTTTAATATTCTCAGTGTGATAGTCCCTCATCATTGACAAATAAATTGATCGAAAACGTATTTATACAGGCGCTCAAATCTTAATACATTATGAGATTCATAATTTCAAAAATAAACTCGTAATTCTGAAATCAAACTCGTATTTTTCAAGTACGGCACTCGACTTTTTTTATTTTGTTGACTTTTTCCCAATTTTGATGTTCATTTGTGAATAGAATTAAAATACAAATATAATGAATTACTCATACAAGTATTTTTATGTTCATTTTCTCAAGTATTGAATTGTATCTAGTTAAGGTTAATCTCAAATTAGTTACACAAGACAAGAACCAACTAATTAGAATTATAGCAGAACAAACTTGTAAGCAATAAAATAAAACAATGAGTTACTATGTGGCATCCTGCTTATGCTTTCCTTCCAAACTATAATTCTAATTAGTTGGTTCTTTTCTTTTGCGAGTAAAAAGTACATTAGAAACCAAAATATTGCATGTAACTTGGGGCATTTGTGCATGTTACATTCGATTCAACACAAAAGCTCACTGTAGAAGAGGAACGATTAAGTTTAACTAGATACAATTCAATAATTCATTATATTTGTATTTTAATTCACAAATAAACATAAAAATTGAGAAAAAGTAAACAAAATGAAAAAAGTCAAGCCTCGTACTTGGAAAGTACGAGTTTGATTTTAGGATTACAAGTTTGTTTTTGAAATTATGAATCCACACTGTATTAAGATTTTAAGATTTGAACGACTGTATTACAGGTTAACTATTGATTGGGCACGTGGAGCTGATTCTAGTCAGTAACTGATATTTTTCGCAAGGGAATGTGCACGTGAGAGTACGAGTTTGATTTTAGGATTACAAGTTTGTTTTTGAAATTATGAATCCACACTGTATTAAGATTTTAAGATTTGAACGACTGTATTACAGGTTAACTATTGATTGGGCACGTGGAGCTGATTCTAGTCAGTAACTGATATTTTTCGCAAGGGAATGTGCACGTGAGCAAATATTTAACAAATAAGTGGGAGTATTTAATAAATATCCAGTCTTTTCTAGTTTAGACATGGTCTAATTTTGTAAGCAAAACTACCCAAAGATACTGTTGTATCGTTTCCTAGTTTAGAAATGGTCTAATTTGTAAGCAAACTTATTTTTTAATACATAGTCACCTAATTAAGAATACGAAAACGACACCCTCCCAATATTTCTTAGTATTAGGTCCCCTTTCAAATATAACTTGACAGTTATTGAATATACATGTCTTGTTCTGTTATTTCTGATATGTAAAGTACTAAATAGAAGTTTCTGTATAATGTATAATAGACTGGTTCTGTTACTTTTGATATGTAAAGTACTAAATAGAAGATTCTGTATAATAGACTGGTTCTGTTACTTTTGTGAGTCTCAGGACTGTATTGTAAATATTATATATGTATATATAGGAAAAATGTACACAGAGAAATTCAATTCAGATAATATACAGTTCTTTTCCTTTATCTCTCTCTCTATATATATATATACAGTACGTTTACATATACATATTTGATCGAAGCTAAGACCACCAAAACGTGGTCTATGCTTTTCTACATGGTATCAGAGCAATAATAGGCTCTTTCCGCTGTCTTTAATCCACAAATTTGGATGCAATTGATTTTTAGGGTTCCTGATCAAGAATTTGGGGTTTTCTGAAAATTTGGGGCTTTTCTACAATTGGATCGTCTCTTCGCTTGGTATTTGCTGAAACCCTAATTGTTTCTTTGGTTTTCTTTAATTCAAGATTATGTCAGGATTAGGAGAAAACCAAACTGATAACCAACCTAGGGTTCATAATCCTGTTACCACTATGAGTCCATATTTTATTGGCTCAAACGCAAATACTAGTACATCCTTAGTTAATCCTGTCTTGAATGGTCTTAATTTCCATTCTTGGAGAAGGGCCATGGAAATTTCAATAGGGGCTAAATCAAAATTAGGGTTTGTAAGTGGTTCTTTAGCTTGCCCATCTGAGAATGATCCTATGTATGGGGCTTGGTTGCAGTGTAATTTGATTGTCATGTCCTGGATTATTAATTCTGTTAATAATGAAATAAGTCAATCTATTTTATATGTTGATAGTGCCTCTAAGATGTGGAAAGAATTAACAGAGAGATTTGCTCAGGGTAGTGAAGCCAGGATTTATGAATTACATCATGATATTCATACAATGATTCAAGAAGATTTATCTGTATCTTCTTATTTTACTAAATTAGAAACTTTGTGGAATCAATTAAGTGTTCTAAGTCCTATACCTAGGTGTACTTGTGGTAGTATTGGTAGTTGTGGTTGTAATTTCATGGCTGCTATAATAGCAAGAGAACATAGGGTGTTTAAGATGATTTTTCTAATGGGATTAAATGAGAAATTTGCTCATGTTAGAAGCCAGATTTTATTAATGAAACCCCTGCCTAATGTAAATGATATGTATCAATTGATGGGACAAGATGAGAAACAACAAAATATAGGTGTTCATGCTGTAGCAAACCAACATAATATGGTTCTTGCTTCCCAGTTCAATCAGGGTAATCAGGCTAGGGGTTCTTCTAGTCAAAACTTTAGGCCTCCTACTTCTACTAGCAATGTTTTTAGACCTTTTAGGCCTAATATGGGGAGATGTAATCGTATGAAATGTTCACATTGTGGGTCCAATAGGCATACCAAAGATAGATGTTACAGGCTACATGGGTATCCACCTGGTTGGACACCAAGGCCAAGGGGGTTTAGTCAAGGGTTTTCTGGTGATAATATGGTTCATCAGGTTTCATATCAAGGGGGTGATAGTTATAGGGATAATGGGGTGCTAGGAGGACTTCCTACTCCTTTGCATATACAGGGGTTTTCTGATCAAGAAAGGTGTCAAGATTCTGGCCAGCAGCAACAAGGTGTAGCAACATCAAAAATACAATCCAACATGGTGTATACTGGCATGACAGGTATGTCTTTAACTTGTTCTACTGTTTTTTTAGATAAAAATAAAGATGCATATAATTACAATGTATGGATTATTGATAGTGGAGCAAATGAGCACATGGTTGCTTCTTTAAGTCATCTTAGTCATTTTAAAATAGTTAATTCTCATGTTAATCTTCCTAATGGACAAGTTGCTGCAGTAACTCATATAGGGAGTGTGTTTTTTAGAAATGGTATAGTGTTACATAATGTTCTGTGTGTTCCTTCATTTGGTTATAATCTAGTTTCTGTTAATAAGCTAGCTAGGGATTCTAATTATTCATTAGTTTTTGATAAACATACATGTTATATCCAGGACCAGGGGTCTTTGAAGATGATTGGTAGGGCAGAAGCAAAGAATGGCTTGTATATTTTCTTAAAAGAGGGTGTTCATAGTTCTTTAAATACTAGCTGTAATAGTACTGTTTTACATAATCAGCCTAATGTTTGGCATTCCAGATTAGGACATCCTTCTGTTTCTGTGTTGAGTTTGATTTCAGATGATGTAAAAGTAAAGTTTACTGTTAAAAATTGTACTCCCTGTGATGTTTGTCATCTTGCTAAACAACAAAGATTGAGTTTTCCATTAAGTAGTACTCATGTTAATAAAGCTTTTGAGCTTATACATTGTGATATTTGGGGTAATTATTCTGTTCCTACTTATAATGGTTTTATTTATTTTTTGACTATAGTAGATGATTACACTAGGTGTACTTGGATTTTTCTGTTAAAACACAAATCTGAAACATTTATAATACTACCTCAGTTTTTTAGAATGGTTGAAACACAGTTTAATAGTAAAATCAAAGTTTTAAGAAGTGATAATGGGACTGAATTTCACCTGATGGATTTTTATTCTAAAAATGGTATCATTCATCAAACCAGTTGTGTAGAAACACCACAACAAAATGGAATAGTAGAAAGAAAACATCAACATTTGTTAAATATTGCTAGGGATTTAAGGTTTCAGTCTTCTTTACCATTGAGATTTTGGGGAGAATGTGTATTAACTGCATCTTACATTATTAATAGGACTCCTACTCCTTTGTTAGCCAATAAAAGTCCTTATGAAATTCGGTATGGTCATAAACCTACTTATAATCATTTAAAAGTATTTGGGTGTTTGTGTTATGCTAGTACTTTAAGAAGAGATAGATCTAAGTTTGATGCTAGAGGAAGGAAATGTGTTTTCCTAGGATATGGCACAAGTACAAAAGGTTATAAATTGTTAGATTTAGATACCAATGATTTTTTTCTTACCAGGGATGTTATCTTTTATGAAGAAGTTTTTCCTTTTCTGAAACAAGAAAAACCTTGTTCTTTTACTGATAATGATAAGAATAATGATATTAGTGGTGAGCAAACTCAGAATAGTACTAAGACTAACAGTGATTCTGTTATTTCATCTGTTAAAAGAAGTAAAAGAAATGGTAAGGCCCCTGCTTATTTACAAGACTATCATTGTGCTTTAAGTAATAATGCTAATGTTCCTTCTATATCAAATCCTGTTCATGCTTTAAGTTCTTGTATTACATATGATAACATTTCTAATGACTATAAAAATTTATGTTTATCAGTTTCTTCTGTTATTGAACCTAAAACTTATAAACAGACTAGTACAGATCCTTTATGGATTCAAGCAATGAAAGATGAGATTTTGGCCTTACAAACCAATAAAACTTGGTTACTTACTGAATTACCTAATAGCAAACAACCTATTGGCTGTAAATGGGTTTTTAAAATTAAACATAAAGCAGATGTTTCCATAGAAAGGTATAAAGCTAGATTGCTAGCTAAGGGTTATACCCAACTTGAAGGAATAGACTATGAAGCTACTTTTTCACCAGTTGCTAAAATGACTACAGTTAGGTGTTTTTTTAGCTACTGCAGCTTCTCAGAATTGGTTTTTAGCTCAAATAGATATTAACAATGCTTTTTTACATGGTGATCTAGAGGAATAAGTCTATATGTTACCTCCACCAGGTTTTTTACAAGATAATAAAAATTTAGTCTGTAAACTGCAAAAATCTTTATATGGTTTGAAACAAGCATCAAGACAATGGTTTTCCAAGCTAAGTAATGCTCTTTTATCTTTTGGTTTTCAACAGTCAATAGCAGATTATTCTTTGTTTACTATTTCTAAACATGGTTATTTTTTAGCATTACTGGTATATGTAGATGATATTGTTCTAGGTAGTTCATCTCAAGAACTAATTACAGAAGTTAATTTTTTTTTGAATAACAAGTTCAAATTGAAAGACCTAGGCAATTTAAGATATTTTTTAGGTCTAGAAGTGGCAAGAAACAAAACAGGTATCCATATTTGTCAAAGGAAATATGCACTAGAAGTTCTGGCAGATACAGGTTTATTAGCCTCTAAGCCTACTAATTTTCCAATGGATACAAAGCAAAAATTCACTAATTCTGATGATAATTTTTTTGAGGACATTACTTTGTATAGGAAATTGATTGGTAAGTTATTATATCTAACCATTACTAGACCAGATATTTGTTATTCTGTTCATGTTTTAAGTCAGTTTTTAGCAGCACCAAGTCAGTCACATTATGCAGCAGCATTAAGGGTTCTAAGGTACATAAAGAAAAATCCAGCTCAAGGTATTTTCTTTTCTTCAAATTCTTCCTTAGATTTAAAAGCTTTTAGTGACTCTGATTGGGCTGCCTGTGTAGATACTAGGAGATCAGTTACAGGTTTTAGTATTTTTCTTGGTAATTCTCTTATATCATGGAAAAGTAAAAAGCAAAAAGTTGTTTCTAGGAGTAGTGCTGAGGCTGAATATAGGGCTTTAGCAATTACTAGTTGTGAAGTTTTATGGTTAATTAGTTTGTTAAAAGACTTAGGCATAAAAACAGAAAAGCCAGTTTCTTTATTCACAGACAGTAAATCTGCACTTGCTTTAGCATATAATCCTGTAAATCATGAAAGAACTAAGCATGTTGAAGTGGACTGTCATTTTATTAGGGATTTAATCATACAAAATGTTATTCATCCTTTACATGTTAGTGCTACTAACAATATTGCAGATTTATTCACCAAAACTCTTGGAGCATCTTGTTTTCAGCATTTACTGGTCAAGATGGGTGTGTTATCACTCCACTCTCCATCTTGAGGGGGGCATATTGAATATACAGGTCTTGTTCTGTTATTTCTGATATGTAAATTACTAAATAGAAGTTTCTGTATAATATATAATGGACTGGTTCTGTTACTTTTGATATGTAAAGTACTAAATAGAAGATTCTGTATAATGGACTGCTTCTGTTACTTTTGTGAGTCTCACGACTGTATTGTAAATATTATATATGTATATATAGGAAAAATGTACACAGAGAAATTCAATTCAGATAATATACAGTTCTTTTCTTTTCTCTCTCTCTCTCTATATATACAGTACGTTTGCATATACATATTTGATCGAAGCTAAGACCACCAAAACGTGGTCTATGCTTTTCTACAACAGTTTTTTGTTATCTTTTTGCTTACTTAACTCATCGTCTCTTGCTCTTCATCAATCTATCGCCTTTTGTCCCATCTCTCCTTAATTTCACCCTCTCTTTATTGTTTCAGCTTCTTAGTGCTGAAATAAAGACTAACATACAAATTGAGTCATTTTTTTACATTTTTGGTAAATTGAGGCATTGATTTGGTTTTATATACAAATATGCACGTATTTCAATCATATTCTTATTTTCTTTTTGGTATTTACATGGATGATGTGCCTCTCTCCTTCTTCCTTGAACGATGTTGTCATATACTCTTTAATGTTGGCTTATGCTTTCTACTATTTTCATTCATCTCGTGTTACATGATACTCTTTGTTTATTCATTTGTTATTCGTTATCCGGCATAGGAACCATGCATCGGAAACTCTGATAGGAGACTCACTTTTGATATATTTCTGTAAATTACTGGATAAGTCGTAAGATTTTGAAATAATTTAGTTTTAATTGTTGAAACTTGATAATTGCTACTCTTTATCATGTATTAACAGTGAGAAATATCTGTTATGAAAAGCATTGTCATGATATATGTAACTTGTATAATTGCACTTTCTAAGTAACGCCATTTTATGCCTTTTATCGACCCATCATATATTTTTATCTCTTTTCCTGGTTAACCCTATGTTATGTTATTCGTTTTGCTTCTTTTTTCTTTTTCCTAAATTTTCAAAATTGGCAACCATTTTGTAAAACGTTATCCTAAATGTTTAACCAATAAGAATGTGCAAGTGATAAATTATTATGGAAAAGGATCATGTTAAAAAATGTGCAAGTTATCTTAAACGTTATCTTACAGTTATTGGAATTGTTGTAACTGTAATTTCTGAAACTTGTTAAAGAAGTCTGACAATTATCTAAAGTCTAAACGAAGAAAGAAAGATGATGATATATTTATACGTACATATAAATGCATATACATATGTATGTATATATAGAGAGAGAGTAAAAATGGAGAACAAGAGGACAAATGATTATTATCAAGAAGAAAAAGATAAAAAATTGTCTCTCGTGATACAAAGTAACATGGATTTTATAAGTTTCATACACTAAACTATCGGGTTTTAACGATTTGGATCCATATATTTTAAAAAAATTAATTTGGGTACCACAATCATGTCATGTGACATTTGACAAACGTTAATTTGATAGCGTAATTTGACAATTTTGCCGTTTTGGTAGGTAAAACTAATTCATTCAAAAAACATATACTTGATTTTTTTGAAAGAACTATATAAAACACGACCTAAAAACACAATTTAATAAAGAGAACATAAAGAATCAAACTTATATTTAATACTCAAGTTGTTAAGATTTTGATTTTTTTTAATGAAATTTTGTCATTTATTCTTGATAAATTTCATAATTATGTACAACATGTTTATCAAAATGTATAATTTTTAGATTTATAACTTTATTGTTTTCTCTAAATTAAAACATGAATGATTTTATTTTGTGTACAACCGTTGGAATATATAGCAAAATATTTAATCTTAATTTGAGAATTATTTTTCTAATTTTCTCGTATAAAAGTTCGCATAATTTAGATAACAGATAATAAAATATGGTACATTAAAAAGGATATAAGCATCCCGAATCGTGTTAAATTAGTGTATGTGACACTAGTAGCCACTAATAAATAAAACATTTTTTTGTTAGTTATGTATTGTAATTAAAGTCCATACCCCCCCAATTTGAATTTTTATTTACCCTTACCTACTATTTGTAATCTTCAATCTTTTTTAAATAGTATCACTATGAAAATGTATGTAATACTATATGTAAGTACAAAAACAAATATAATTTTGAAAGTGGTTGTCGGAAATAAAATTTAAGTTGTTGTCGAAATATTATACTTACAAATTAATTCGAAAAACAATACATAAAAAATAAAATTATTGAAAATTGTGGGGTTGCCGCAACAACCCCTGATCATATGCTTGTTCCGCCCATGGACGCGATGCCTTGAGCCTTTCGGCGTTTTGTGCATACCAAGACAATAGTACTCACGCAACACATTTCCTACAACATCAGTCGCCCCATTCAGTTTTCTCCATTTCTTTTCGAATAAATTATTGCATTTACAAACAACGTATAAAACAGCCTTAAACACGATTATTTTTATATACGTTGTTGTAATAATTTGGGTGTATTTTGATTTACGCACCTAAGCCTAATTTATTTTATAAATGAAAAAAAACGTCTTTTTGAAATTAAAAAATAAATGCAAAACAAAGTATAAGATAAAAAAATAACTAATTATTAGATGTGCTATATTAGTTTTGGTTATATATGCATGTCCATTAAATGTACTAAGGTCCCGAGTTCAAGAGTAGCAACCTGGTGTCATTTTTTTCCCCTTAGATTCGAACGACCACAAGGTGCATAGTGGTAGCAATCTCCACTACGCTATGAGCATATATAATCTATAAAAGGCGCTGAAACTTTAAAACTAAAAAGTTGCATGTATATAATATTTTTCATAAATTTAAAACTTTCGACGATTTTTAACTGAACGTCACCTAAACTCATATTGGACTGATGTGCAGGGGCGGCCCAGGCCCAAGTCAAGTAAGACTTGGGCTTGGGGGAAAGACTTGGCGTGGGGCAAAAAATGTTTTTTTTTTTGGGACAATGGTTCAGCTCAATATAATTATATAAAGTCCAGTTTATTATAAACTCAGTTTTTAGCCCAAATTGGCAATTGTATTAATTCAACTTTTGTAAAAGAAAACACTCATGCATACATACATACATACATACATACATACATACATACATACATACATACATACATACATACATACATACATACATACATACATACATACATACATACATACATACATACATACATACATACATATATATATATATATGTATATCAATTAAATTGAAGCTTGTTGTGTGACATATTAGCTCACATATATATGTATATAGATATAGAGAGACAACAGAAGAAATGTTTATTCATTAATATGAGTGTAGAGATACATAAAGAAACCCCCATAACCTTCTTTATATAATAGAGTTTAGAGTTACATATGCTAAGAAAGTCCAAGATAGACTCAATAGAGTAAGGCCCAAGATGGCCAATCATATCCTACAACACTCTTCCTTTATAAGTCTTGATTTCTTCGTCTTCATGTTGTCGATCTGAGTCGAGTTCATTCGCATTACAAAACAAATAAAAACCTTAGGGTCGGAAAACCCAGTGTGGGACAAAGCCGGTACCTAGGAGAAACTGTGTAGACGAATGATATAGGCCGAAATTCCATGTAAATAACTAACCACAAAATAGTGTGCCTCATTAAAACCTTGCCAGAGCAAACTCAATGAGAAAATCCCTGATCGAATGAAAAAGAGTGAAACAGGGGTAGTAGTAGGGGATCAACCACAAAACAGGTGCCTCATCAAAACCTTGCTAGAGTAAACCCAGTGGAAAAAACCTCTATTCGAAGGACAAAAGAGTACACAGTGGTAAGAAGTATTCAACAGGATACTCCCCCTAATTTCGACAATCTTAAGTGAGATATGATGGGAACATGTCTCGCTAAAAATTTTGCCAAGGAAGTGGGAGAAACCTTGGTCTATGGACAAAAACAGTACACGAGCATGCGACTGGATGCCCCCCCTCACTTGCACACGACAGAATACGAGAATTTCGACTAAGTAGTAATTAATGCAATAAGCATTCATCTGGATGCTCCCCCTCACTTGCACATGACTGGGTGAAAGGATTTCATATTGCAAGAAAGAGTACTAACATTCGACTAGATGCTTCATTTACTTGCACACGACTGGATGGAATAAAATCTAACGTGGAATAGAACGAGCATTCAACGAGATGCTCTTAAACTTCATCTGTGAAGATTTATTTTGGGGAAAAATGTTAAATAACATAATCTAGTCATGTCTCTGTCGATCAATAATAGCAAGTTGCGCTCAAATATGACAAGTGATTCATCTATATCGTGAGACACAACATATTTAATTCAAATATAGCTAATACTAGCTCGAAGCTATATACACTCTCTAGTCATCTCATAGAGCACGAGTAGATCAGAGTGATTCCTTTGGAGTCATTCCAAGACCTCCAAGATATCGTCTTATTCCTAATGGTAAAGACAGACCATGTTAGGAATATCCCTTATGCGGGTCTGATAAGTAACCGGCATCGATATAACCGAAAAAGGATTGCGTTTATTCAAGTACGAAAGGGGATATGTACACTTGATGACGCAAATGGGATAAGACAAGCCCTCATCCACAGTTACCTTAAGACAATGGGAAAATGTCTTTCATACCATTTTGATGGCAGCGTGTTAGCGCGATGCTGTGTCGAGCTATACCACTCACAGCAGACAAGATGTTCATCTTAGCATATTAGACCAAGTACAATGATACGCTTATTGTACTTAGATATGAACATGATGGTTCAATATCTCGTCATCGTCTCATCCGGGACGGAACGGGTCTATATCAATGTCTAGTGATCGAACTATCATGAGAGAATCTGACGACTTAGCGTCATAATGACTAAAGCGTCATAAGTCTAAATCATGAACTTAGATTCAATCTTTACGGGACTCGATCATCAGGACGAGTCACTACCATGTCTTCCCAAGATCCTTCATCTCGAAGGCAAATCCACAAGTGGATCGTGTAATAAAACATGAAAGGACATAATACTTGTTCAAGTATCCCAAGCTGATCAAGTACTCACTTAGGCGGGTATACCACATCCACTCGGATTATATTAATCCATATAATGAACGTCTCAGTCAATTGAGATCGTGTTCTATGGTCAGGAACTACTTGATTTAAGCACATGATGTCACACAGGGACCTTCATCTATATCATTTTGTCTAAATTACCATAGAGATAAAACTGTGAGCACAATCACATGTGCTTCATAATCAGTTTTCCGAAAACTACTAAACTGATTAAGTAGGGGACCGTTATAATGTCCATTACGAGAAAATAAACCATCTCGTAATCAATTCCAAAGTGTGAGAGAAGCCTTGCGCTACTAGGCGAGCATTCTACAATCTCATTATTCTCATCACTTTTCCTTACGAATAACCAAATAAACAAACTCGTTTAACATTGGTGGTGTTGGAGCTACAGGTCCGAACACACTTTTGCTAAGGAGTCTACTTGGATTGCAAGTTTCCATTAGGCCGGTCTATTCTACGTTGAATTCAGGCAACGGTACATGGTTCCCTGTCATAGTTTGCTCATATTATCAGTCGTCACCGAATATATGAACAAGTAATCAATGACAGTCTCATTTTGCTTCAATATCGTTTAAGATATCATGATCAACAGATATTTCGAGATTCTTAGAATGAGGAGGAAATCACACATCTCTTTGATCCTTTATAATCTCGTGCGACAAACGAGTTTCAGTTCACTACCTCTGGGGCTGAACGAATTAAGAACCGGTCAACTTTCTCGTATCTTGGGAAGGACGACAGACTGGACTGCCGACAACATCGTTACTTGTTTGGCGGGTTCAGCCAAAGCAACGTGTTACGACAGGAACAAAGTGTCCGACAGGAACGTCTATCCTTGCAAGCATTTTATAGTAGGTATAAATGATCTCGTGACATCTCATAAAGTCATTAAATGTGTCTGACATTTAGGTAGACTTGGGGGAGTCTATGCACTTACTTATCACTAAGTGCAGTTTTGGGGATCAAGTTAAGACTGAGTGGGTTATGCCATGTTACTTCACATCATTTCTTATCAACGCTAACGTGCAAATCTCCCCCAAACAACGGGGAGAACAGTCTTAGCGATGTCACTTTCGCATGTCATGCGATAAAGAGATCGTTTGTCAAAGTTACTCTATCAAATGATAGGTAGGGATTCATAATCGACTTATGTCACATTCAGAGGTCCATATTTTGAACACTATAGGGGCTCAATCAAAATACGAATTAAGCACTCAACACGCGTTAATATGAGACTTTTGGATTATAGCTAGTAACCAGCTGGTACGCATATGGTGTTCGAGTGTCTATGGGCCTCATAATGGATTAATACAGCAAAATAGCATAACCCCATACGAAAATATAAATCTTTGTGCGCAAGACCAAGAAGTTCATGCAATCATTTGCAGTCGCATCATCAAACTTTTCGTGAGTCCATTTGGGTCTGAACATAATTGAAAGGATGTTCAATTTCAATTCCCAAACTCAAGTAATTCAAATCGAAATTTCGATTCTTATTCTTCGGCATTATCAAGTCGACTAGACTTTTCAGGATAATCCGGATTATGAGCCATCAACTTAATGATGGGCTAAAAGTTTAGGAAATGTTGCATTTCTGTGGACAACAATAATAATATGACCATATTGTCGATGCATCAACCATAACCATAATTTTTTTATGGTCCGTCTTATGGTCGGATAGGTCCATAATAACTCCTTCAATTCTTTCAAGAATTCTACGAGTCCATTTCGTGATCTTTACACATACTAGTCTTTCAAAGTGAGCATTAGTGGCATGAATTTCGGATTAATCACGAAATATATCCTCAAAGAGAATCCAAATGCGATGCGATTATAAATCAAGCATCGTCTTTTGACATGGGAATATCTCATCCGGTCAATGCCACAATATAAAAATGCTCTTATCAATCGACGGCATGCGAAATGATAAGTCAACTTTAAATGCTTTAAAAAATGTACTAGTAAACCACTTGAAAAACATTTCAACTCCTCTAAAATATGCTTTTGGCCGTATTGAATGGAGACTATGCAAAGAAATTTCAATTCTTTCATGAGCTATTACCAGATAACACTGGTTTTCTCGAATATTTTATTTCTCAACAAGGTACGACATGACCTATAAGAGTATAAGGCCTCATATTTGACAAATCAATTTGTTTTTACCAAAAATTTCGATTTGGAACGACAGGTCCATAATCATTGTCATTGAGTACTCTTTTAGGCAAGTTATTGGTGAAATTATATGGTACACTGTTACCCACTATTTCCAGAAAATCAAATACCACGCAAGTATTACCTAAAATTTCATAATTTAAATTTTGGTCACATTTGTCAAATGAATTTGCTCAAAACACTTT
Organism: Primula vulgaris; assembly: GCA_963920805.1. NCBI lineage: Eukaryota > Viridiplantae > Streptophyta > Magnoliopsida > Ericales > Primulaceae > Primula > Primula vulgaris. The sequence continues at coordinate 15,894,494 of OY987219.1, forward strand.
AAATTATTTCGAGAAATTTCGTAAACAGGTAAACCATAATCCAAAAGTATGGTCCAAATGGAAAAATCATAAGCCAAATGGAAAACATAATCCAGATGAGCGACCAATCGGCTCAAAAAATTAATAAAGAAAGGTACCAAACTCATTTGAGCCACAAAACCGGGGGTCTCAAGAGTTTCCTTTATGTTAGCTTTAACCACATTAGCTTCTTCTTTTCTACCCTCATGATAGTTTTGAACTATTTAAGGAGTAGCCGAGAATGACATCGGTCATTTATAGCAGAGAATTGGCTCATCGAGCATTGTTTCTTGCTTTGGGACAACGGGCCCTATTGTTCCTTTCAAGGACTGTCTTGGAGCCACATGTCTTCGGTTTTGACGATTGTCTAAACCTCTCTTGGCTAGGCGATCGTCGAGATCGCGACAGTTTGAGACAAATAACATTTGTCTCGGTTCTCGATTCATGGAAAAAAAGGTCCACGATGAGTATTAATATCAAGCAAACAATTCGTCGTTAAACCAATATAATTAAAACTACTCACCGGGGTAATTTTCTTATCCAATAACAGATGGGCGATAAAGGAACATGATGAATATAAATTCACGATACTGCTTATGGAATACAATTTCCAAGATAGTATTTTGGTGAATGATTGCTCCAATATGTCAATTTCAGACATTTGTTCAACATAGACGTCATCGCGTCTCAAATGTGGCGTCGGAATAAAATCAACGCATTTGTCTTCATCTTGTGAGACACAACAAGCTCGTGTTTTAATCATCAAAGATGGCATCCAAAAAAATTTGAGTATCACATTCTCACACATCAGAGTGATTAACATGTGGTGATAGAATAATATCAACGTTTAAACAGTCATTTCGCAAGTATGATTTGCGATTTTTCTCATCATAGATGGCATCCAACAAATGTTGAGAGTTCTAGATTAGTTATCATATAAACGACCGGTTTATATGTTTATGGTTTGTACATGCACAAACTTTGTTTTGAAACGATATGTTCGAATACTAGTTTCGCTTCTCATGTGAATTGGTTCTCATTGATCAAACAACGGGTCGATGCTGAAACACCAATTCGGCGAAACATACATCACTATATAAACGCACTCGGAGAAATTATTATTTAGTTAACCCCTTTCGGTAGCTCTAATTGAACACGACCAGGAAAGACGGTGAGGGTGGAGGGAACGAATGCCACTTAAAACCCGAACTCATTAGGATGGGAACTATCCGCCTATATCTTTCCTAGACATCGCATCCAAATAGGTGAGCCTAGTTGGGGAAGGTTCATAACTTTTTCAACTTAAATGTGAAAATATATGATTCCGCAAATTATCATATTGTGCATATGTGTACATGACAGTATATAAAATAGTACATGACCATGATTATTGTACATGCTTGCATGATTAAATAATATAGCAATAACATGACAATACATATTTGGACAATCTAAATTATCAATTTAGACTTAGCAAGATATTACTCAATATCTTACAAATCTATTGCCTTATATATGTGTGTAAGTGTTAATCATGCTAGGTATATGTATGGAAGCTAATTGTTAGTTGCAGATTCACAATATAGCAAACATCTTTCCCTAAAATTAGCAATTTAGACATAATTTTTATCATGGCAGTTACATATATACGAGATTCAATTATCATGGTAACAATCTATGCAACAAATAATTAGCATACATATATACGGTGCATAGTATTTCAAAGATCTGAAATTATCATAATTTCTATATGCTTGAGATATTTATCTAACTTCTAGATACTAAGATTTTCAGTCTTGTATGTTTGGATTATTTTCTACCACCAGAGATTGTATGCCTCCATAAATTAATTACTGCATGTGGTTGTACTCAATTTAAAACATATTAACGGTATAAGATTAATATAATTTACAGTTTCTTTTTCGTTGGTTCTGTAACTAACCAATCTTAACATGATACGATCAATTTTATTTTATTTTGTACTCGGCAATCACGCAGCTACATGTCAGGAGCAAACAATTTTTTTTCATACTATTACATTAATTGGATCTATTTGTTCATGTTATGGTGATCAGATTCTTTTCATAGCAAATAAGACATGCGGTAACATATATTATATTTTATACATGGCATATCATATTTAATTCTCAGTAGTATATTCACACCATAAAAACACAACAAGTAATTTGATTTACACGCACCATGCAATAACTGATTAATACATACACGACATACATATATCCTACCAAGACAAATAATTTTATCAAATGTCGGAATTTATATACCTTTCTTACGGTATGTTGTTAAAGGTCAAAAACGAACCTAATAAACCCGGATAAATCTCAAGTCTTATAGATACCAAGCTTTTACTCCAATATCCGTGAGCGTATACCATAGTTTTCGCTCTTCGCGAGCCAAGTGCCGATAACGTGTTGTGTGACATATTAGCTCACATATGTATGTATATAGATATATGAATAGAATATAGAGAGACAACAGACGAATTGTTTATTCATTAATATGAGTGTAGAGATACATCAATAGACCCCCATAACCCTCATTATAAAATAGAGGCTAGAGTTACATATGCTAGGAAATACCAAGATAGACTCAATAGAGTAAGGCCAAAGATGGCCAATCATATCATACAACAAAGCTGATTTTATTTTATTTTTGTTTGATAAAAATGTTACGAACAACCGAATAATTTGAGTTTTAGGCAATTCGTGTAGTCGGGCAGCGCGCGCTGATGTGACTGTGGCCAGGGCTGACTCTGCTTAAGGAACTGGTGACTAGGTGAGTATTACCTCCTTTATAAAAATGAATTTTCAAGAAATTCCTTTTTTTTTTAGTTATTAAAGAGCTGGTGACCAGTGAGTACTACCCCCTCTATAAAAATACGAATGTTCAAGAAATTCCAGTTTTTGACTTTCAAAGATATATTTGACAAACAAAAAAACTTTTAGTATAAGGTGGAATAATTACGTACTCTTATGTTTTTTCCATGCAATAATTTTCGTAGGCAAATATTCTCCCTTAATCGACTAATATACTAGTAAACATTCGATGGCACCCTTGTACTATTATATTAACCTAGAAAGACATGTTTGGAGGTGCATATAATTGTTGTACTTTGGTGTTTGTTCTGTTAAATTTGGTAGTTTTCCTCAATTTATTACGATCTTGAGATGTGAACTGTGATTCCATCTTTATAAATATATATTTATCATGAAGTGTTGAAATTTAAAGTCCATTGCATTAGATTTGGTACTGCTGATTCTCCGAAGCAAGGCAAAATTACCGTATAATTCTATAAATTTAATTACCAAAAACTACTGCTTCAAACTTTTATTTCCAAAATGTACAACTAACTAACTAACAAATAAGAGGTAAAAAATTTATTAAAAAAAAGTTTGAAAATATTAATAAAAAATAAAGAAAAACGTTTTTTTACAAAATTCGAAATTAACTTTTTTCAATATATTTTTTTAAAAAAAAAACTTCAAAAAGTGCGTGCATATCTATAGGTATGCTGGTATGCACACTTCAAAAAGTTCACATATATGTAGTTATGCATATTTTGGTATTTTTCTAAAAAAATATTTTTTAAAAAAAATCTTAAAAAAGGGCGTGCATACATGTAGCTATGTTGTATGCACACTTCAAAAAGTACGCATTTTCATACTTTTCTAAATAAAATTGTTTTTAAAAAAAATTATTTTTTTAAAAAAGAAAATTATTTAAAAATAATAATTCAAAAAGTGCGTGCATACATGTAGGTATGTCGTGTGCACACTTCAAAAAGTGTGCATACTTGTACGTATGTTGTATGCACACTTCAAAAAGTGCGCATGCCTGTAGATATGCATATTTTGGTACTTTTCTAAAAATAATTATTTAAAAAAAATACGTTTTTTTAAAAAATATTAATATTTTTTTGATTTTTAGTTAGTTAGTTGTATTTTTTTGAAAAAAATGTTTGGAATTGTATGTTTTGATAATTAGGTTTGGTGACATGTATATGTTTTACATTATCCCAAACCAATGCATATGTTACTTTTATCAGTTAGCTTGTGACTTGGACAATTAATGTAGCTTAGTACAGAAACCATCGCTACAAAAAAAATATTCAATTATGGACGGATTTTGTGACAGATTTATTTCTCAACGCCCTTATTACAAACGAATTTGCGATAGATTTTAATTTTACTGACGAATTTTGTTATTTCACGACATATTTGGTTGTCTCTAATTGAAATTATTTTTGTAGTGAATCCCAGTACATTAGTTTGGATTTTTGTACGTGGAATTATGCGACTTATATATGTAGGTTGAACAAGCGATTGGTAAAAGGATTTCTAATAATTAAGGTGCTGTTTGGAAATCAAGTGCTTCCCTAAAAAGTGCTGTCTGGAAAAGTGTTGTTGAAAAGTGACTTATATAAAAAAGTACTTTAAAAAAATTAGCGTCTGGTGGAAAAGTGTTTTTGATATTCATAAGTTTTGCCTGCGTTTGGTATGTATAAGTTCGAAATGACTTAATATCACAATAATTGATATAGTACGAAAAAACACATAAACATATACTAATAAATTCAACACCACACCGAAAAAGATACCGTAACTTTGTGTGAGAAGATATAACTGCTGATTTATAGAGATAGGGGGGGAAATTTTAAGAATAAATTAAGGATTGAGACAGATAAAGAGAAATTCTATCGGAGTAGAGAGAAAATAGTTTTATTAGTAGGGGGAATTCCCTATAAGTATCTCATAGCAACTTATATTCATTCTAGATATATTGATAAATTCACATTTCTCATTGGTACCACTTTTTAATTATTTAGTTTATTTACTAAAGAGTATTACAAACCAAAATATAATAGACATATTTTATCTTTGTACAAACCCAAAAAAATAGTTTTAAATTACAACAAAATAAAAAAAAAACACAAACTTTTTTAAAAATTACAAAAAAATATTATTTGTTTTGTCAATATAACACTTTTTATACCGAAAAATATGTTTTTTCATAAAAAAACACTTTTAAAATTAGTCAGTAAAATTAATTTCTAAAAAGACAATTCAAACTTTAACAAGCATTGAAATGAGTCAAACGAGAGTTAAATACATAAAATTCATTTTTTGATGAAAAAGTGTTTTTTTTTATGAAAAAATGTTTTTTTATGAAAAAACGCTTTTTCAGTGGAAAAAGTGGTATATTGACATTTTTTATGATATTTTATATTTTTTTTGTGATTTTTATAATTTTTGGTGATTTTTTATAATTTTTTGTTATTTTTTTTATAATTTTTTGTGATTTTTTTATTTTCTTTGTGATTTTTCATTTTGACTTCGCGAGGAAGTCTATTTTTAGAAGTGTCAAAAAACAACTTCTCCCAAATGTGCTTCTAATACTCCGAACTTTTTGGGAAGTGGGTTGCTTTTTACTTACCAAACACTCATAATTTTACTAGATGGACTTCTAAAACTAAGAAGTGCTTCCAATCTGTCCGTCAAACACACCCTAAGAATGCAAAAGTACTTCTAACAAGGAGCAACATGGAAATTGGAGAGATTCACGTAACAATTTATACCATTATCATTGTCACTAATCAAGTTTGGATCCCATACCAAAGCAATTATAACATATATTAATATTTGGATGGAATATAGATTACATTCTTAACCCAAAAAAATATGACATTCTTTTCTTGGCCAATCTACTCCGTATTTTACATATAAATTTTAGACTGATACTTTATATACAACTTAATTAATGAGATAATTAATGTTTACTATATTCAACTATCATGCGTTTTCGATTTAGTATATTGAACTAATAAATTTACTGATTAGCATACTGAACTAAATGAAAACTTTCGAATTAGTATATTTCCGTCCAATTGTCTAATAGAAATAAGTAAAGTACAAAATTACCCTTAAGAAACTTAAATTAGTTTTGATTTAGTATATTTTACTAATATATTTTTTCACTTTTGTACACTATTTTTTTCTATCAACTTCACACTTATTCATTATTAATAAAGTAGTCCTTGTAGTTTATGAATATAATCAATCTGATACTTATAATCTCAAAAGGCACCAAATATTAAATAAAAGAAAGTCTAAAAAATAATATGTATGGCTAATAACTTACACTGCAAATAATAAGTATTTTTATTTTGTACATTTCTTCATGTATAGAAAATAAAAACTATAGCACATTTTTTTCTCATTAAAATTTAAATTGTTATAACAAAAAAAAATTCTTTGTTTAGAAATTATAACTTAAATACTACTCATCGGTAGAAATGTTTTAAAAAATGAGTCATTTAAAAAAACATATACGACCAAAATAAAATTATACTAAAAAAATAAAATAATTTTAGTTAGTGAAACTGATAGCTTGTAATGAAAAAAATAGACAAAAATCATATATTTGTTGCACTTTTTTTAGTTTATTTAAGAAAACTGAAAATTAAAATAAAAAAAAAAATACATGTCCAAAATAAAAAAATAATAATTTTAGCTGGTACGTTTGGTCATACATGCATGATAAAAAAAAGAACCCATTTTTTCCATTCCAATTTAAATTGTTTATAACATAAAAACTCATCTGTCTAGAAATTGTATCTTAAATACTACTTATCAGGACAAAGTAGAATTTTTTTTTAAAAGGAAGTTACTGGAAAAAAAAAAAAACAAGCATGTAAGACCAAAAGAAAATTATACTATAAAAATAAAATTATTTTAGTTAGTAAAATTGATAACGTGTAATAAAAAAATAGTCAAAAATCATATTTTTGTTGCACCCTTTTTAGTTTATTTAAAAAAATTGAATCATGTGTATAAAAGATTACTCTAGTCATTTTCACATTTGCTGTAAATTCTATTTAAAGCTGTTAATGAATTTTATTAATTCTGAACAAATTTACATCCCAATTACAATACATTTGAAAATGTAATGACCAAAATGAAATAAACATAAAATTTGAATTTTCCCAAATTTACGAAATCAGTCCCAAAGTGTATATATACACATATATACACAGATAGATTATATATATATATATATATATATAACGTTGTTATTGTCATAAAAGTGTTGGTGGTCAGTTGGTTAACAACCTTCTAATTTGTTTAATAGACCAGTGTTCAAGTCCCATGGGCTGCTGTTTTTTTTTGTTTTAGTTAATTTAGTAGGTAAAAAGACCATTTTGCCATTTAACTTAACTGAAAATGTTAGATGACGTCACTATTTAACCGTTAATTTGGACGACAAATACTAAATCGAAAACTCATGATAATTGAATATATTAAACATTAATTATCTTCTTAATTAAGTATTGATTCATGAAACTGAAACTAATTACGAAAACTAATTACGAATTGGACTATTTTCCCTAGCTAACCAATAACAATGTAAAAAATAAGAAAAAATTGAAAAATCCAGAAAAAAATTGAAAAAAAAATCTGAAAAAAATGAAAAAAAAAATGAAAGAGGCAAAACCCATAAAAAACACGAATAAAATTTTAAAAAACCAAAAACGCCAAAAAAAAACAGTCTGACTCGTCTTAATTCATATTAAAAATAGTCTGAGTCATTTTAATTCATTTTAAAACAGTCTAAGTCGTTTTAAAAACAATCTGAGTCGTTTTAACTCATTTTAAAAACAGTCCGAGTCATTTTAATTAATTTTAAAAGCAGTCTGAGTCATTTTAAGTAATTTTAAAAACATTCTGAGTCGTTTTAAGTAATTTTAAAAATAGTGTGACTCGTTTTAAGTCATTTTAAAAACAGTCTGAGTCGTTTTAAGTCATTTAAAAACAGTCTGAGTCGTTTTAAGTCATTTTAAAAACAGTCTGAGTAATTTAAAAAACAGACTGAGTTATTTTAAAAAACAGTCTGAGTAATTTTAAAAACAATCTGAGTCATTTTAGGTCATTTTAAAAACAGTCTGAGTCATTTTAAGTCATTTGAAAAATAGTCTGAGTCGTTTTAAGTCATTTTAAAAACATTCTGAATCGTTTTAAGTCATTTTAAAAGCAGACTGAGTAATTTTAAAACAATCAGAGTCGTTTTAAGTCATTTTAAAAATATTATGAGTCATTTTAAGTCATTTTAAAAACAGTCTGAGTATTTTAAGTCATTTTAAAAACAGTCTGAGTATTTTAAGACATTTTAAAAATAGTCTGAGTCATTTTAAGTCATTTTAAAAATAGTCTGAGTCATTTTAAGTTATTTTAAAAACAGTTTGAGTCATTTTAAAAACAGACTGGGTAGTTTTAAATCATTTTAAAAACAATCTGAGTTGTTTTAAGTCATTTTAAAAACAGTCTGAGTTATTTCAAGTCATTTTAAAAACAGTCTGAGCCATTTTAAGTAATTTTAAAAACAACCCGAGTCATTTAAAAACAATCTGAGTCATGTTTAAATCATTTGAAAAACAGTATGAGTCATTTTCGATAAGTTTAAAAACAGTTTGAGTCATTTTAAAAAACAGCTCGAATAATTTTAAAAACAGGCCGAGTCATTTTTAAGTCTTTAACATTGTTTGGACTTTCCGACTTTTTCGAACTTTTTTTCATTTTTTCATTTTTAGGTGATTTTAGATATTTTTATTTTTCTTGGTTTTGTTTTAATTTTTTTTTTACCATTTTTCGGATTTTTTTTGGGTTCCCGACTTTTTTGAACGTTTTTTCATTTTTTTTTGTGATTTTGGATTTTTCTTGATTTTTTTTAAATTTTTTACTATTTTACGGGTTTTTTCGGATTTCCGACTTTTTTGAACGTTTTTTTATTTTTTTTGTGACTTTTGATTTTTAGGGGCGTTTTTTTTATTTTTTATTTTTACCAATTTTGGGTTTTTTCAGGTTCCCTGTTTTTTTGAACTTTTTTTTCATTTTTTTTGTGATTTTTATTTTTCTTGATATTTTTACAATTTTTTCGGGTTTCCGACTTTTTTAAAGACTTTTTCAGTTTTTTTTTGTTTTTTGGTTTTTTTTTTGTTTTTTCTGATTTTTTTCCTTTATTTTATTTTATTTTTTGAGTTTTCCCTATTTTTTCCATTTTATTTTTATTGGGTAATTAGATGGGTAGACCAATACTTAATTAGTTTACAAATAATTTATCAATACTTAATTAAATTTTATAGGATGATCAATCCTTAAATAATTTTGTTTTTATGGATCAATCCTCAATTAACTCTAATAACTAATCGTTTTCTTCTTTATCCTTAGCCTTATTATCTAATTTATATGTTTTTTTAAACCCTTATGTATAAAAAAACGGTTAATATGAAATACTTGATTTTTACACGCCTATCACCACTATTTAATTAAATTAAATAACCTGCCATATAAGAAACAAATTCATCGTATAAAATAGAAACAAAGTTAACATTTATATTTCCTAAATTGTGAAAACGAGTTAAGTTTCAGGTTATTTTACGCCATGATTGTTGTTTTCATCATTTTAAATAACTAAATGAGTTCAAATCTTTTACCCCTATTCTCTATCATTTTCCGTGCCCCCTTGCTTATTTTATCCAAAAAAAATTTCTAAAAAACTTGAAAAAAATTGTACAATTACTATAATACATGTATCAATACATTTCAATAATTATTTTTAAAAGAAAATCCACACAAAATTTATTTTTGAATAAATGTATAAATTAGTGTAAATTAAACATTGAATATTAAAAAAATTGTTTAAAACAATATTATGTTCAAATGTTTTAAAATTTGAATACAATATAATATAAAAGTTTATAAAATTGCGGTATAAGTTGTGAAAATTTAAAATTTGAGTGAAAATAAGCAATGGGGCACGAAAAGGGATAGAGAATAAGTGGTAGAAGATTTGGACTCTAAATAACTACACCCGGAAAGTCTAAATATGAAAAACACATCCGCCAACAATTGCTAGTTTATAAATAAGGAAAGTGATGAGTTATTTTGTACTTGTCTTAATTAAATAATCATTAATTAGTTTTAAAATTGCTTAAAGTTATGTGATTTTGTGTTTGGAACTATTTTAGAGTAATTTGAAACTAGATGACTATGTTTTAAATAAAGAACCATAGAATGATAAATATTTTGATATGAGCATTAATTATTTTGGATCGAGATTAGTTTTTCGGTGAGAGCATAAACACTCGGTTTCACAAGGATATTAGTATATATATACTGGGTATAACAATATATAGAAGAACCCATGGCCACTTTTCAGATGCTCCCTTTCTGTTAGGAAATTGCACCACTTTCATACTTTTAATACTTTTTGTTTCTTGAGAATTGGGACTTGCATTTTATTTACATTATCAAACTTGAGCTGTTTTCATTTATTTGTTCAAACTGTATGAACCCAATTTTTTCGTTAGGTCATTAGGGTTAGAGAGACTTACAGTAATGTTAATAGTGATGTCTTACTCCACAGTGGTTTTATACGTTAATCTTTCATCTTTCGTGAATTTTATTGCATTTGCTCAGATTTGAATAATCCCGAATTTTAATTTGTAATAATGGTAGACAAATAAGAAACACGTACAAATAGTCAGAATTATGATAGCGTGTTTAGCTTGGGAACATCTTTTTCATCCAATGTGAACCATTATATTTTTACGTAAAAACGCAAATTCGCTTGTTTGTTTGCATATCATTTTTCTTTGATTTATAGAGATAAACAGATCATTTACGTTTACATGCAAGTTATTTACATGAACAGAACATAAAACAATAATTTTAGGACCTTAAAATTCATGCCAATCACATATTAATGATTTATTAAGTTGGGAAAGATAGATATATATCTTAGTTATCGGGAAAAAAATACATTTAGTATACTGTACTATCTGTTTTTAACGATTTAGTTATCAGACTATCAAAGTTAACAATTGACGTACTGAACTATCATAATATTCACAATTCAGGTACTGCCGTTAATTTAGTTTGATAAAATTTAGTTTCACTTTTTATTTTGATCATATTATTTGTAATTTGTATAAATTTAATCATGTCTTTTCGAAACATTATAAGTTTAAAAATCATATTATTTGACTAGATTTTCTTTGATTTTTTTTTTAAAATAAAAAATATATAATTTTTTTACATTTTCTCTAAAACGAAAATAAAATAAGTTTTAGATTTATGACATTCGAGCAAAAATTATTTGATGCCACATCACTATTTGAATACTTTCATGAAAAAACGAAAAGAAAATTGTTATTTTTTTCAAAAAAATATTCATTTTTTTTGTAAATAGAATATATTTGTTAAGTATTTATAAAAAAAATTTATATACAAACATCATCTACAATTTATATTATTTGCAATAATATGTATACATGTATTAATTATATCATGTATATTTTTATACATACATTAATATAACATATATATATATATATATGTGTGTATTATATACACTTATATATTTTTGAATTTATACTAAAATGAGACATTTCAGAAAATTAAGGTTTAGATTTATACAAATTAAAAAGAATATGACCAAAATGAAAAGTGAAACTAACTTTCATTCAACTAATTTAACGGTGGTACCTAAATTGTAAAGATTATGACAGTTCAGTAAATCAATTGTTAACTTTGATAGTCCAGTAACTAAATCATTAACGACATGCAGTACAATACACTAAATGTAATTTTTTCTCCGGTTAGCATGCGGAGACACTATTATATAAAAAATTAAAAAAAAACACGGTACAAAAAAGAAAAATAAAGAAACTTCAGGATTCTTGAAAATCTTCACAGGCGACATATCGATAGAATACCTACTCTCCCCCTGTAGAAAAGCCGGTTCATCCTCATTCAACTCGATTTCCACCTCTTCTTCGCAACCATACCCTCTTCCTGATATACAATATACCGTCTCCGTCCTCGTCGTACAAAGGATTCTCTCTCACATCAAGCACACCCGAAGCCATGAGTTGCTTCGCTTCCCTTCTCTCGGGAGAGCTCATCCTCTTCAAAGGCCTACGAGTGGGCGCCACGTCATCGTTATCCTCACTTATACATATACCCGACAAACCCGTCCTAGTCCTATCCCTATTCCCACTCAAATTACCCTCCGAAGGGTTAACAATAAAGGGATCCGAGCTTTTCTTCAAGGGTGAAAGATCTTTTCCAGTATTCTGATCAACGTCTCTCATCGAAAGACTGAGTTTGCTGCCAGAACCTGAAATCTCCTTAACGAAAAACTTTTGGTCTCTTTTCTTCACATCTTTGGCATTACCAATCCTACGACTCGCCATTTGAGACACGTGTATGAGCCCTTCTTTACCCTTTAATTCAGGAATCTGCACGAAACAACCCGTATCCATCACTCGAGTCACTCTCCCTTTAAACCTCGTATAACTCAATCTCGTCGTTATAGCTCCTTTTCTTCTTATTATTACTATTATTATTATTATCCTCGGCATCCACGTATCTATCTCTATCTCTATGATCATAATCTTTCATCTTTTGTACATTTTATTGCATGTGGTCGAATTTGAATATATAATCCCGATTTTTAATTTTTAATTTTTAATAATGGTACACAAATATGCAAAACGTACAAATCTTAACAATAATTATAGCGCAGTTAGCTGGCAACATCTTTTTTTCATATAAGATGGTGAACCATTATTTTTCAACGTAAAAACACAAATTCGTTTGTTTGCATATCATTTTTATTTATTTATAGAGATAAACCGATCATTTACTTTTACATGCAAGTTATTTAGACTAACTTAACATAAAACAATAATTTTAGGACCCTAAAAGTCATGCCAGTCACATATTGATGATTTATTAAGTTGGGAAAGATAAATACCTTAGTTATTGTGTGTGTGTAGAGATCCCTATTCCCTAATATATAAAAAAGGTTTCTCTTTTTAACCCAAAAAAACGAGAACTAAATGTAACAATTAATTGAGGATGCAAAAAAACAAAAAAATCACAAGTCAAATTTCTTTTTTTTGGTATATGTACTAAAATGTGACAATTTTAATGGAGATTGAGATAGATGGCTTTGCTTGGGATTACATCTTTGCTAAATAAGTCCTCCAACTTGTATATTCACTTTATTTTTTTCTGACCACAATTGCAATGAAATTTCCCAATTTATAATTACCACGAAACTTCGCAAGTCTTAGTACATGCTTAATTTACGTGGCACCAGACTTTTTGCTCGGATTGTCTAAATATACTATCCTAAATATAGTAATGATAATGTTTCAAGTTAGTTGTAGAATAAGCATCAAGTTGGAGCAGATGTAATATTAATCTAAATTTAATCACAAAATATCCATACCTCGTTAAATAAAGATTTACACACAAATATCTTTGACCGTAATCATTTATTTAGTCTTTTCATTCTTAGGAGTAATTAGGAGAATTTATTTCCTTACAAAATACAATAGTCTCAATATTATTCTTATATATTTCGAAGTTTTTTATTATCTTTCCAACAAAACCAAAATTAACACGCTCTACACAGTTGCGATAAAGACGTGAAGAGACCAACTAATTTATCCCTATCCCTATAATTCTATAAATAAACACCACTCCAAAAGTCAAATAATATTGATACTTTTTACATGCACAACCATTCTTGTGTAATTTCTACCTCTTTCATGTAACCCATTCTACCATTTAGTATAAATATTTGTTTCAATATCTAAATTCTAAAGTCTTAATGCTTAAACATCACTTATCACACTTCTGTGTTCATCTACTTTGAGTGCCAATAATAAATATTACTCTTAATAATAATACTAAAGTTTGCTTATTTTCTTAACTGATCATGGGCAATAATACTTCGTCAACCACGAATAGGCGGGTGCAACCATCACTTCTTCGTACTTTCAATTACAACAGGCTTTTATCGTCTTCGCATTCTGATAGCCAGGAACCTCTTCTCGTTAACTACCACGACCAGGTAATTCTTGATTATTTTTCACTTCTCGTACCGTTACTTGGCTACTTGCTAGTAAATACTTGTAAGACCGCATAATACTTGGATTTATTGGCATAGTTTACAAGTTACGTTTAGGTAGCCTATGTAGCACAGACACTTCAGAATTTTTTTGGAGTATCAGACACCGCGGCACGACTAATTAGACATGAAAAATATGTAGTACAGTATGAAAAAGTATTGATATTGATATTATACACTGAAACCCAAACTATATAAAAAATCTAAAGAATTTATGAGTTATGACTTAGATTGGTGCCTTTCGATTAGTATGATTAAGATTTACATGTATAAAAATACAAGTGTAATAGACTTTTAGTGTCCGTGCACGTATTCCTGCTACATAGCATCTGCTTTAATTATAACTTAATTTTTGTTTGGGAATATTTGTCAACAAAGATCATCCAATTCTTCGGGTCATATTATTCGACTTGATTCCTGTCCAATTTCTGGAAAATACGTATTGACCTTCCTGAGGATCTGATTGACTTTAGTTTTAAGCAAAGAAGCTAATTTTTTGAACTCGACGCAAATAAGTTGGATCTATCCAGTTAAGGGGCTTGTCTGGTTGCAGCTTTAAGCAAATAACCTTTGATTGATCAGGTTGAAATAAAGTTGAGTTCATCAAACTTAAATTCCTAGCTCTTTCAGCCAAAAAAAAAGCAAAAAACCTTGTCTTTAAACTGTTCAAACAGACGCACCCCTGCTTTTTAAGAAAAAGCAAAACCCAAACTTCAAAGCTGCAATCAAACGAGGCCTTAAGCTTCGCTATTTTTTTGCCTAAAAACCAAACAAGACCATCTTCAAAGCTGGTCAGCCAAATGCAATCTGACTTTTAAGCAAGAAAAGTTACCTAAAATCTGCAAGCAAACAAGCTAGAGCTTTTAAACACAAGACATAATATCTTTTTGTTGATATCTGGCATTCTGTATCATGTACAGAACGTGGAGCAACTCAAGCTTGAAATTGAAACAAATCAAAGAAGGAATGAATATCTGGAGAAACGAAATGCAAAATTGGAGGAAGATATGCGTGACTTCAAGGCAGTTATCGCATTGGAAAAAAAACTAGACAGTGGCATGAGGAACAAGCTAGTTGCTCTAGAAAAACAAGTTGCTGAATTGAAATCTACCATATCTATGCTCAAGTCTGTGTCTTCTAAGCCGGTTACACCGGTAAGTAATACAGCTTTGTTGCTTGTTATCTTAGGGGGTTTTTTAAAACGGCCAAGAGTCCAAGACACATGAAACAAAAATATACTACTACAAAAATGGTTTTAGTTTTGAAATTTTGACCCCTAAAATTAAGAGAAGAATGGCAGAAAAAAATTAAAATATAGTATTTACTATTAAGATTTGGGTGTTCCAATTAATATAATTATAATTCACAATAAATAAAATGATATAAATGTTTATTTTAGTGGCCGTGCCCGTATCCAGTGATACACGGCGTTTAGCCTATAGCATCTACTTCTAATCTAATTTTTTTTGGCAATGTCTGTCAAAAGATCATCCAATCCTTTGGGACTTGATATTCGACTTGATTCACATCAGGTTTCAAGAAAATATGAGCTTGATGGCTGCAGTTTTAAGTAATAAACTGGACTTTTTAAGCTCAATACAAATAAGCAGGGTTCATCCAGCTTAGTGGCTTGTCCGATTGAAACTTAAAACCATATGATCTTGGATTTGTAGGTCGGTAAAAAAGCTGGATTCATCTAACTTAAAGTTTCTAGTTTTTTATGAAAAAAAGAGAAACCTTGGTATTAAGCTGGCCGTTTAGATGCACTATTTTTAAAATAGCAAAAGCCAAGCTTCAAAGCTGAAACCAAACAAGGCCGAAAGCTTCTCTCTCTTTTTGGCCAAAAACAGTAGTAAATATTGTCTCTGAAGCTGGTCAGCCAAATGTAATCCAAATTTTAAGCAAGAAGACAATATTGAGCTTAAAATGCTTCAACCAATCAAGCTCTAACTTTTAACCATAAGGCATAATACTCATTTTGCTGATATATATTGTATGCAGGACGTGGAGCAACTCAAACGTGAAACGGAAACATATAGCCAAAAGAATTACTCTGAGAAAAGGGACACAAATATGGAGAAAGATTTTATTGTGTTCGAGACCGCTGTTGAGTCGGAGAAAAAACCAAACAGTGACATGGAGAACAAGGTAGCTGCTCTGGAAAAACAAGTCGTTGACTTGAAGTCTGATATATCTAGGCTCAAATACACATCTTCTCAGATGGTTACACCGGTAAGTACCACAGGAGCTTCAAACTTAGATATTTTTTACATTTGTTTAAATATGGACTATAGTTGGTTGATCAACTTAAAAGCTGAGCTTTATGACCTTTTGGCATGAATAGCTAGAACATTTAAGATTGATCAACCCAACTTTTTGTCAAACTGAAAAAAACCAGCTTGTCTGCTCAGAAAGTTGCAACTGAATAAGCCCTACAGCTATATTTTTATTTTTGGGTAATTCATTCATGAACTAAAAGACTAACAAACATTTTCAGGGTCCGAGTGGAAGTGGGTCAGAGACTATTCATCTCAAAAAGAAGGTTGAAACACTGGAACTTCAGTTAATGAAACTAGAGCTTGATAATTCGAAGAGGGTAATTTCTATCCTGTTCTTTCTTAGTTTTAGAATCCTGTGGTTAGTTTCGTTGCAGCTTCCAAGCTCAGTTCTTCTTCTTCCTTTTGCTTGAAAGCTAGCTACATTTGTTTGATTAGCTTAAACTGGTTTCTCCAGTTCTTTGAGATTGAAAAAGGCAGAAACATAATAAACAAATAAATAAAGACAATTTTTTTCCCATATCCATGTTTTATGCTTAAAATCTGAATCCAAACAAGCTCTTAGTCTATCACGCTTACTTCTTCGGTCCTTTTTATCACATATCTATTCTATCGTATAATCCTTGTCTAAATTCTAGAAAACACTGGATAAAGAGACTGGCACAAAAGATTACGGAACTGGAGAATCAGCTTTTAGAACCAACACCTACTCATAAAACAAAGTCTACAAGTTCTGTTGTTAATTCTTATAAGTATAATAGTCTTTCTTTTGCTAATAGCAGACAGCAAAGTGAATATAAGCACACACTAATATTATTTTTATCCTTTGCGAGCAGGAACCTGATAGCTTGGGAACTTTGACGGGAGGGAAATTTGGAAATCCAGATCACGGCTCGACAAATGATCTTGTTCGTTGTCTCGCAGTTTTGATATTCTTAGTTGCTGTATTAGTTGGGCTTAACATGTAAATACTAAAAGGGGTAGAAAGGATTGCTAGAAGTTTCAGAATCAAGGGCATCCTAAATAAGGCTTTTACAAACTAGCTCACTTCTGTTATACTACATGACAATTACTTTTTGATACTTGGGTAATTATGTGGTTTGGTTATAAGAAGAATTTGCAACAGTAAGCTAATAATTCGGCTTCTTTATTCAGTGATAAAAAATTTAAAATGCGGAAATATGTGGAAAAATAAGAGAACACTCTCTTTCAAGAGATTGAAGGCCTGATTCGCAAGGTCTAATTTGAAGGGGGGAAAATCACGAAAATATCAAGCAGCGACTAAGTATTCTAATGTGCATATAACAATTTGCCATATTTTTCTCCAACTAGCTAAAATGAACTTCCTTACACTTCAATATGTTTGGCTTTCACTACACTAACTAACTACAACCTGGAAGTATTCTTTCTCGTCTGTGAAAAGAGGGAATACAAAAACTTGTTTTTGCATCACAGGATGAAAATTTGGAACCCCCACAAGATCCAAACCCAAAAAATGACATTATCTCTACACAATCGAAAAGTCGAAGAAGTAGTATCAGTTACCCCCACAAGAAATCTACAATCACCAATAGAAGGATTTAAGAAAGTGATCATACCAAGACCGTCAAAATCACAACTCCTTGAAATTTGCTTTTGTAACTGATAATAACTATTAAACGCATATGAGATATTACCCTTTGCTCCGATACCATTACATGATCCCCCGTAGTTGAGCGTAGTGCAGTCGGCTTGGCTGCATGCTATACTAATGTGGTTTGCTACACCGGATAGATCCTTTGATGGGTCAGCAACGCACCATCTAGAGGGTAGGTATTCGACGTATTTTGCGTTTTTTAACATTCCTCCACCTAACCCAAGGTTTAAAGGGTACTTTGCTTGTCCGTCGAAAGAGAAAATACCCCAATGCCTCTCAAAGTTACCTGGGAGTACGCTCTTTCCTCCTTCATCAAGGAGGCCAAAGAGATATATATCTACCGGTGGAACACCTAGACATGTAGATTATCTAAATCAAAATCTTCATTCGAAAACGAAAACAGGAAATTAACTCCTGACTAAAAAGGGATATTTGAGCATCAAAAAACCCAACTAATAAAGATTAGCAAACTTTCCAGAATTATGCAATGTAATTTTCATGATCCAGCAAAGTTTTATTCGTACTATACCTCGTTTGCTTGCAGCTTAAAATCATCTGCTTAAAAGCTAGTCTGCATTTGGTGGACGAACTTAAAACATGAGCAGTTTTGTTCTTTGGCTTGAAAAAGATAGAAGCTTTAAGTTAGAAGATCTTATACCTATTTCAGAAACTCTATTAAGCTTATTTGCTTAAAAGCTGAAACCAAATGCTTACTGATTTGAAGGACAGAATTATTTGAACTTTGAATCTTAAAATACACAACTTTTAAAAAGGATACATTATCTTTAAATGACAGATTTGTAAAAAAAAAAAAACTAAATAACTTGATCACCTGGGCGTAGAGGAGTTCCTTTGTTCTCGAGAACGTGATTGACGAGGCCCTGATTGAATGCCCTAGCAGCAGTGAGATTAGCACCGACAGCTCCGTCCGTGGGCCAACCCACCTCCCCAACGACTATCGGCATCTGACCAAACCCGATCTTAGTAAGCGCCTCAACTAATGTGTCGAAATTCCCATCAAACGCGTTGGTGTAAACTTTATCCCCGTCAGTGACAGCATGGTTTGTACCACCAAAAAAAGCGTAGTCTTGGGGAAAATCTGAGTTTCCATACAAGCTTAGGAAAGGGTAGATGTTGACCATAAAAGGAGATCCGTTGGAGTTGAGGAAGGAAACGAGTTGAGTCATGATTTGAGTTAGGTCGGTTCGGAAGGTTCCTTGTGAAGGGAGATCAGCTTGGTAGGCGTCTGCATTGCAAGGGACTACGAGCTTGACAAAGGAGGCTAAATTTGCTTTGGTTAAAGATTGTTGCAGATTTGTGAGAGCGGGGATAACGTATGACTGAAACTGGCTGGAATAACTTGAAAGAAAGGGCTCGTTTCCAACAGCGACATACCTGTCAAGCAATATAAACGTAATTTGAGGAAAATAAAACAGAAGAATGGATCAGGTGGATAAACACAATTTCAGTGGTGAACTAGTTCACTAGTAATCTGGTTCGAAGAGACTAATACAATTCTTCGCTACAGCATGGACCGAGGCTTGTTGTTTTATTGTATGAACATTAGTGCCCTAAAAAGAGAAGGACAAATGCATCAAAGATATGCAACACTGACATCATAACCTTACGGATTCAGGAGCAGTGGGGGAACCACATGGTGAGAGTACGCGTCGGAAAACGGAAATCCTGTGTATGATCACATGTAATTCTAGGGTTTGAGTTTGCTAATTGGAAATAATCCATTTAGCCTACATGAATAGGTAACAATTGTCGAACGAAAAAGTTTATGCCGCCGTTAGATCATTAGAGCATCCGCATTGGTGTTCCTAAGTTTTGCTAGCTAAAATCATCCACATAAGCAAAAAAGCCACCCACTAAGTGACACATACCCGTTAAAGTTAGCAAGTGAATAGAACCCAAATTGGACATGTTAACTTTGGCTAACAATATTCCCTATTTAATGTATTAAATGTAAAATAAATTATAGAATTTTTACAATGTGTTAAAGTTTAATAGAAATGAAAAAAATCACAAAATAATAATGATGGCAAATAAACCTTTTTTTTTAATTAAAAAAATTTAACTACAAAAACCATATATTAATATCGCATTTGAAATAAATTTGTAACATGTCTTGTTAAATTATTATTTATGTAAGTTAACTAAACTAGAGTTTCTATCGAATTTAATATAAATAAAAACTCATTTAAGAGGATGGTGTATAAGAAATATGAAAAAAAGTTACCGACCAAACAAAATAATAAGTTAAGCAATATTTGGTAATAAAAATATTTAGACTTTGATAATACTATTTAGTAATAAAATTCAATTGGTAACAAATTATAGAAGTATAACTAACTTTAATTAAGGCAATAACTATTTTGAAACTAAGGTATAACTCAGGTAATATGATTCACGTGCTAATTAATTATAGAAGATAACTAAATTAAGGAATACTTATTTTGAAACTTTTAGTGCCTTAAATTTTCTAAGACTAGTTATGGAAACAATTAATTTATTAAAATAAATGAACCAAGAAGTAATTCCAAAATCAGCCAATTCATTACAAAACACAATGAATGATCCAAATGTGACCCACTTAGCCATCCAATGTGACCCAAAAATTCACATGTATCTAAAGTATGGCACTAGAGGATGAGTTAGAGGAGCAATGTGGATGCTCTTATGATCCAAATGCTGTGTTATTTACCAATTTAATTAGGATAAATGGATACTTCTCAGTTATAAATCCCCATTCCTTATTTCTGAAACGAAGTTTAAAATTCTTTTAGACTTCCGCCATAAATGAACCTTAGTATGCATATGAGTTTTAATCCTCTCCACCCAAATCCTAGTTTCGCTACGGCGTAGCAGAATTACGTTTGAAGGGCAGAGATACTGTTATATGAGCAAGACACTTGGCAATCTGTCACTAACTTCACTCATTTCTTTCAGGCCGCCCTAACAACTCCGCTGCTCCTCAGACTAGTTAAAATCCTGGCGCTTATATTCGGGAAAAAAACAATTATTTGCACAACAAGACAACAAAATGTAATACCCGATCCTAATGGAACGAAATATTGTAAACATGATACAAAACATGAATCAAGAAAAAAAAAACATATCTGTTCACCTTACCAAAATGACGTCGATTTATAAGAAAGAGCAATAGTAAACTTTTTTTTTAACTTTTTTTCATGCCTCTCGGGTTCTCGGCACCTAAGCGACTGGGTTGTTGCTCACACACGGAACGAACCTGATTTCTTTAGACATATTTTTTCAATTTCAGTCTAGAGACTACCTAAACATAGAATTACAAATGACACAAAGTCTCACATGACCCAAAAAACTTATTTTCACGTCAAATCTTTCGATAAAAGCTAATAAGATTTATAGCAGTGACAGACTATTTCAAAAGGGGCAAGAAAATATGAAAATGGGCATAACCTGATGTTAGTTTTCTTAGCAGATGGCTTATCATTTTGGTAATAAACAGAGAGGTTTTGTCGGACCCATAAATCGGATGCGGCAGTGGAGGAGCCGAGAGGCTCCAACAGCTCATTGGGAATGCCGACGATGACCTCATCGATATCACGGTTGTTAGCCAGAGCTCCAAGCACGTGTGGGTCCGCATCGAAGAGCTTAACCTTGCGGATACGGTTGCGAACAAGGAGATCAACCACAGTGTTTGGAGGCATCTTGTGTAGTGATATTGTTCCCCAGTTCACACCTATTCCAACTCCTTCAACTTTCACCACCACCATTGTCATCATTATTAGTATTATTACTAACAGTGTAGTTGCTGGTAATGTTGTTGTAGTTTTCATTATTAACTTGGTGTGTTTTGTTGTTGGATTTGATATCTCAGTTGGTAAGTAAAGAAGGTACAGACACTGACAGAAAAAATCCTAAAACCACTGCTAAAAATGGGTAAAGGTGTGTTGGAAAGACAAAATGCTACCTCACCAAAGTCGGTTCCTTGTTTCAAATATAACTACTTACTTTATTTGTTTATTTCGAGATATCTTACTTTGTGAGCGCAATTTTCAAATCCAGATGGTCTCAACCACTCAAGCAAATACATTTGTCTGATTTAAAATATCATTAAGTATTTTTTTATTAATTATAATATTGTCTTTTCCATTGTTTATTATTTATTAACCGCACTTATTTAAAGCAGACAACAAAAATCTTCCTCATAGCATTGGCTCATTGCCATTCTTTATGTTTTTACTTTCATGAGCTAATTTTACTCTCCATTATATGCAGCCATGATCTGGTGATATCCACGGGAAAAAAAAAATGCATACACATAACCCAGGTTTCGAGTTGTTCACAATTTCTAAATACACTGATGATTTTCCAGAACTTGGTGTTTGCTTGCTCAACCTATTTGTTTTATTACTTATATAAGCTGCAGTGTGCATATGAAAAACTAGGAAATAAAAACATTTTGTTTTGAAGGATACAACTCCAGGTTCTGACTAGTGTAACCTGTCTGAGTGAATTTGAGACTTTTTTGTTCTCAAGGATACAACTTTGATACTCTGTACTACGAATCAAACAATGTCAAGACTCGGGATTTTCCATCTAAATGACTCATCTCCCACTAAAAATAAAAATAAGATCTCGTGCTATTACCAAGTAAGAAGACGGTGGAAAACATTTACACATCTAACTCAAACGAGACAACATCAAGGAATTGAAGAATAATATTACACAACAACAGAACTACAGAACATTATTGATACACTCTGCTTTTTTGAATTATGAAATTCATGAAGAACTATGCCTTCTGGGGTTAACTCGCCTCAAAATGCATAGACGCAAGCGTTGACTTAGAGCCTCGAGTTTTTCAAATTTGTCTCGTTTGGATTTTTTCTTTAAATCTTTAGATGCTTTCTTCTTCGTCTGTTCTTCTCGAAGCGTGCTTGGAGATTCGGAATGACTATTGCTATGAGTTGGCATGGCAAGCACCTTTGAAGTCCCCTGCAATCGATCAGAACATATATATAAGTCCAAATTGGCGTTTGAAAAAGGACAAAATTAGGAAAAAAATGACTTATTTAGCATTAGGTCAAGAGGGCGATCTTTCTTTCAGTTTAATTACTCAAAATTGGCATCATATGATATCAAACGACAATATTATACGACACGGGGAACGAGAGTGAGAGCATCCATCGCCACCAAAGAGTGTCGTCGTTCTTTCTGAATTTATTCTTAAATAAGCTTAGTAAATTGTTCTTAATTGAAAAATACAATTGAAAGAAAGAAATTAAAGAAGAAAGTGGAGTGAGCACTGAGCAGCTTAATGAGGGGAATTATTGTATTTAAATAGCACTGACCTCATGGCTGCTATGAGCAGCTGTAGGTTCATCATTGCTCCCCAGTGATGAGCATCTTCCCCAGCTCTCTCTGGTTGAGCTTGTATATGAGCAACAATCATTATCCTGGTAATTGGACTTGACAAGATCAGTCATGCAGAAAACTAGAAAGAAAAAATATGAAAAACTAAATTATACTTCATCATTTCCCCCCCTGTACCTCTCCTTGAATAACACAGGCTTTAAGTCAAGAAATTTCAAAATGCAAAATACATACTTGCCAAACAATATCACCTGAAGATCTGGCAGGATCTCATCATTTAGTAAATTAGATTCTTCAGCGATCAGATCCTAGAAACCCCCAAAAAAGGGAAACAAGAACACATTTTTTTATGATTCAATAAAAGAATGACTAAATCTAAAAAGACTTGGGCGAGTTCAGGAAATTACATTTGTAATAGGAGCAACCGCAGAGAGAAGCTCACTAACAGATGTTGCGGTTAAAGTGTCTGGGGCAGTGGATGACGAACTTGTCCCATGAGGTTCCATCACTTGAAGACTAGCAATTATCTCATAAAGCAGGCTCTGCATAAAACACCCCAATCAATACAAAATGCAGAGATGGTAAATTCTACTTATCTACACTAAATTAGTTTTACACTGATAGAGAATTACCTCATCCATACCAGCTCCAACTTTTAAATCCCCTAAATCATAATATCTCTCTAGCTTACTGGAATAAACAGAAGAGACTCGAGGAGGCTGAAGAACGTTAAAGAAGAAAATAGAAACTGAATCGCAATAAAACTGTGGTCGAGAAGAGTTGTGATCGCCCTCGAATTTTATTATATTTTTATCCCCCTGCAAAAATTTGGAACAGTTATTTCGTGAAGGTTGTCCTATTTCAGAGATTAGTAGTAGGTCTCTGTAATAGTTGAGAATATTACTGCATAGGCCTTGAAGATGAGGTCAGAGTGATGAGATTGAACAAACTTGTCACCATTAGCATGTCCAAATAAAGCAGGAATAAATGTCTTTGGGGCAACCTGCAGAAGTTCATCCAACAGTAAAACAAATAATGAAAAAGTTATAAAGGCTGGATAATCAGAAAAGGGCCAGCGTGTATATTTTACTATATGATTACTACGAATAATAAGACTACATATGTACCTGCTTGCAATTGAGTTTCATGATATCAAATTTTGCTCTCTTTTGAATAACCCGTCGCATGTACTGCAGTGCCACCTTAACCTGGAAAGGGTTAGGAAAAAGAAAATTAAAACTTGTTACCCAAATTCCAAAGAGGTATTAAGACTTGTAATTATCAACACGACAAAATTCTGAAACTGGGGACAGATAAAAGTTTTTCATCTTAAGAACTTTCTATGGACAGCCATTCAATCATTTTGACCGACACTTTTTAAGTCTTACCTCTAAAACTAATATGCCTAATACAGATAAGGCTCAGCCTCACTTTTCACTTAATAATTATTATTCTTATAAATGTCAACCACAAGCGCCTCACAGTTCCCTCCGACTGATCAAACTTATATTAATATCACCGCAGCCATTAACACCAGCATGTTTAACTTTATAAATGACCAAATATGAAAAAAATTGTTTTCACCTAGGGGAAACTACTGTAACAGTTCCTAAATCCGACCAGGCTACCAACAGCCTATTCCAACCTCTTTAGTTAACACAATACCCTTAAGTACTTCATTATCACATGTATTCAAAATTTAATGACATATGTTTAGCTCACCAATGAAGCATACGAGGCAACTAGACAGAAGGAATAAAGTTGATAATGCCCTGCCTTCAAACGACTTAAACTTGAGTTGACATGGTATATGTTAATAGCTACACCTATACTGACATAACACCCGTCCCAGGTTTCTTATTTAAATAGGGGGATAAACATAAACCCTAAGAGAAAAGTAATACTATAATCTGCTTAGCCTGCACATAAATGGCCATATATATACCAAACAATCAATAATATACAGTGAGACCAATACCGTGAATTTAGGAACTCTGATTTTGTAAACATCAACAAGTTCCAACATGAGATCAAATAAGTTTGCAAAGGCACTATCCAAAACCATTCCAGCTATGGAAGGGTCTTCCGCTCCATAAAGAAGGCTGCATTTGATGCAAGTATAAAGTAAATTGCAAAATTCCGCGCCAAATCTTCTTGAGAAATAAAGATAATAGAGACGCACTCCACTCGTATATCATATAAAGTAAATAAAACTTAGTTCACTTCCGATCCCGAAAGGTGTTTTAAATTAAATGATTGCAGTATAGTTGGTGAGACATGTATATAATACCAATGGTTGATTACTAACCACTTCCAACAAGAAATAACTTCACCAGTTATACTTCGACAAATATTTTTAACGAATGTTAACAAACAAGATTTTAGATAAAATACCTAGTAACTGCACCCATGGACCGGCCCCAAAGACCAATGCAAGATATTTGTGGACTGCTTCTCAAATACGATACGACAACCTTAAGGTCATCTTTCTGGTACAACAACAATAACATTGCAACTTTAGACACCATTTAAATCAGTTACCATTGAAACTTGAGAGAGAGAAAAAGTACTCACTTCGTGGCAACCAAGGCTCACATAATCACCATCGGATAAGCCAGACCCCGAAAAATCGAGAGTGAACACAGTAATATTTAATGGAAGAAGAATTACGGCAGCCCCATTTGCATCCGCCCTACATCCACTGCAACATCCATAATTTTCAGAATCGCCATCTTTGCGCAAAACACAAATGATTATAAAAACAATAATGAAATAATCTATAATCTTGTTAACTGTGATGAATTGTGACGTATGTAAGCACATTTAATATGCATATACATATACACATACATTACATGTGTGTATATATGTATATATATATATATATATATCTATACTTTACACTGGATGACCCGGCTTTATTAATTTAAGGGGTCTGCAATATTGATATACACAAACCTGTTTCCATGGCAATATACAACGCAAGGTAAAGGAGTGTCCTCTGGAAAAGGCGAAGGCACATAATGACTGCATTGCAAAGTATGCCCTCTTTGATTACTAAGCTGTAAAGGCAACACATCACAAAAGCTTAAGATGGTTAAAAAATGCAAACGTGACAATAGTGAATCGGAGAAAATGTAAAATGAAACTAATATTCTGGTAATGGATGGTCCATACTTGCCTCAATGTCCAGTCTAGAATAAGTTCTTCCTGCGAGAGTAAAATCCTTTTCCCATAGATATTGATCTGGATCATAATCTGCCCTGCATATGTCCATCATATATAATTATTTGGCAAAATATGCTTGAGATACACGATGCCAAACGGTGGAAGGCTTAACCAATACACTAAACAAATTAAAAATGGAGAAAAGTTATCGGAGTACACCATCCGAGGAAGTCAAAGAACAGAGCTTAATATCATAATAACATATACACCCAACATACGAAAATGGGATGATGGTATATAATCCTTGGACGTCCAAGGATACGGCTTAATATCACAATAGAGCTCAATATTCCAATAACCAACCAATACACCCAACATTAGATGGAATATTTAATGAAAGTATATCATCCTAAAACATTATAGCCTCTGTTTCCAAAATCTCGCATCAAAGCTCAAAAAGGTACAGGGGAAAAACGCTGATGAAAAAGCTCAAAAATCCTACGTTAGTAAATCTCTTGAAAAAACACGTTATCTACGCTTTCACATTTTAAAACACTGAATTTATAGCTTAATATCACAACAATCAATACACTTAAACATTTAGATGGAATATCTTATGTAAGTATATCATCCTAGAGCATCCAAAAACTTGCTTCAAAGCTTAAATGGCTTGTTTTAACTCGTACAAGGGGGAAACATTTTGATAAAAATCTCAAATTGCTAACGCTTTTTTCACTTTTTAATACTCAATTTAGTGAACCTCTTGCAAAAACGCTTTCGCATTCTAAAAGCATTTAAAGCTAAATATCACAATAATCAATGTGCCCAAAATATAGATGGTAATACCATTATAAAAGTGCATATGACCATCAAACGCCGGTCAATAGAGCTGAATATCAAAATAACCAATACACCCAAATCAGAAAGAGAATAATGTTATCACTTATCATATTAAATAATCCTAGTACCACTGTAATTAAAGCTGAACACTACAATAATAAGTTGAATGATGCAAAATAGTGACAAGTGGTTGTTAAGAGGAAAATACTATAGTAAAGCCAAATAATTATTAGTGTACAGTTCAGTAAAACAAAAGCAAACAAAAAACTAGAATTTGACCTAAATTAAAATCACACTGCACATTAAATAACAAAATCTATAAATGGTAAAATAAAAATAAAAAGATAGTACCTTGGAGGGCGAATTACAAAATTGATGAATTGGTCCATCATCCTCTCTCTCTCTCTCTCTCTCTCTATATATATATATATATATATAAATATATATATTATTTTCTGATCTAAATTTAGATCCTGAACAGAGCTGCTATAATAGTAGCTAAAAAGAAGAAAGATTAAATATTTAGGAAAAAAAAAAAAGAAACCCTTTAATGAATAAACCGAACCCACCAAAGAGAAACACGTAATTAGTGTCTAAACCCACCAATTTATTATTATTAAAACCCCATTTTTGCAATTAGTTTATTTTATTGCTTTGCTTTTAACAACCTGTTAAACCTGACCTAATTTGTTTTATTACTATTTAGTGGAGTATTTTAGTACTCACTTCTGCTAATCTCTCTCTCTCTCTCTCTCTATATATATATATATATGTATGTATATATATATTTAATAATATTGTTTTGCTTATTCAGCTCCACCACCACACAAGTGTTGGGCTTCTCCACCAAAAATCTAAATGCCAATTTTAATATTAAATATTTTGTAATGCAACTTTCATATGCAAATATATTATGCTTAATTATTGAAATGTAAATTGTTAAAATTGGTTTAAACTTTAACATTTGAACTATTTGATTAATTTTTGAAAATTTTGATTTCGACAAGTTAAATATAAAGTTATTTATCGGTCAAAGTTGCATCTAATTTTGTATAGCCCAACAATTTAGTATTGAGTGACTACTTCCTTTATTTATGTCCGCCACCGTCTATATGGAAATGATACACTTTTGAATTAAATTTCGTAACGCATTAATAATAATTGCTACAAGTAATAACACTATACCGTCTCATTTAGGATGTAAATATTTTTAGTACCAATTAAAAGTTGTATAAACAAACATAATAGTATAAGTCTATAATATATTGGATCTTACAATACAATTAATATGATATTGCCTCTCATACGACAAACAAACATTTATAAGGCAAACAAACATGACCTATATATGTACTATTATTAATATCAAAGTAAATAAAGGCCAGCATATAATTGTGTGTGTTTAAAGGAAATTAAGTATAAATTTAAATATGCAACAATGTTATAGTTTTGCCTTTTTTTCTTTTGAAACTTCCTTCATTTCCTTTAAATGTCTACTAATAACCTTGTGCAAGTATAACAATGATCAAAATTCCGTTTAGTTTTCCCATTTTCATCTTAATCAAAAATTCAATTTTGTTGACTTTCTTCGTATTGGAGCATCGTGTTTATTGATTATAATAAAATATGACTGATAATATGGGAGAATCAAGATGCTAAGTACAGTAAAATTTTAAATAATGATAAAGAATTGGAAATTGGTTGTATAATGGTTAACATTGCAGTATATTTTTGGGAACCGGCCGGTTAAACTGAGTGATCAGGGAATCTCACCGGTTTGGTCTTTCAAGTGTTGAGAGTTATATGAAAGAGAGATAAACTGCAATTCAATCAAAGTGTATAGTAGATAAACCGCTTGGAACCAACCCGTTTAACGGTTTTATTATGATTTGAACTGGACTGGTTGATCCGTTGAACAACATAAAGTGTCTTTTCCTTTAAAAATCAAATCATTTTAATTTATACTTATAAGGGTCTTGAACGACGAATATTAGTACTTAATTTCACTTCCCCTTATTATCATAGTACAATTTTAACAAAGAGTCTATTGTAGCCTTTGTGTAATGTAGGCTTATTTCTCTAAGAAATGTAACTTTTGAAAGCATGGCACAATCTAACAACACATCCTCAACCTCAACTTACTTTCAACCTGGTTAGTAACTACCTCCAACGCTTGATTGCAAGCAAATTATCTCACATGCCTCATTCTTCTCTTACAATATTTTTACTGAAACAGATTATTTTATTAAAGATGATGCTACAAAGCATTTTTGGACAAAACTATATAAATAAGGCGTATTCTAAGGCATCTAAAAAAACGAGTGATATCATAGAATGAGTTCTTGTGAACTCATCTGTATACTGAAGATGCGTAATGTTACTCGTCAATATGGTCATAAGCCATTCAGTTCAGAGTTAATTTTCTCTAGAGTTCGGTGGGAATCAATTATCCGAGATCAATATGAAAGTTAAGAGAATGCAAGTATAACTGGATAACCAACTTAAAATTGATCCCAGTATTAATAACTAGGACAGATCTACATAACCGAACTCATACAAACAGAAGAAGTTTGGAAGTTCAATTTATGTTTATCTACATCCACAGTCAAACGGTCATAGTGTGGCTGGCAAAAGCAAAATCATCCGGTCACATTTTCCCTGTATGACTACGAACTCACAATTTCCTTGTATATTTTGGAGAAGTTTTAAGCTTAAATTGGATGGAAATGGAGCGAGAAAAGCAGTCCTTACTAATCAGCTAAAGACTCTCAAGACTTGAATTCGGCTTCACAATTGCCTGAAGTTTCCACCCACCAAATCCTGCCAACGAAAACGCCTGCAGTTGCAAATATGACACATTAAAATAAATTTCACAGGGTTGTACAAACTTTATAGTGGCTACCAAAGCAACAAGAATTTGTAGCCCCACGTCATCATTAAGAATCTAAAATGAAGTCTGTTAGACCAAAAGGCTATCATCGGGAACCAACTAGTGTTGAAATATCTAGACACCTCTACTCTATTGCTGTCAAGTAATTCATGGGAACACGGGATAAAAAATAAAATATATATTTATTGTGTTCACAAACTTCTTTTGTCAGAGAATTTCTTTACTCACATTTTCCACGGGAATATTTGCATCCAGACTGAGGATTATTGTGTTTGCTTAACTTTGCATTTAAAGTTACAACGAACAAAACACCAGAAATAAGGGTGAGGTAAAGAATTCGTTAAACATAAAAAGTCCTAAATGTGCAGTATATACATGTCAACTAAGCACCATAAATCCAAAAAAAAATTACGTTTACTTACACTTGATCAAGCATGCTAATTGTAATCTTTTTTCTCCTAGTGCAGATAAATAAACAGAACAAAAAGCATTATTGCCCCTAATTATCAAGTAATGTTTATGCATTAACACTGCCTTAGTAACAACCCCAAGTTTTCTTTTTTGGAATTGCATTCGGTACATTCCCACGTTTTCACTCACATATTTAAGTGGTTAACGTTTAACTATAAAATCCAGTCGGTAACAGTAAGTATAACACCACTTTTCAAAACCAAACTTTTAAAAGACCAAGACAATGCCTCTAAAAGTTCCCTCACTGATTACCCCTACGCCATGTTATAAATTCTAGTTCTATACATTGTACAGATAGTGGACTTCCAGAAGCTAATTTACATGTTTATACTTTTGATCAATTTAATACAGTACAAAACACAGGGAACAACGAACTAATCAAACAAATCAGATGAAGCAAGTAACGGATAGGTAACCTCTTTCCAAGTTTTCCCCGTAGCTTCTAGCAAAGCTGCATTACATGTCTTTAATTCGACCAGTTTACCCGAGAACATTGAGGCTGCCTCCTCCCATCCTCTATTATGTCCCATACACCTGCAATAACAAGATGCAAAAAGAGAAAAAAAATTACACATAAATTATGCCGTTTCCATTTAGAAGAATTTATGAATGGGTGCAGTAATATGTTAAACTAATAATGCTTACATCACAGTAGATATCTCGTCCCTCGATAATTTACAGATGGCATGTTGAAGATGTTGAGCTGTTTGTCCATCCATTGCTGCAATGGAATAAAAACTGGATATGTAATGTACCTCAGCATCTAAAATTTCTCTTACTTGCTCTTGCATTATTGCAAGTGTTTCCTTTGTCCTCGCTGCATCACTAATAAATCAATATACCAGTTAAAGTGTTACATTCAGATAATTGTAAGAAAAATCTATTCAGTATATACTCAACTATTAATCTCAAGCATTTTGCACAAGAAACAAACCTGGACAAAATAAGTTGAGGAATCCACCCCAGCTGTTGGAGCTTGTTCGAAACTCGTATAGCATCAGCTTGTCCAGATTTACTCAAAGGCCGATCATGGTCTGTGCAAGAATTTTAACGAGTGTAGCAGGTAAATAGGAGTTCATGCAATTATTCAAACATATCCCCACTTCAAAGCATAAAAGGGGGCATCAAAGGCATAAAAAGGAATTGGCGTTTTGCAAAAAAGAGGGATGGGGAAGCCACAGGGGAAATATTAGATTGTTGAATTATTTTTGATACTGAATCTTTATTTTAACGATGCCAAATAATAAAATTTAACTCATTTGTCATACTAATGAGTTTGATAAATCTATTGCAGCAACGACAGAAGACAAACCATTTCACACTGAAAGTAAACGAAACCTGCGCATAAACATAGAAGTATTGTGCAAAAAGTAGTTCTTAAAAATAGTATAGAATTAGTTCTAATGCATAAAGAGGTTATCAAACACTGATTTTCGAGTCAATAGAGTTTGACAAGGTGTCTAACATGCGAAATGAATTGAATTTGGAATCTCGCCAGTTCAGCAAAATATGGTAAGATAGACCTACTTATAGGGTTATTTAAAAAAAAGACCTACTTATAGGGCACTTATATAAACCAGCTTATAAGGTTGGATTTTTTTGTCTCGAATCTCAGACAAAAATCAAGTAAGACATAGGGCGGCCATCAAGACTGACTTTCAAAACCATGTCTGCAGAATACAAAATCAGCATTAAGTAAATTATTGTGGATACTTTTCACTGTAAAACGGAACAGCATTCTGAAGCACACCATTCTTCAACGGTCAATTAGATCTAAATCTTTCTCTTGTATATCTATCCCTACATCTCTTACCTACTTATGTAAGGGATATGTAACATGATTTTGTGCTTGTGTGGGAAAAGCAAAAATCCTCTTGTAGATCTTGTGTCTTGCTAATATTTTTTTTGTATTCTACAAGTATAACCTTTCCAATCCTAGTGAATAGCATTTTGTAACCATAGTAGCATTGAATAGCGAAATAGAATGATTGCCATTATTTAGGCAAATCTTCACGTTTTAATTTCTATTGTGTGGTTAGGCCCAAGTATACACCCCTCCTGATTAATGTTGATCTTCCAATGACAAGGCTATTAATTATTCTTCTTAAAAAAAAAAAAAATGTTCCCTCTCCATTATTTTTTTTGTTTTTACTCCCTACATCCCAGTTTAATTGGACTTCATCGATATGCAAAATTTTAGCATGCAAGATTTTTATACTGAGAACCTTTGAAATTACAAAATTTTAAAAATTTATTCACATAATTAGGTCAAAATTGGAACGGAGTGAGTATATGAAACTTAGTATTTGCAAATTATATTATCCGAAAACGTGTCCAATTAAAAGAACAAATTTTTTATTTCTTCTAACTCAGATTCACGCAATCTTGTGTTTGGCCAATCTAGCTTATAACTAGAATACACCTGTACATTAGATTAAATTACTAAAACTGATAATCATAGTTCCAACTCATGAAACTGTAAGAGGTACGGGATACGCAGACTAAATTTTATTTGAAACGAGAAGGACCAGAGTATAATTAAAAATTTAGGAAAAAATATACTAGTATAAAAAAAAACCTTTACAAAACTTCCATATGCTTATAAATTCCACAATACTATTGTGAATCATACTAAAGCTCTTCTGTTTTACGAGACATAGTAGCTAAAATTTAAGTAATTAAACATACAATTTTTTTTTCATTCGTATATATTCTCGCTTATTTACTTCATTTCAACACGTTATCAAGCATACTATCTACTACTATATTACAAAAATCGTATCGTAAAAAATTATTGATAGTTTTAGTAAATGGTTAGTTTTTATATTATTAGAGCCAATAAAAGGATTGTCTAATTTTGTACAATGTTCCACTCAAGTTTCCGAAATGTTTTACCCAAATTTCAGGAAAGTATGATTTCCGTTTCTGAAACGAGTTTGTAAAAAAGGCATAATCTAAAACTATGGTGAATCCTTAATACTACTGGTAGATACTACTAGTAAAAGAGTACTTAGTAAGTAGTGATAACCTCGGAGTGAGTAAGAGGTGAGTAATTAAACATAGTTATAATTTATTTAAATTTGTATATATTAATTAACTTAATTTCACCACGTTATAATATCAATCACATTATCTAGGAAGAGTATATTACAAAAATAGCATCCTAAAACGCATAATCTAAAGTTATGGTGAATCATTAGTAATAATAGTATGAATATAAATAGATAAATAGAGTAGTAGTAATAACCTCGGAGTGAGTTGTTGTTAGGTGGGAATGAGCTATGAGCATGTCGTAAAAGTATTAATCTCCGACGAAAAGACGATTCCGATGATGAAGAAGAATACTGAGCTCCGGTAGTTGTCTCCACCACCACACCACATCGAATTGACAAACTCCTCGTGTTACTCGAATATATTAAATTATTATTTGATAAATTATAATAAAATGAGGAGGATAACATTCTTCTTTTTCTTTTTATTTTTATTAGTGACGATGAAGAATAAGTGACGAGGTGGTTATTATTAGGAATATTTGAATATAAATACAGATTATTTCTAACACCCACACCTACGGCGCCACTCATTTCTCTCTCTCTCTCCTTTTCTTTTACTCTTTTTATTCAATTTACTTTTACAAATTTTGTACTCATTTCCATTCTACAGTCTGGTTCCACTCAAAACTAGGCTATTCAATATATATATTTATAAATATAATATACTATACTATACATTAATATAAACAAAATGTAAAATGCATAAAATTTTAGTTGTAATATTATTAGAAAACAAATACATACATATATATATATATATACACACGAATGTGTAAGCATGTAAAATACAAATGGATTTAAAGGATGATAGTATAGAAACAAAATATTTCATGCGGAAATGGTTAAACATACCGGTTAATAAGTATTGAGTTGCAATGTGTGTCCATGTATGAGTTATTATGTATGAACGGGTTATAAAATGTCGTAAGAAGGAAACATTAATTGGTCGTCACAAACAAATTAACATAAGTATTTTACATTATTTTAAACTTAATGATATAAGAGCATTCTCAACAGCAAACTACAACTTCATTATATATGTATAGTGTTATATATCTATATATGGCCTATATTGGGCAATTCATTATAGAGTGCACATCAGTGACTTTTAACTTCTCATATAACTTATTATAAAATTATTATTTTAATCTTTTATCTTTTTTATTTACTTTTTAAACCTTCATGAGTACTGTGCGAAAGTAACTGTGTAGGAAACATGCCTTCTTTATTTCTTCAACTGCCATATTAAACTCTCTTATCTGCAACATTAATTTGACAAATTTCAACGTTAACCTATCCCATTTTGCCTAGTTTTCAACATTAAATCACGTCTTCTTTTCAGTTTTTTTCACAACTCCAGCAACGCAAATTTCGTACTGTTGTGTTATACTTTGAGAAAAAGTCTTACTTTCAACCTTAAAATTTGGAGTATTTTTAAAGGTTTTTCTCAATTTAAATACATTGTTCACTCAATCATTTTATTTCATTATGTTTTTTATGAATAATATTAATCTCTTACGACAAAAAATGAAGAAAGAAACACAACGAAGAGATCAGCAGCTACAAGTCTTGCAACTAGTCGCCGAGGCCGGCCATATGGGACAAGCCTCAAACCATGCCAAGAGGAGATACATAAACCGTGATCATGTTATGGGTCATAATTGTATTATGGAAGATTATTTTTGTTCAGAACCGGTTTATCCTTTAGATACTTTTCGACGTAGATTTCGTATGGAACGTCATTTGTTTCTACGCATTCACGATGCAGTCACAGCTCATGATCGCTACTTTCAACAATCACCAAATGCTGCTGGTATGCCAGGATTATCATCGATACAAAAGATAACTGTTGCTATGAGAATGTTAGCTTACGGAGAAAGCTCCGATGTCTTTGATGAATACATAAGGATTGGAGAAACAACAAGTAATGAGTCACTTTATAGGTTTTGTAGAGCTATAGTGGTGATTTTTGGATCTAAATATCTAAAAAGACCTAACGTAGAGTATTGATAGCATGCATTGCAGATGGAAGAATTGTCCTACTGCCTGAGCGGGCCACTATACATGTCATTGTCATGAGCCGACTATTATACTAGAGGCTGTGGCATCACGAGATCTTTGGATTTGGCATGCATTTTTTGGGATGCCAGGATCTCACAATGATATCAATGTGCTTAATCGTTCAGATATTTTTAGTGATTTGGCTCAAGGTTGTGTTCCTCCAGCGAGATATTCTATTAATGGAATAGATTATACTATTGGCTACTATTTAGGAGACGGTATTTATCCCAATTGGTCTACCATTGTGAAAACTATATCTCAACCATGTGGCAAAAAAAATAAGTATTTTGCGCAGCAACAAGAGTCGGCTAGAAAAGATGTCGAGCGTGCATTTGAAGTATTACAAGGCCGTTTCGCAATTGTTCGTGGCCCAACAAGGTTCTTTGACAGAGAAGACTTGAAATACATAATGGTGGCATGTGTTATAATGCATAATATGATTGTGGAAGATGAACGTGACATGTACAAGGCCGTGGAAATAGGTAAGTATTATGCGATTGAAGAAGCGATTTCTTCAAATAATCCGCCTCCAACAATGTCACATGACCTTAACAACTTGTTTTTTACTTCATTCATTGAAGTTCATCGTCAAATCCGGAATAAAGTAGCACATTTTCGCCTAAAAGAGAATCTTATTGAACACCTCTGGACAAGGCATGGAATTATGAATTAGTAAGAATTTTTTTAATCCTAGCTTGTGTTTTTAGTGGTTTACTTGTTTGTTGAGTTTGTATTTTCGCTATAAAGTTCTCTTAAGAGTTCTTGTTGTGCTTGTTGGAACTCGCTTTGTGTTTGTATAAACCCGCTTTTTGCTTCATGCTTGTATAAACTCGCTTTTTGCTTCATGCTTATTGTGTTTTTATTGAGTTTGTGTTTTTTTTCTGAATCAGTTTGACAGTTTTCTATCGACAACTTTAAACTATGAAATAAAAGACGGGTATCTAGTTAAATAATGAAAAATAAATTTTTAACCATACATCATCGATAATTCTACTTTCATTACATACGTAATAAGTAATAAGTAGCTTTACAAGAGTTGGAATCACTTTCCACATAAGCAACACCTATTACATCATGAACTTACAAAAATATCAATACATACGAACACAAACTTCCATGATATTCATGTCTAGTCAAAATATAGTTAAATATGGTCAAAACATAGTTAAATATGCATAACTTAACAAAATAAAAGCGTCAACGATATTCTAGAGTTCAAATTTGTCATCCAAATATTTTTTTCAAACACTACATAGCCTGATATTTTTCCCTTATTTTCTTTTGCATTGCTTGATAAAATATGACTTGACCCGGATCGGTGAGGGAAGAGATGTCTTTATTCATGAACTCGGCCTCTTTTAAATCTAGGTCCACATCAAACATTTGCGTTTCCATCCCAATTTTTCTTTTCTTAATTTCCAGCTTTTCTTTTTCCAACTCCAAGTATGCATCCATTTTTTTGTCACTCTCGAGGAACATTGCAGCATCATCATTATGATGTTTTTCGTTCAAAGTGACGGTTTGATTAATTTTTTCAAGTATGGGCGCGCTATCATACACAAATTTCCCTTTCCTCTTAGTCCGACCCTCTTTTGTAAGCTTTCGACCTACATGTCTTTCAAGGGATTTCGGTGTGCTCTCATCATCAACACTGATACAAATTGGGCTAGAGCTATTAGATGGAACATTTGGTTATTTGGACTTCTTTTTAGTCTCAGTTTCGAGCCACTTTTGATCATTTTTTAAGACCTTCCAGTAATGCTCAAATGCAAACTCCACAGGCTTCCTAGCGTTCGGCTTTGTTTCAAGTTCGGTGAACATTTGCTTCGCTTTTGCAATCTGTACGTGTTAATAAGCAAATAAATTATTTTTGTTTAAAACTGCAAGAAAAAATAGTTCGTCTGCTAATTATACATAATACATACATATACATCAGAAGCTATCAACTTTGGTTCCTCCATCACAATTGTTGGTTTTTTTCTAAATTTGTTGGAGTTTTTATACAAGCAACTATTGAATCTGCAATACCTACAAACTTGGACTTTTCAGGTTCAAAAACCATGGCATTGGGGGATAACTTTGACATAGGAAATTGGTCAGTCAATACTTCATTATCCACCTCTGCAATTGTTTCCTTTATAGGTGGTACCTTAGTATGATTTTTACTCATTTCTTGTTCCAGTATAGCATTAGAAGGCCCAAATTCGTCGACACACTCATTTAAATTTTCAAGACCAGAAAAGGAGTTTTCTACCAGAGTTAACTCATTAGTGTCACTCGAATGAACTCCCTTGTTGCCCTTAATGTCTTTCGTAGTTGTGCCCAGATCTAAACTATTAGCAGCTAAGTTGTGCTCATTTTTAAAAAAAAACAAAGAGCTAGGAGTGATCATCATAACTATGCTTGACTATTTGTAAACAAACCGATTCAAAAATCAAATGCAAAAAACCAATTCATTTACCTTGTCGTCAGTAGTATGTCCACTCAAGTATCATGTTTGGCTTAGATAGCCACAAAACTTGCTCACTTCTGTCTTTATTTTTGAAAACCGTTGCATTAAGCCATCCGGATTTCGATTAGGGTAGTTATCTTTTTTATGGTGCATCCAATATAAATGCGCTTTCAACCAAAAATCACCGCCTTTTTGGAGTGTACCAACAACGGGGTCAGTTGTCGCATTACTCCATGACGAACAAAGAAACACATCTTCCGCCTCGGTAAAGTTTGGAAAGCAAGTCAATGAGTTAGCCACCTCAACAACTACATTCAAGTCACTATTCATCTCCAAATCTCAATTGAGTTCACTAAAAAAAAGAAACAAAACTGAGAAGAGCTTCTTAGTATACTTTTTCTCCATGTATAAGCCATTTTGTCAGATCATTTTACACTACAACTAGAATTTAGTAGACGAAAAAACTGAGAACTCATTAATTCAGTCTTTTAAAACCAAAGCTTGCAAAATCATCTAAATGATAAATTAATCAACCATCGGTCAATATAAATCACTATTAGATAATAAAATGTGGGCTTTATCAAATACGCACTTATTTATTTTGCCTAAATCAATAAGTAAATAACATAAACTATATTAAATTAGATAAATAAACATAAAAAGGGTTATATATAGAAAAATAGATGAAAATTGGACTTAATGAGGGATTATTTAGTAGATTCAATGAATGGGACGATCTAGGTCAAAATTTTCATCTCTCTATCGAAAAAGGTTTGAGAATCGACTAAAATTTCATAAGTGACAATTAAAAAGTAGGGTTTTTGATTGAAATAGAGTTACCTAGTAGATGATAATGGAAGAGAGCTGTAGAGAGTAGCCTTGTTGATGAGAAAATCGCCTCATGTTGATTCTAGAGAGAGAGGCAGTAATAGAAAAAGTGATTGAGAAAATGAATCAATTTTGGGTAGGTCTGATTATTTTTTAATAAAATAATAGATATTGTTGTGTGACATATTAGCTCACATATATATGTATATAGATATAGAGAGAGAATATAGAGAGAGACAACATCAGAGTCTTTATTAATCAGAATGTATGAATGAACATCAAATACAATACCCCTAACCCTCTTTATATAGATAGAGGGGTAGTGTTATAAGCCCACTTGGGCCCATAAAGTACAAGCTCAATAGTCCAATAATATCTTACAACACTCCCCCTTTGGACGTCTTGAATTCTTCATCTTCATGCAGTCGATCTGAGTCGAGTTCATTCGCAGTGCTAAACACATAAAAACCTTAGGGCCAGAAAACTCAGTGTGGGACAAAACCGGTATCTAGGAGAAACTGTGTAGCCGAATGATATAGGCCGAAATATCATGTAATTAACTAACCACAAAACAGTGTGCCTCATCAAAACCTTGACAGAGCAAACCCAATGGGAAAATCTCTGATCGAAGGAAAAAGAGTGCAACAATGGTAGTAGTAGGGATCAACCACAAAACAGGTGCCTCATCAAAACCTTGCTAGAGTAAACCCAGTGGGAAAAAAATCTCTAGTCGAAGGACAAAAGAGTACACAGTGGTAAGAAGTATACAACAGGATACTCCCCCTAATTTCGGCAATCTTAAGTGAGATATGATGGGAACGTGTCTCGCTAAAAACCTTGCCAAGGAAAACCCAGTGGGAAAAAACCTTGGTCTAAGGACAAACAGATTACACAAGCATGCGACTGGATGCTCCCCCTCACTTGTACACGACAGGGTGCGAGGATTTCGACTAAGTAGTAATTAGTGCAATAAACATTCACCTGGATGCTCCCCCTCACTTGCATACGA
This sequence comes from Primula vulgaris, assembly GCA_963920805.1. Taxonomy (NCBI): domain Eukaryota; kingdom Viridiplantae; phylum Streptophyta; class Magnoliopsida; order Ericales; family Primulaceae; genus Primula; species Primula vulgaris. The sequence continues at coordinate 15,934,561 of OY987219.1, forward strand.
CGGGGTGCAAGGATTTCATATTTCAAGAAAGAGTACGAGCATTCGACTGGATGCTTCATTTACTTGCACACGACTGGATGCAAGAAAATCTAACGTGAAATAGAACGAGCATTCAACTGGATGCTCTTAAACTTCATATGTGAAGATTTATTTCGGCGAGAAATACTAAATAGCATAATATAGTCATGTCTCTCTTGATCGATAACAACAAGTTGTCCTCAAATAAGACAAGTGTTTTATCTGGATCGTGAGACAGAGCATATGTAATTCAAATATGGCTAATACTAGCTCGAAGCCATATACACTCTCTAGTCGTCTCATAGAGCACGAGTAGATCATAGTGATTTGTTTGGAGTCATTTCAAGACCTCCAGGATATCGCCTTATTCCTAATGGTAAACACAGACCATGTTAGGAATATCTTTTATGCGGGTCTGATAAGTAACCAGCATCGGTATAACCGAAAAAGAGTTGCATTAATTCGAGTACCGAAGAGGTAGGTACACTCGATGACACAAATGGGATAAACTAGCCCACTTCCAAAATTACCATAAGGTAAGGGAATGTGTCTTTAGTGCCATTTCGATGGCAGCGTGTTAGCGCGATGCTGTGTCGAGCTATACCATTCACAGCAGACGAGATGTTCGTCCTAGCACATTAGACCAAGTACAATGATGCGCATATTGTACTTAGATATGAACATCATGATTCAATATCTCTTCATCGTCTCATCAGGGACGGATTGGGTCTATATCAATGTCTAGTGATCGAACGATCATGGGAGAATCTGACGACTAGCATCATGATGACTAAAACGTCATAACACCTTCTGGGTGTAGTCTGAATCATGGACTTAGATTCAATCTTTACGGGACTCGATCATCGGGCCAAGTCACTACCGTGTCTTCCCAAGATCCTTCATCTCGAAGGCAAATCCAAAATGGATCGCGTAATAAAACACGCAAGGGCATAATACTTGTTCAAGTATCCCAAGCTAAACAAGTACTCACTTAGGCGGGTATACCACATCCGCTCGGATTATATTAATCCATATAGTGAACGTCTCATTTAATTGAGATCGTGTTCCGTGGTCAGGAACTACTTGATTAAAGCATATGAAATCACACAGGGACCTTCATCTGTATCTCTTTGTCTAAATCCCCATAGAGATAAAACCGTGACCACATTCATGGCTGCATACTCAGTTTTTCGGAAACTACTAAACTGGTAAAGTAGGGGAATGTTATAATGTCCATTACGAAGAAATCAACCATCTCGTAATCAATTCCAAGGTGTGAGAGAAGCCTTGCGCTACTAGGCGAGCATTCAACAATCTCATTATTCTCATCACTCTTCCTTACGAATAACCAAATAAACGAACTCGTTTACCATTGGTGGTGTTGGATCTACAGGTCCGAACACACTTTCGCTAAGGAGTCTACTTGGATTTCAAGTTTCCATTAGTACAGCCTATTCTCCGTTGACTTCAGGCAACGGTACATGGTTCCCTGTCATAATTTGCTCATATTATCAGTCGTCACCGAATATATGAACAAGTAATCAATGACAGTCTCGTTTCGCTTCAATATCGTCTAAGATATCATGATCGACAGATATTTCGAGATTCTTAGGATGAGGAGTAAATCACACATCTCCTTGATCCTTTATAATCTCGTACGACAAACGAGTTTCAGTTCACCACCTCTGGGGCTGAATGAATTTGGAACTGGTCAACTTCCTCGTATCTTGAGAAGGACGACAGACTGACGGCCGACGGCACCGTCCTTTGCTTGGCGGGTTCGGCCAAAGCAACGTGTTATGACAGGAACACGGCGTCCGACAGGGACGTCTATCCTTGCAAGCATTTTGCAGCAGGTATAAATGATCTCGTGACATCTCATAAAGTCATTAAATGCGTCTGGCATTTAGTTAGACTTGAGGGAGTCTATGCACTTACTTATCACTAAGTGCAGTTTTTGATGATCAAGCTAAGACTGAGTGGGTTATGCCACGTTACTTCACGTCGTTCCTTATCAACGATAACGTGCAAATCTCCCCCTAACGATGGGGAGAACAGTCTTAGCAATGTCACTTTCGCATATCATGCGGTAAAGAGATCGCTTGCCAAGGTTACTCTATCAAATGATAGGCAGGGGATTCATAATCGACTTATGTCCCCTTCAGAGGTCCATATTTTAAACGCTAGAGCGGCTCAATCAAAATATTAATTAATCACTCTAAACACGCGTTAATATGAGTCTTCTGGCTCATAACCAGTAACCAGCTGGTACGCATATGGTGTTTGAGTGTCTATGGGCCTCATAATGGACCAATGCAGCAAAATAGCATAACCCCACACGGAAATATAAATCTTGGTGTGCAAGACCAAGAAATGCGTGCAATCATTTGCAGTCGCATCATCAAACTTTCCGTGAGTCCATTTGGGTCTGAACATAATCGACAGGATGTTCAATTTCAATTTTCAAACTCAAGTAATTCAAATCGAAATTCGATTATTACTCTTCGGAATTATCAAGTCGACTAGACTTTTCAGGATAATCCGGATCATGAGCCATCAACTTAATGATAGGGCTAAAAGTTTGGAAAGTGTTGCATTTATGTGGACAACATTAAAATGTGACCATATTGTCAATGCATCAACCATAACCATTTATATTTATGGTCCGTCTTATGGTTGGATAAATCCACAATAACTCCTTCAATTCTTTACAAGAATTCTACGAGTTCTTTTCGTGATCTTTACACATACTAGTCTTTCAAAGTGAGTATTAATGGCATGAATTTCGGATTAATCGTGAAATATATTCTCAGAGAGAATCCAAATGCGATGCGATTATAAATCAAGCATCGTCTTTTGACCCGGGAATATCTCATCCTGTCAATGCCACAATATCAAAATACTCTTATCAATCGACGACAGGCGAATGATAGTATAGACAATCATGTCTTAGCATCTAAATCATTTATCATTTCGACGACAGGCGAAATGATAAGGTAACTTTAAATGCTTTTAAAAATTGTGGTAGAAACCACTTGAAAGACATTTCAACTCCTCTAAAATACGCTTTTGATCGTATTGAATGGAGGCTATGTAAAGAAATTTTAATTCTTTCATGAGCTATTACCAGATAACACTGATTTTCTCGAATATTTTATAACTCAACAAGGTACGACAGGACCTACATGAGTATAACGCCTCATATTTGACAAATCAATTTGGCTTTACCAAAGATTTTGATTTGGAACGACAGATCCAGAATCGTTGTCATCGAGTACTCTTTTAGGCAAGTAGTTGGTGAAATTATGTGGTACACTGTTACCCACTATTTCCAAAAAAAAATCAACTACCCCACAAGTATTGCCTAAAATTTCATAATTTAAAGTTTGGTCACATTTATCAAAGGAATTTGCTCAAAACACTTTAAATTATTTCGAGAAATTTCGTAAACAGGCAAACCATAATCCAAAAGTATGTCCAAATGGAAAAATCATAATCCAAATGGAAAAACATAATCCAGATGAGCGAAAAAATGGCTCAATGATTTATCAAAATCAATAAAGAAAGGTACCAAACTTATTTGAGCCACAAAACCGGGGGTCTCAAGAGTTTTCTTTCAGTTATTTTTAACCACATTAGCATCGGTTTTTTCACCTTTATAATAGCTTTGAACTATTTAAGGAGTAACCGTGCATGACTTTTGTCTTTATAGCATAGAGTTGCCTCCTTGAGCATTATCTCTTGCTTTTTGACAACGGGACATATTGTTCCTTCAATTACTGTCTTGAAGCCACAGGTTTTCGATTTTGACGATTGTCTAAAATCTCGCTTGGCTAGGCGATTCATCGGGATCGCGACAGTTCGAGACAAATAACACTTGTCTCGGTTCTCGATTCGTGGAAAAAAAATGTACACGAAGAGCATTAATATCAGGCAAACAATTCGCCATTGACCCAATAGGATTAAAATTACTCACCGGGGCAATTTTCTTATCCAATAACAGATGGGCGATAAAGGAACATGGTGAATATAAATTCACGATACTGCTTATGGAATACAATTTCCAAGCTAGTATTTTGGTGAAGGATTGCTCCAATATGTCAATTTCAGACATTTGTTCACCATAGACGTCATCACGTCTCAAATGTGGCGGCGGAATATCATCAACGCCTTATCTTTCATATCGCGAGTAACAACAAACTCGTGTTTTACTCATCAAAGATGGCATCCAAACAAAAAAATTAGGCATCACATTTTCACACATCAGGGTGACTAACATGTGGTGACGGAATAACATCAACGTCTAAACAGTCATTTCGCAAGTATGTTTTACGAATTTTCTCATCATAGATGGCATCCAACATGTGTTGGGAGTTCTGAATTATTTTTCATATAAAACGACTGGTTTATATGTTTATGGTTTGCACAAGCACAAACTTTGTTTCGAAACGACATGTTCAAAAATAGTTTTGCTTTTAATGTGAATTGGTTCTCATTTATCGAACGACGGGTCGATACTGAGACACCAATTCGGCGAAACATACATCACTATATAAACACATTCGGGGAAATTATTATTTAGTCAACCCCTTTCGGTAGCTCTACTTGAAAAACGACCAGGAAAGACGGTGAGGGTGGAGGGCACGAATGCCACTTAAAACCCGACCTCATTAGGATATCGACTTCCGCCTATATCTTTCCTAGACATCGTATCCAAATAGGTGAGTCTATTTAGGGAAGGTTCATAATTTTTCCAACTTAAATGTGAAAATATATGATTTCGCAAATTATATATGGCAATAATATTAACAGCATAGAGAATATCTATCTAGATTAACCACACATATATAAACAGGCAGTAAATATATTTTAGAATCTATCTAATCATGCAGTAGATTTGGTGTTATAAACAAATCAATTTAAGATTATCAATCAATCCATAAAGATTCTAACATATCAAATCAAATCAATTTAAGATTATCAATTAGATCTAATCCAATAATTTACTGGCATATGTGATATTTATATATATGATAATATCAAAAAGATATGATTATGCTAACAAGATATCAATCAATTATCTATGTTTATCGCCATATTAATAATTCTATACATGGTAGTTTTAACATGCAAGCAAACAATATATTTTTATGTACGTATTACGACTTACGGCCCTAAACAATTTTACTCTTCAAGCAGGCATTCAAGTAGGCAGTACATATGTATTAGGGTACCACGTGAAGTATTAGGCATTACATATGTTTAGGCAGTACATATGTATTAGGCATTCAAGTAGGCAGTACAATATAAATAACATTGATGGTTGTACTCGGTACCTTATGCACGATACGTTGGTGAAGGTCGATATAGCAAAACTCTTAAAAAAAACCCGGATAAACCTCAAGGTTTATAGATACCCAATATCCGTGCGTTTACCAAAAATCTCCAATATCCGCGAGCGTATATCTTAGTCTCCGCAAGCAAAGTGCTGATAACGTGTTGTGTGACATATTAGCTCACATATATATGTATATAGATATAGAGAGAGAATATAGAGAGATACAACATCAGAGTCTTTATTAATCAAAATGTATGAATGAACATCAAATACAATACCCCTAACCCTCTTTATATAGATAGAGGGGTAGGGTTATAAGCCCACTTGGGCCCATAAAGTACAAGCTCAATAGTCCAATAATATCTTACAACAGATATATTTATCTCCATTTGTTGTATGCATGTATATAGGTTTTGTAAAATATTTTAACTTTATAAATAAAATTTTGTTACACGCGGACTGTTGGGTAGCTTCTTTTGATGATATTATATAAGTTTATAGATATAGTGTTTTCTATATAAACAGAGGAGACTGCTCTAATATATATACATATATACATACACATATATATAATATAATATATCAATTATTATTATAAGGAAGTGAATTTATTACTAACGGGACTTTAAAAATTTACGAAATATGACAATATAGAGTTTGTTCCTATTTATAGCTGGTACAGGTTGGAATCGGAAATTTTTTATTACTATATAAAGATTATTCCTATATAGAGGTTTTACTTTAGTTATAAATACAATATTAAAAAAAATAAAAAATCTACTACCATCATGTACTCACTTTTAACAATTCAGTATCTAACATTATTTTAAATTTTATCACTTTCGTCCCTAGCCTATCAATTAATGAAATTACACTCGTAATATTTCACATGTGAAAGAAAAACTTTTTTTACGCAATTGCATTCACTATGTTATAAGTGAGAGAATGTGATCACAATTTTGTTATTTTGTTAAACACCAGTTTCCTAATTGGATGAAAATTTGTAAATTAAATCATAAGCTGATAATATTTAAAGTTTGAATACTAAATTGGTAAATTACGTCTCTAGGATACTTAGACAACATTTTTACCATTAAAAAAAACACTCCCGTGAGAATAAGCTAACGAAGTAAATTAGAAAAACCAAACAACTACTCTGATGTATTCTCAAACAAAAAAAAAACTACTCTGATGTAAAATTTTGATTGTATACTACGAATATACATGCATGCTGTGATGCATAATTTCCATTATGCATTGATAGAGTGACAAATTTGAAGGCAAAAAAAACCACATAGTCAAATTCAAGTATATGAAAGTTTTTTCAATTTTATTATTTTAACATCAACATATTTTCGTAGTGGACAATTAGTATGTAAATGAATGAGTAATATAAAACATGGAAACTATTTTTCACTTAATCTGATTAAGAAACCATCGGTATTGCATTTTGTGTGGTGAAAACGAGTTTGTGCCTAATGGTTGTCACACGCTCAACATGTGCCATTTGCCTAATTATTTGACAAGAAGAGTTTATCGTTGATCCCCTCCTATACCGCTTGACAAATGGCAATTTATATCATCTTGTCAAATAATCGAGAAAAAATATGTATGCACGTCATGACCTTTGTTAGCAGGTAAAAGATGTTGGGCGGAGCATGTCAAATGACGTGTTGGTTTAACACGGATGGTATTTATGCACGTTATGATCTTTGTTAGCGGGTAAAATATGTCATCATCGGCAGGCGACAGCATAATACCAAATAATCAGGTATTGGGAGTATCTATACAATTGGTATTGGATGAGAGTCTAGATATTACTGGACGAAATTTTATTCAACATTAGAGAAAATGAATGTCTAACTATATAATAAAAACTCTCGTGTGTTGATTGCTATCACACAATGAATTACCCAAAGTTTGTATAACATTACAATTAAGTGAGCGTGCTGTTTTTTCACTCTTCCAGAAATCTTAAATATTGGCTCCTTCAGAACACTCGGACTATTTCGATCGAAGATCAGGATTATTTAGAGGGAAAAAATACAGCCGATGATCTCAGCTGCTAAAGAAAAAAAATACCAAAATCAATTAAATTATATCCGTACAACAAAACCCACAAACTTCTCCACACAAGAGACAGTAAGATCGTAAAATGAGATCTCAGCCCAGATGAAACAAATAGCAACAAGCTGCAAGGTATAAGCAAAAGGAAAAACACTTCAGCGTCGAAAAGCATTGCCCTGGCCTACTTCCGACCTGCTCTGCAGATAATGGGTACGGCGACGAACACTCTCCTCAATAGTGGCACTCCCACCTTTCTCAGCTCCATACACACTCCTCTTCGCAGCATCTAAGAAATTCTTACTATTATCTGAAGATGTGGCATTGCGCATAGTATTAGCTGCTTCCTGCATCGTATCGATTTCATCGGCCTTTTTTATTCGTTTCCATCTACTCTCTTCATGCACCTCAGCATCTATTTGCATCTCCCTCAGCTTAGCTGCTCTTTCTTCGGCTGAAAGTTGGGTAGAAGAACGAACATTACGATTATATGGGCGCCTGTTATGCACACTCTGTATTGGATCACTTGCTTGATGATGAGAATGTCGCTCATCCTTCTCTCTCCTCCTTCCAGAATCATGATCAATCCGGCTTTCCACCTTGTCTTTTTCGTCGTACTTTGATTTTATCTTATCTGGGACATCATCTCTTCTAGAGCTCTTGCCATTCCCCCTGGCATTCATCAATCTTTCTTTTTCGTCGTCAGATGAATCCCTATGATGGTGATGGTGATGGTGATGGTGATGGTTCTTTCTTTGAGTATCTCTCTCTTCTCTTCCAGAAATATATTCCGCCTTGCCACCTCTTGAGCTCTTACCACCACCACCACCACCACCCCTGGTATTCTTCGATCTTTCTTCTTCATCGTATGATAAGTCCCTGTGATGATGACGATCATGGTTCTTTCTTTGAGCATCTCTCTCTTCTCTTTCAGAAATATAATTACCATCCCTGGTATATGTTGACCTTTCTAATTCTTCAAAAGATGGCAACGAGTCATTATGATGCTTCTTTCTTTGTTCTCTTTCAGAATGATAATCAGTATTATCCGAGATCTTATTATCGCTCTTAGAGCTCCTCTTGGCTGCCCTGTCATCTGTCGTTTCTTCCTCTTCAGATGAATACTTATGATGCTTTGATTTCTTTTTGTGACGCTTCTTCTCCCTGTGTTCTTTACTTTTAGATACTTTCTCCTTGCCCTTTTTTGCTTCCACCTACATAAACAGATTACTTAACCAATCAGCATAAAAAATGAGCGGAGTATGTGACAAAGGAGAAATTTCACAGGAAATGTAACACAACCAACACATGGTAACGAACAGTCATGTAAAGATCAATTGTAGCTAAAACTAGCATATACTCAGCTTGATCTTTCAGAAATCGTATGAAACAATTTTTTTTTTCACAGTACAATAAATGAAGTTCAGAACTGTGCTGTTACCATTTTAGTTGAGGTTAAAACTTGAATGCGTGATTTCATTTCCGCATAACAAATATCAACCAGAGAAAAAGAATACATAGGTCATCTAGTCAACAAAAGTACGTCTGAAAGAAACAGCACCAACACAGATAAAGAAGGGAACAAGATAAGAAGCGAGATGTTTGCGACTTTGAGTAAATAAAGTATGCAGACTAGTATCATTATAAAGGGCGAGCCTTGGCACAACGGTAAAGTTGCTGTCTTGTGACCTGGAAGTCACGGGTTCGAGTCGTGGAAGCAGCCTCTTGCAGAAATGCAAAGGAAGGCTGTCTACATTAGGCCCCTCCCCAGACCCTGCGCATAGCGAGAGCTTTAGCACCGGGTTTACCCTTGCCCTAGACTAGTATCATTATAAACTTGGGAACCAATAGCATTCTAATTCACCTGTTACGTAATTCCACTACTACGAGTTTAGTAGAAAGTTAAAAACAAATGGTCAATGTGTAACAAACTATACAAATGTCAAGTTTGCCTGGGTCCATTGAAACTAAGAAGCCCATTCAATTTGCCCATTCAAAAGCAGTTTGAAGGAAGAAGACCATTTTTCCCAAATAGTAATAAAATCAACCTTAGTAGTACATGCACAAACATTAAATTTGCATCACGTGTCTAGAAGAATCAAAAGAGACTAACAAGATCAAATAAAAGTATAAAACCATAGAAGTATGACTCTATGCTGCCGAATTATTAAGAGAGGGGGCGTTTTTACAAACCAACTCCTTTCACTATTTTCCTGCTTAATTTTCACCACTACTTTCAATTTTAATAATGAACTAGTTTTATCATGAACCAAAACAGGGACCTGATTCTGTAAAAAATATTCACCATCTCATGGCAGTGTTGCCAACTTAGTTCCAAGTACCTGCCTAGTTTTCCTACCTAAGTTTTACCGCTAAATTCAATACTCATGAAGAATCATTTCTATAACGAACCAAAATAAGGGCCTGTTTTGTAACAATTATTACACCAACTCATGGCAATGTTGCCAACTTAGTTCCATGTGCCCATACAAATTTAAACCAGGCGCCTGTTCTCTTTAACATACAGGTCAACCTGACTAAAAGACAGCCACATCCAATGAATCAAATAAAATGATTGATTAGGTTCTTCTTTATCAAACTGCTTTTCCTTCCATGTTCCCTATTACTCTTTCACTTTTCACGTAAATCCTCCTTTTCATGGTTATAGACCTAATTGTTTGGGAATACTTAGTCAGCCACATCCAATGAATCAAATAAAATGATTGATTAGGTTCTTCTTTATCAAACTGCTTTTCCTTCCATGTTCCCTATTACTCTTTCACTTTTCACGTAAATCCTCTTTTTCATGGTTATAGCCCTAATTATTTGGGAATACTAAAACCCTACGCTCCAGTAATGTAAATTATTTGGCAACACCAGGGATATGGTCAAGGAACCTTATAAGCTGTAGCCTGTAGGTAATGGGACACCATATCAACAAAAGTACTACATTAATTTAGGAAGACAGGATCCAAGGCACTACCAATGTATACATAATGAAACACACACACACACACACACACACTTATTAAAGTATAAGCAGTCCACCAACACTCCAAGGGGGAGATGGAGTTTGTAAATTTTAAAGTAGGTGTTAAATGGATTAGGTTCGTATGCATTGAGTTCAAGAGTAAAAGCAAAGTATAACAAAGCGGTGGGAAAAAGAGGAACATACAGAGTTGCGAATGATGGCCATCTGAACAGGATTGTTTTTGACACGAGCCAAAGATTCTTGCTCACGCTGGCGAATCAAAAGCAAAGGATCCGAATGTAGTTTTCTCCAAGCATCATTGGCAGATTGAGGCTTCTCCTCAAATAAAGCACCCGGCACCAATGCTTGCTGCTGCTGTAAAAAAAATGCATGAGATGAGAACCCAAAAAGAGATCCAAACTTTCCACAATGAATGAACAAGAAGTAGCTTTATTCTTTTATTCAAATCGAGAGGTACTGAAAAGTCAAATTAGCTTACGGTTGGGGCAGAAGAAGAAGAAGAAGGTGGTGGTGGAAGGACAGTTTTGTTGTCAGAGGCAGGCAGTGACGGATCAAGTGCTTGGAATACAACATCGGAGCTGCTGCTGCCCTTGCCTACAGCCAATCCCGATTCATACAGAAATTCTAGCCTCTCTTGCCTCCTGGAAATTAACCAATCAGAGAAATATTAATACTCAAAACTAATGGATTGGTTAAATTTAGAATAATACTAGAGCATAAAAACCATAGATATTAAAAGAGGGGGACTTATTACAAACGCGACAAGGTCAGCTCGTATATCTTTTACTTTAGGCATATATATTGAGGGGGACATCCCCTCACCACCAGAAATCGTAATTTTGCAGGTTAACATAGTTGCAATATATTGACTAAACAGAAAGATACCTGTAGTCTCTTAAAAAAAATATAGTTCTTAACAAGCACTACCCCAATTTTAAAGCTCATGATTCAATAAATAAGATCTCAAACATAAAAAGTTAAAAACACTAAGGGTGTGTTTGGAACATGGAAAATGGATGGGAAAAAGAAAATGATTTACTAAGAAAATATTTTTTTTGTGTTTGGTTACATAAGAAAACAATGGAAAAGAAAATGAAAGAAAGTATGGAAAAATTTTGTGTGTAGAGTGAGTAAAACCATTTTCCTTCCAAAAGTGGAAGGAAAAAAAAAACAAATGAGAAAATTAAGGCTAGCTCTCTCTCCCCTTTTATTTTCATTTTCTTTTCTTTTCCCAATCTTCCAAACACACGAGGGGAAAATGATTTCATGTTAATTTTCATTTCTCTTCCTTTCTTTTTCTTTTCTTTTCTTTTCCCGCCACATTTCCAGGTTCCAAACACACCCTAACGCTGTGTTTGGTACCTGGAAAACTCATGGAAAATGATTTACCAAGAAAACAATTTTTTGTGTTTGTTTACATAAGAAAACCAATGGAAAAGAAAACAAAAGAAAGTGTGAGAAAAGTTTGTGTATAGAATGAGGGAAATCATTTTCCTTCCAAAAATGGGAGGAAAGGTAAAACAAATGAGAAAAATGAGATTAGCTCTCTCTTTCCACTTCTTTATATTTTTATTTTCTCTTCTTTTCCCAATCTTCTAAACACATAAGTGGAAAATGGTATCATGTTACTTTTCATTTTTTTCCCTTCTTTTCTATTTCTTTTCTTTTCCCACCATATTTTCCAGGCTCAATAGGAAAATGAAAACGATTTCCCGAGAAAACATTTTCTTTTGTTTGGTTGTATAAGAAAATCAATGGAAAAGAAAACAAAATAAAGTGAGGAAAAACTGTGTAAAATGAGAGAAACCATTTTACTTCCAAAATTAGGAGGAAAATGAAAACAAATACGAAAAGTGAGACTAGCTACCTCTCTCTTTCCTTTCTTTCTTTTCTTTTCTCTTGATTTCCCAACATTCCAAACAAATAGCCGGAAAATGATTTCAAGTTAATTTTCCTTGGTTTAACTTTCTTTTCGGTGACATTTTCCGGGTTCCAAACACACCCTAAATAAGATCTCAAAATTCCCAAAAAAATCTTAAGATAATACTCTCAAATCTACCCGTAACTTTGACCGGCAAAAAACTCATATCTAAATTGCCCAAGTTGTTAATTTTTTTTAAAAAAAGATACCCAAAAAAGCTACCCCATATAATGGCCCATTAAATAATATAAATACACATAGAAACCCTAATCGGAGTCACTATTATTTCCCCAGCCCCCTCTCTGGCTCTCCTCCTCCCCTCTTCAGGCATACAAAACCTCAGTTCCTCTACGCTACTATCGTTGTTTTAACATAAGTAGTAACGCGTGGTCCACAGTTACTGGTATATATACACACACACACACACACACATACATAAATACACATACATACTGTACATATATAGATACATAAGTAAATGATAAAAAAAAACCAAGAAAGTCAGAAAGATTCTTACGGAACGAGGCCAGCTTGTTCCTGAAGTTGTCGAAACTCGGACCGTTGTCGTTCTTCCTGTATCTGTTTCCTTAACTCCTCAAGCTTCTTCTGTTCTTGTCCATGTTTCTCCTCAGCTTTCCATACATTCTCTATGTTCCGCAAACTACCCGTGTGCCACCCCTTTTTGTTCAGAAATTTCATACCCATCTTTACTAGTTTTTTTTATTAAATTAATTAATAAATAAAACCCTCTTGATTGGATTTATGGTACAATTTGCCCTATTTGAATAGCGATAGAGAATGAGAGATTGGTTTGGGTTGGGATAAATATATATATAGAAAGAGAGAGATTGGTGGTTTTTTAAGTGATTGTACAATTTTATGTGAGAATATTATTATTGGAGTATGTTTTAATTTTTATGATCGGGTTTTACATATTATTATTTTAGTCCTTTAAAGTTTTTTTAGTTTAGTCCTTTTTTAAATTGTAATTTGTAATTTGTAAAAAATTTACTTTTAACTCCAACTCATGGTAAGAATGTTGTTTGTTGGGCAATTCCCAATTTGTACTACGGTCGGTACCACAAGTGTCATGTTAAAAATACGTACCAAACGTATTACTTGTGTGACCTACATCATTTATAGTATAATCCCACTCATTTATGCTGCAACCAAACAAGGCTTATGTTTCTTAAACTACGTGAGTGCCATCCTTTTCCTTCTTGTTCAGAAATTTCATACCCATCTTTACATGTTTTTTTAATAAATAAATAAAAAACCCTTTCATTGGATTAGTGGTGAAATTTGCCCTAATTGAAAGGTGTTTTAACATAATTTAATAGGGGAGATATATACAGTGAGAGATTGCTGACTTATTTGAAGTGATTTGAAAATAAGCGAGACCTATAGTTATTTCCGTATTTGTAATTGGTATTTTTTATGAATCGGGTACATTTACTTTGTCATCCTTTATAGATTTTGTATTATCACACCTCGTTATACCGGTTGTTTATTTTGACATACAATTTTGACATACTATTACTTTAAATAATTTTTTTATCTCGGTATTTATTTTAAACTAGTTTTTTTATTTATTCTAAATTAAATTATGTGTGACTTTTCTTTTAAAAATAATAATTAAGAGAGTGTATCGATACATATATGATTATAATTGTAGAATTTTTAAACAAAACACTAGTAATCATGCCTAGTAAAGTGAAACTCTTGCATAGGGGCTAAACCATGAGTAACTCACACGGGGTGTCGAATTTAGGGGCTAAGCCATGAGTAACTCACACGGGGTGTCGAATTTATATTATTAATTGTATTAAGTGAAATAATTAAAATGGGGTGTCAAACCAGTTGCGGAAGTAAGTGGGTGCCATGGGTGGCCATTGCCACCCCAGAATTTTTTAAAATAATATTTTTTATATGTATAGTATTAACAAAAATAGGTTATTATTAAGCTCACTTGGTAAGGATTCTTGTGTCCAAATAAAGAGATCATTAGTTCAATTGTTGCCTAACACACCTCCCCCCCTTTCTATTTTATGTTATGTTATTACGTGGACACTCCAAAAAAATTAAAGTATCAACAAGTTCGGTGGCTCCATTTTACGTGTCCGACGTTTCAATTCCGCATGTCGTTAACTTATTATCGTGTTGACCACCAGAGACACGCAACATACACTTTTGCGGACACACGTTGGACAATTTTAAAGTGTTATTGACACTTTAAATACACGAGAAACACACATTGTGCTGTAAAAAGGTTCTTAAACTTTCAAATTTATAATTTTATCTTAGCAATAACAATACATTTACATAAAAAAAAAATTGTAATTTTCAGTAATATTTGTTAGTTGCAATTAATATGTATATATTTTACTTTGTCTTGGTAAACTAGATATATATAAAGATATATAAATAATACATTAGTTGTCATGTCGTGTCGCACGTTCAATATTTTGTCATTTTGCCGTGTGCGTGTAGTGTCGAACACACAACTCCGTGTCCGTGTTACATATTATATTTTTTTACTTATTCATAGCGAAAAATAAAATTAATGTTCGTCGAGTCCTTACTTTCGATACTAGCAAACTAAAAAAAACTTTTATCTTTCAAATTTACCATGTTTTTTCAAACTAGCACCTCGTAGTTTTTTAACCGTTAGAATGGACGTTTAAACTCGAATTTCGGTTAATTCAAGCATCTTACTTATAATTCTAGTCACAATTTTTTTCCTACTGCCTCCTAATATCCGATTATGGTTCTGCCACTGTGCCAAACCGTCATTTTTTATATTCATTTTAGCTCCTTTACAAAAGAAAGGAGACGAGATCACCAAATAAAAGGAAGGAGAGAAAGGGGGAAAAGGGATAATAGAAAACCAATCCACAAAACGGAGGGGGCCGGATCGCTTTGGAAAAACCTAGAAGTAGGGGCTTGGTCGGAACTGATAACCCTTCAAATGGCTTTTAAAATGTTAATAATCAACTCCAAAAGAACACTACAAAGTACTCAACAAAATGCCGAAAAATTTACCATAACGTCGATGACTGGGTAACTGATAGACCTTGTTTTTCATACAAGTTGGTTTACAAGACAATCCCAAACATCACAAAATATTACGAACAATTCATACTTTCATAGATAAATTACAGAGTTAAAATTTAGAGACCCGTGATCCTTCACAACATATTATGGAACTCAATAGTCATCCTGTCTTTAGTAAACCACAACCCTGACATATGAGTAAATGGGCATTTGCTTAGACCAATGGTGTGGCTCCCAAAGAGATCGTGAGAATGTGAACAAGTATTTCATGTTACTAATTATCAACTAATATCTTGTAAACAAAATTAGTTTCAGCAAAATAACAGAAATATCAGATTTACTAATTTTCTTCCCTTGTTTTATTTCTATCTTGCGAGGGAATTCGCAACTTTAGAAGGAAAAGAAATGTTTGACTGTTAAGTAATGACTTGATAAGCATCTCATTTTCTCTCGGTTAAAAACTATTAATCAAAAAAAGCTGCTCACAATCAGCTGAGAAGCACAGTTGAAAAACCGAAAAAATATCTAAAAAGCACATTTTACCAAGAAAAAAAAACACTGGACATAAGAAAAGAGCAATTGGAAACGGAAAAAAAAAAATGAGATGGCTTACACAGTTCTCTTTTCTTTCTTCATTCACCAACACAAATTTGAAGCCTGCAGATAGAAACTGATTTAGAAAATAAACAAATGATATGTGAGGTATAAAAAGACATTTAGAAGGATATCATTTCAAGGTAGCAAGGTTGATAACCACCAAAATTTCATTACCAAAGTGAAAAAGCAACCAACTACTAATTTGATTTTACACATAAAGTTCTGTTGCTGCTAATTTACAAGCTATGTGGTCAAATTATTAGTGGATTTACAATTCAAGTGAAATCATAACTTTGGATGACACAGTATTTAGTTTGGACCAAATGGCCTCAAAACGTCACCCTTAGTCCGTTCCAAAAACTGGTTTCTGATCAATTTGAGTGCTCCAAACATCATGCATTATATACATTTTCTAAACACGTAACTCATTTCTTTTTATCAAATAATTATGCCTTTTCAGCAATCCTACTTCAGAAACTGGTGCTATTTTTAAGAATTTGGAACTACTTAATTGTAAATTCATCAAATTAGCTTACAAAAAATATTTACTAAATAAGGGACTGTTGGATTAAATTTGGTAAGACTAAAAAATGATATGTACGTCAAAAACTAAAAACTAAAAACTAAAAAGGTAACTCGGAAAAGAAAAGTAAGCGGACTCTTGTTTAGTTAAATACCAAAACGGAATGGTGAATTTTAAATAGTAATGGAGAGAATACCAAAAATAGGAAAACCACCTAAAATGTCATGTTGCTCTATCAAGATTCTAGTTCGGTAAGGTGTTGCATTAAAAAGTTATAAAAAGTAATATGTTAAAATGTAAATAAACGCGCCCCAAAACAATTAACATGTGATATCAAGCATGTGTTGACTATTTCATTAAATAGATCCATGAAGTTTCCGTCTTTGTATAGTTTCCCTTCTTTAAAAAGAAAATAAATATAACCCAACTAGTTTCAAACTTTGTTTTGTAGATATAGCACAAATTAATACCAATAACAAATTGAACAAAATAACATTTATACCCCAGTAATGCTATAGAGCCAGACTGTCTCAACCAGACTGAATACCAGACAGTCCTTTATGTAATTTTTTTTAAAATTTTGACACCCAACCAAAACAAAAATAAAACCCCAAATATAATATTTATGGAACCCTAGTTGAGACTACCCTAAATTTAAATATTAATTAAAAATATTTAAAATTTTAATGATTTTAATATATTTTATTTGACTATTCAACAAAATAAAACCCCAAATATAATATTTATGGAACCCTAGTTGAGACAACAATAAACTTAAATATTAATTAAAAATATTTAAAATTTTAATGATTTTAATATATTTTATTTGACGATTCAACAAAATAAAAACCTAAATATAATATTATAGAACCTTATTTGAGACTACCCTAAACTTAAATATTAATTAAAACTATTAAATATATGGCCGAATAGCATACTCTTAAATTTCGGGATGAAAATGAAATTCTAAATTTACATTAAGGACTGGTGTGTTGAGAGTCTGGTTGAGTCTATCTGGTTCATTAGCATTATTCAGATTCTTTATACCCTACCGTTTTCAAACTCCAAACCGTTAAACATGAATCCAAATCTTCTACCCCATTTCTCTATCCCCTTCCATGCCCCCTTACTTATTTTATCCAAAAAAAAAATTATAAAAAACTTGAAAAAAATTATACAATTACTATAATACATGTATCAATGCATTCTAATAATTATTTTTAAAAGAAAATCCACACAAAATTTATTTTGGAATAAATGTATAAATTAGTGTAAATTAAAAATTGAATATTAAAAAAATTGTCTAAAACAATATTATGTTCAAATGTTTTAAAATTTGAATACAATATAATATAAAAGTTTATAAAGTTGCGGTATAAGTTGTGAAAATTTAAAAATTGAGTGAAAATAAGCAAGGGGGCACGAAATGGGATAGAGAATATGTGGTAGAAGATTTGGACTCGTTAAACATGATTATGCGCTCCGCTCCACTAAAGATCAGTCGTTTCTCCGGCTAAGTTTTATCTATTAAGACTCACCCGCTGATCATGCTCCAATTTATGAGTGTTCTACTTACAACGTTGGGGGAAAGTTGTTTACTACCTACCATTAGGGCTGGACAAAAAACCGAACCAAACCAAAAAAAAACGAAACTGGACCGAAAAAACAGAGCTGGTTCGGTCCAAAAAATAAAAAGACCGAAACCGAAAAAAAACGAACCGAAAAATATGCTCGATTTCGGTTTCGGTTTTGCCAAAAACCGAACCGGACCGAACCGAACTCAGCCCTACCTACCCTATACTATTGACTTTTATCATCTTATTTTCCAACAATTAGTTCTTATCAACCAGGTCACGATATATCGATTTTCGTCTAAATATTAGAGGTTTGACATCAACAAAACTACGGCCACTATAATCTCATATTTGATGATTAATTTTTGATGAAATTGCATTCATTATGTAATAGCTGTATACACATTATTACAATTCCGTCAATTTGTTTAACACCAACCTTCCAATCAGATAAAACCAGCTAGTCGGGGACCTAATCAGTAAAAATTCATAGTCATCTACCAAAATAAAGATTAAAAATTAAAACTAGAGTGCATATAAACGCAACAGTTAACAGGTGTCTGCTATCAGGTGGCTAATCAAATATTACTATTTTTCAATTCTGAAATAAAGTTGGTTAGGAAGTAAGAGCACAACATAACAAAATAAAAAATAAAAAAGAAGAAGTCAAATAGCAAAAGCATTTTAGTAACTGACCATTTAGTTTTATCAATTTGGATCCCGCTTAATCAAGTCTAAATTGGGCCCGACAAACAAAAATTGACTAATTCCAGTCTCTACATCTCATATCCGGGGATGTATTTTTGACAAAACCGCACTCACTATGTGTTATGCAATTCTATCATTTTGTTTAAACATCAATGCATTAATCAGATAAAAAAAATCCTAGTTGGGGTCGTAAACTAGTAAAAACGGAAGTTTAGGTAGTAAAATAAAATAGAAAAAGAAACAAAAGGTAGAGTGTAGATATACGCAACAGTTAACAGGTGGCCTGGTATCAAGTGGCTGATTAAATCAAATGTTTAACACTTTTCAACTCTGAATAAAATTCTTCGTTAGAAAGAAAGAAAATAGTACCACGCCATATCTCTCTCTCTCCGTTACAAATACTAATAAACTAAAATATCTCAGATGAGAGAGTATTAATTAGTTAGGGTTTGAGTTGAGTATTTAACAATAACAATAACAATGGTAACAATGATGATGATGGTTAGTAATGAATTAATATCACCATCTGTAAGTAGTAACGATAATAGTACTATTAATAATGGTAGTAGTAGCGCGAGTAATCAACAAGCGGCTGGTGTGGGGATATTGTTACAAATTATGATGCTCGTTTTGTCTTTCGTCCTCGGTCACGTTCTTCGTCGACACCGGTTTTATTACCTCCCTGAAGCTAGTGCCTCCCTTTTAATTGGTAAATTATTTTTAATTTTTTTCTTTTTTTCTTTTTTTTTATTCTCATCTTTATTTAGGTATACATACATATTTATATCTACTTAGTGTTCTAAAACGCTAGCCTAGGTAAACGCTTACTGAATTAGGCGGGATTAAGCGACAGGGGCGGGGCGGACCGCTCTGTATAATCCGTATATGTTGCTTTTGATTTTATTTTTTCCAATTTTATTCCATTGTCAATGTTTATTTAACTATACATACATATATACACACAGGGAAGGAAATAGGTGCTCGGGAGCTTTTTCTAAAAGTTGACGAAAAAATAACTTTTGTAAGGAATTAGCTCCCCGTTTTGATTAAAGTTGACGAATAAATAACTTTTCTCTGTGTCTTTTGGTTAAAAGCTTCAAAAATTGGCGGCACTCCCCGTCCAATATTATTATGAGAAAAAACTTACATGGATTATTGAAAAAATTATATATATATATATATATATATATATATATATATATATATAAATCTGCCCCTCCCATTTGAATTTCTTGGTTCCGCCCCTATTAATAAAAGGCTAGAAGCTATGTGGGGGGAGCTAACGATAGTTGTTTTATGACTATATTAGTAATTTGTTTTCAATGTGATTACATTTATCTTCCTTTATTATTATTATTCTTATTATTATACTTTAGTTCCCTTTTAGATCATTTCAAACGGAACTACTGTTTAGTGGCGGAGCTAGGATTCAATAATGAGGGGTGCTGGAGTTCAAAAAAGTAAAAGCGACTTTAAGCGCACACAATATATATGAGGGTAGGGGTGGGGTGGGGTGGGGGTTGTTAATCCACTATTTTTACGAATTTTATGTAAATTATGTACTTCAAATTAGGTTTTTTAAGATGTGGGGGTGGTGTAGGGATGCCAGCCCTCTCGTCGCTTTGCCTTTGATTGGGTTTAACAGTGGTTACTGGTTAGTTATGCTGGGAACGAATGTGGTAATTAGGGATTTACAGTAGGATCAAAACATGATAGATGAAACGGACAAGTGTATCGGTTATTTATAAGACATGGGTATATGAATTCGAGTTACTTTTATGACACAACCACAAAACCGGATTTATACACCGCTCGCATATTTGTGGCATGATCTGCACCACATTTTCAAATGTATTTTAGATTATGTGAAGGAGGAGATGTCACCTAGCGTATGAACTTGTCAAATGGCTAAAGAGATAGATCGCCAAAAATTCGAATGCAATTGATTAGAAATGATGTGTATTAGGCATAGACGAGATGAACACGTAGAGCCTTAAATAGGAATGAACATGCTACCATTACATTTTCCTTTTCCCTCCAATTCCATTACCCTTTTTATTGTGCCAGGATTTATTTCTGCATACATATGTGCTACTGTTACATGTCTACTCTCATTTGCTACCACAATTTAATCCTCTTTTTCATCACATTAGGAAATACTTTGCTACTGTTTTAAACCAGGTGACTCAATTTGTTGGATTTTCCCTTCTATATACTGGTCCCTCCCTCATTTGCCGTTTTATCGAGTAGTAATGAGATAACTTTAGAATAGCATTGAGCTTTACATTTTTATCCAAAAATTGACTAGTTTTACATTTTTATCCAAAAATTGACTAGAATAGCATTGAACTTTACATTCTTATAATAATATAATTGGGTGTCACAAACTCCCCAAAAAAGATGTAGTCTGGCAACCCCAGTCCTCTTCATTTTACTTATAAGTGGACAAAACACAAGAAACAAATTTAGTGGGTAGGTAAGTTCTATTTTTTTTTAATAAGTATTCGTGAAAAATGCCATTTTAGTACATTGTGGGGCAGAGATGTCATTGCGGCAATCCCTTGTCAACCTCTACCTCCCATGGGAATTACATAGTAGGATAATAAATTTAATCGTTTTTATTACTTTCAAGTTTTTCAGTTCAGAGTTTTACTTCATCTTGAATGGTAATGTTGAAGACAGCCTTCGGTAGGTTTTGTTTTTAGTAGAGGTTTTTGTGCATTTCATTTCATAACTGTAAGGTTTTTGAAGGGTTTATGAACGTATGCATGTATCACATACCTTCTTCTATTACAATTTATTTGGCTTTTCTATCCCAATAGGAAATTATGGGATATGTTTAACCAGATGACCCATTTGCTGGACCGGTCCCTGATTTGTTTTGAAAGACAAATTATATGTTTGCTGTAGGAAGAAAGTATCAAGATATTGGACCAGCCTACTTATACTCTAACTAGCACTTTTAAGTGATAAAACATCTACACTCTATTTATCAAAAGCATTTTAGTCTAGAAGCTTACTTACCATAGTGAATATGGCATGGTTAATATCAGCTCCAAAAGTTCTATCGTTTAATATTACAGTTAGCTCCTATTTCCTTTACTTGAATGGACAGCCAATCTAGGACATAAAGTTTAGTCCAATAAACTTAATTTACGATTTCTGGTCTAAAATTCTAATGAATTTTACTTCCTCTTGAATGGTATTGTTAAAGGCACAGCCTTTGGTGGAATACTTATTACAGATTATTAATGTATTTTTAAATGGTAAGTGTAAGGATTCTAGACATTCCGTTTAGAGTTTAGACATGGTTGTTAGCTGTAGATTTTAAGGCCGGTGAGCAATATAGGATGTAACACTTAATCATGTGAGTTCATTTTTGTAATGGTCTAACTTTTAGGAAGATTCTCTTTCTCTAAGTGATAAGGTTAAAACACCTTCTGATGGACATAATGTCAAGTCTTTTCACTTCACTTTTCGACGTTTCAGGACGACGCCATGTAACTTAATCCCAACTGTGTATCATTTACACCCTCCTGATTCATGATGTACTTTTTTTATGTATTTGATCAGGTATGATTGTTGGTGGTCTTGCCAATATCTCAAACACTGAAACTAGCATCAGGACGTGGTTTAACTTTCACGAGGAGTTTTTCTTCCTCTTTTTGCTACCCCCCATCATATTATATCCTTTTATTAGCATATTCCTTTGGTTTGTTCTCCATATTTTGTTACCATGTATGAATTGTTACAATTTTTTTTTCTTACACTCTATAATGCATTGACTGTCCTGCTTTTTTAATTCAACTTGATTTTGTTGAACTTTGACCTGTCCTGTCTTGTGCGTGTTCACTCAATCGGGATTCAGCTTAGCACCTGTAAGTTTCTTATCTTTGTAATATAATATTGCTAATTTGGTATGCGTCAAAATTTCAGTTGATGTGACATCGCTGCCTTTGTTACAGAAACCATTCTTCTCAAACTTTGGAGCCATTGTCGCATTTGCTATTGTAGGAACTTTTATATCTTCTATAGTCACTGGGGTTTTGGTGTAAGTACACCCGTGGCTATCTTCTTCCCTTTTCTTTTATTTATCTTTACCTCCTAGATTTAGCTCTATATTTCATCTTACAACTACTTTATCTCTTTCAAACTATTTCTTATTGCAGTTACCTTGGCGGATTGATGTATCTTATGTACAGACTTCCATTTGTTGAATGCCTCATGTTTGGTGCTTTGATATCGGCTACAGATCCTGTCACCGTACTGTCTATATTCCAGGTACGTCGTAAAAATCGTACTCTTTTTAAGCAAGTGTTATTATTGATGATAAAACTGACTAAATGTACGCCTCTTGCCTAGCTTAGAATCAGTTACTGAGAACAAAAAAAGATTAGCCCATCTCCTCAATTTAGGGGGGGTTTGCCATGTGCTGTGTGCTTTTAAATTTGCGGATTTGGAAGGTCTGTATTGCGTTAGTATTGGATTATCTGTTCATTACACGTTAATCTTTTCAAGTACTCACGCGTAAGAAAATGTTTTTCGTAGCTAAGTGGGCTGGGTTGGGCTTGGATTTAGATGCCAGTCCCGGCTGTTTGATGCTCCTCACATTAGTTACTTAATAAACCACTTTTTGATTGTGCTTATCTTTAATATTTGAGAAAAATCCCCAATAATATCTGCATGCAAAAAAAGGAGTTGTTTTTGGTTCATGCGAAAGTTATTATAGAAGGTGATCATAACGCAAACTTTATAACTTACAATGGTGTTAATGTGTTCTCGTTTTTTATTTGCTCTTGATGAGAACCAAATCATTACGAATTTTATTGCAAGTTATGCAGTGATGTAAAGCTTAAAGGTTGACATTTAACTGAAATGTATAGGAACTTGGGACGGATACAAATCTTTATGCTTTGGTGTTTGGAGAATCTGTTTTGAATGATGCAGTAAGTATTTTGACTTCTTTTAATACCAGAACTGTTTAGATTGTATACTGCTTCAAGATCGAAATTCACTGAAGGGTTATTTTCTTTTTTCCTTGCACAATTGGCAGATGGCTATTTCCTTGTATAGGTAATTCAACTTGCTCATTAAAAGTCGAGAATACATATGGTATAATTAGATAGGTACCATTGTGATTTATATTATTTTTCAGGACAATGTCGTTAGTAAGAGGCCATGCATCTGGACAAAACATATTCGTTCTCATTCTTAGATTCCTTGAGACCTTTGTTGGCTCATTGTCAGCAGGTTTATCTTTACTTTGCATTATGTGTTTATTTTTCTTGTACAGTAATAATCAAGATTAATAATAGTAGGTTCCATTTGTTAATTTATTTCCCTTTGTGGTTCTTTTACGATATCAGAGTTTTTCGCCTTGCTCCGCCTAGCGCCTAGGTGAAATTTTATTATTAAAAAAACTTGGTGAATTTTTCCTTTATATGAATCAAATCCGAGTCAACCCGGTCAAAATACGTGAAATTTTATTAATAAAAAAACTCATAAAAGATTACTCAAAAATACATGGTGATCAATCAAGATTTACACTTCAAATTTGTCTTTCATTGCATCATGAAACCTTGACTCGTATGACGTTATCGTACAATTATTGGGTTGTAATAGTATAACTGTGGGCTAATAGGCTTAAAATGTTCAATTTAACTTGGTAATCTTATTTACAATATGTCTATTGTAAAAAGGTCTAAGAAAATGAATACAAATGTGAAAATAAGGTCTTGCCACCTATGCCCCGCCTCACCGCCTAGATCCCGCCTAGTGCCATTTGAAACCTTGAGAAAGAGAGCAGTAGAACTTCTATTGTTGTCCTATTTGGTTTTGATTGTTTATAAAGACGTCTGAGATTTTAGTTTTGGGATGAGATATGTGGTTTATCTACCTTCAGAGTCGGTCATAGTTTTTTTAATCTGAGAAACCAAGTCCTCTTGTATGGTTAGGTGAATGCTCTCAAGCAGATAAAACCTTATGGAGCCAAAACCTCTAAGTATTGATGCTCGTGTTTCGTTATTTACATTCTTCCTGTGTAGAACGGATACTCTAAAAACAAAAAAAATTGGCGTATCGATATCTTACTCCGTGGATACTCCGGTACTCGTATCGGATACTCAAAATGGTTTATATTGTTGACTTTTCAAATATTTGATCAATCCGGTAATTCACAGATACTTTGCGGATGCTTCACTGATATGTTTCTTGGATAGGAAACGGTCAAGATTGATATTATTTCAAAAACTTTGGGGCAAAGTTTTAGAGCTCGTAAAAGTAATGACCCATACATACTATAATGTATCTTATCTTTGTTCTCTGTAAAGTAAGTTCAGACTTCAGAGCTACAAGTATCCATAAATAGATACATGCATGCCTACATACATACGTACTACGTAACACTTACGTATGAGAGAAACAAGGTTCTGTCGCCAAAGAGTCTCCTCCCTCTCAGATCTCACTCTTTCTATGAAAGTGTATATCGTAACTAGTGAGTAGCTAAAAAGAATAATTTGTTATTGCTTTGGTTAGAGTATGCTATAGCTCTTGCTACGAAATAATAATAATAATAATAATTGCTGGATCCGTGCAATATAGCATTCTTCTCATTTTGCTTGATATGGAGTATATATCTGTAGTTAGGATCCTTCAGACTTATTGATGAGCCACTGTTTCTTTATGTACAGGTGTTGGAGTTGGCTTCACTTCTGCTTTGATATCCTTTTGCATCATTGAACTACTCTTTAACTGTTTTATTGGTGACTCTCTCTCTCCAGAATGATAGTTTTCCTTAACCTCTGTGAACCTTTTTAAGTATGCAGGTTTAGATATCGAAAAGTAAGTATATTTTCTGCTGTCAGATTTGCACACCGTAGTTTATCTGTGAGCTTATGGTTATAATTTGCTGATTGCAATTTTTTGTGCAGCCTTCAGAACTTGGAGTGCTGTCTAGTTGTCCTTTTCCCATATTTCTCGTAAGCTATCGATAAATGCTTTGTCCTTTTCACATATTTCTACTACTTCTTCTAATTATGATTTTCTTGTTTCAGGTACATGCTGGCTGAAGGTCTCGGCCTCTCTGGTATTGTATCAATATTGTTCACTGGAATTGTAAGTGGCTATGTATCGTTTTTGTATCTCAGGCACTTGTTTTATTCCCTGGTGTTGAGACTGAGACATTTCTCTCTGTGTTTGTTTGTGTGGCGATGTTTAAGGTTATGAAGCACTATACCTTCTCCAATTTGTCAGAAGGTTCTCAACGATTTGTATCTGCTTTTTTCCATCTGATATCATCTTTGGCAGAAACTTTTGTGTAAGTAAGCCTTACTTTTCTCCTAGTGATTTCGATTTTTCATTTAGACATGTACTAATAACTCTTTATTTTCTACCCTTCTGCAGATTCATTTACATGGGGTTTGATATTGCCATGGAACAACATAGCTGGTCTCATGTTGGATTTATCTTCTTTTCAATTGTATCCTTTTATTATCAAATCAATAATGAGCCTCTATTTTGTTGTTTTCCAAGTGGTATTGGCCATTGAATTCCTTAACTTATGCTGTAATTGCCGTAGTTGTTCATTGGAGTGGCCAGGTATATGCCTTATCTTTTTGTTATGTTCAAATATATATCCTTAAGTTCAGTATTGTTCATGTTCCCTATCCGGTTATCTAACCGAGGCCACCAACTCTTTCACATTATGTTAATATTTGTTTTGCTATCCAACGTTTGTTGTATTCTGCAAGTCGTTATTTCATATGCACTTGCAATAGACGGTTATTTTAACTTTGAGCTTACTCTCGATATGGTTTTTGTCATTGTACTGTATAGAGCAGCAAATGTGTTTTCTTGTGCGTATTTTGTGAATATGGGGAGACCTGCACACCGAAAAATACCCGCGAAGCATCAAAAAGCACTTTGGTACAGTGGTAAGTACTTCTGCATGTTTAGAATTGTATGCAAGGGGGTTATTCCCCCCTCCCCTGTCAAAGGTAAAAAAAACTATAAAATTAATAGTTCACCACATTCGTCTGGTACTTCGAGTGGAAAGTAATGGAATACTCGCTTCCTTTATAAGGGGTGATATCAGTCATCCCTTATTCGTATTTTCTACCTAAGATGCATTTGGGATGCCGAATGCTTTATATAAAATAAGTCGAACATAGTTTCCACTGATGACTTGGCTTTGTTGTGATAACTCTCAGTTTAACCATTTTCAGTCCCTGCAATGTCATAACTCATAATATAGTAGTTAAAGCTGGAGAGGAGACTAAATAAAATCATGCGTTTGCTTTGTATAACATTTCTATAAAGTACATTTGTTTTGAACATTCTAAGCAATGCATGTCAGTTACTTTATCAATGTTGTAATTTGTAATTTTTGTTTCAAAAAGGGAATCCCTGCAACCCTGTTCTGAAATACTAAATTTGTACTTGAATAGGACTTCGTGGAGCTATGGCATTTGCTCTGGCGCTGCAATCAGTTCATGATCTACCAGAAGGGCATGGGCAAACCATATTTACAGCAACCACGGCCATAGTTGTCCTTACGGTATGAATACATAGCTTTTTATCTGTTGGTTTTGTTTTGGCATAAGTGTTTAAAGCTGATAAACCATATTACTTTCAATGCACTTCTGTATATTTTTTTAAAATAATTTGCATTCAAAATTGAGTTACCGTGGGGTTGTCAGAAGGTGTACCATTTCTCTTGGCCGCTGTTTAGACTTGAAATTTTTATCACAATTTTATTTAGTAGTCGTGTCATATATTCTTTCGGAAAAGAGTCACTTTTTCCTAGTTCAGACTTGAAATTTTTATGTACAAATTTATTTAGTCGTCATGTCTTATATATTCTTTGGGAGAAGAGTTACTTTATTACTTTGATATGTAATCCTTTAGGTGCATCTATACGTAAATAAAATATATGTAAGAAATTATGGGCGAGAAAACCTCTTGAGGTCGAAAGAAAAAGTATTGAAAAAAGTGGAGTTATGCTTCACTTTTCCGGTTGTTTATTACTATGGAAGTAGAGTCGCTTGATAGTTAATTTTAAGTACTTCAAAAACTAAGTGTACATTTTGCATCTGCCTTATGGACTTTGATGGGATTATGGTCCTTTTTGTGTGCTTATATTAGGATTTTGAGAAATAGAGACATGATAACCTACTTGCTCTATGCAATACTTTAGCTATAGCCATAGAGAATGCGGTTTTCCTTAATTAGCTACTTTTAAATTGCAGGTCTTACTGATTGGCGGATCAACAGGTACCATGCTGGAAGCTCTACAAGTTGTCGGTGACAGCGAAGATGTCCCTTTGGCAGATGTAAGTATCAATATAATTTATTGCAGAATAGGAAAGAAACTGTCTATACTATTTTAGTTGGTATGTTGATGAATTTGAGTATCGAAGGACCCTATATTTGTTCGTTAAAATTGAGAATATATCATGGATTTGATTATCGAAGGACCTATGTTGATGGAAGTTTCTTTCAAGCGCTTCAGTCTCTGTGTTTGTTGTGGGGTGCTTGTGTTATTAGACTCCAATATAATTTTTCGTGACATACTGAAGAGTGAATCGTTATCTTCTCTTCTTCCTTTTCCCATTCTTCAGTGCTTTGAAGGGAACACTGGGTATATTGCCCCGCCTTATGATGGGGATTCGTCTTCAGGAAGCAGGATTAAGATGAAACTCAGAGAATTTCACAAAAGGTAAATATATATATATATATATGAAGAACTTCACTTCATGTGCTGTGTATCTAAGAGGGGGGTTCTTTTATACTTTGAATACATCTTAAATGCATTTCTGCTTGGACACTGCTGCAGCACTGCGTCATTCACAGCATTAGATAAGAACTACCTGACCCCATTTTTTACAACTCAAAATGAAGATGAAGAAGACGATCAAGGTATATTATTGGTTTTTGAAATAATATGCAATCATTATCATACATTTAGATCTATTAGCTCCTCAAAGTTGACATTTTGGTCAAAATCTCTAAAGATCATTTTATTGGTTTTTAATGAACAGATGAACCAAGGCCCAGTTCCAGAAGAGGTGGCTTTCGTGGACGTGAACAAATTCTGTAGGAGCGGTAACTAATTATAAGTAACACTACGCGGGAGTTTCATGTGATCACACTTAACTTACGTAGTTTCATTGGAGTTGGAGTTGTGTCCAAAAGGAAAATTAAAATAAGTTGTTCACATTAAATATTTCTGTGCTGGGGTTACTTTATTTTATGGGTATGTAAATACACAGAACATATGAATACAGCTATCATTTCAGGACTGGGGATGGACAATTAATTAGAGTGCAAAAGTTAATGTCTATGTAGTACAAGTTTTGTTTCCCAGTGTTATATTTAAAGCATCCCGACTGGTTCTATGATTTTGTTCATGTCCCTACAAAACTAATCATATACATGTTTGGCCCATATGATAACCATATTTAATCACTACATAACTTATAATTTGAAAGCCATAAATCACAGAATTTGTTCAGAGGCACTTCCATGTCTTTTTTTTTTTCTTAAGAAAATACTTGGCATTGTCATTTCACTTGATTTTTCTTTACCCCCATGAAGCACTGCTTAATTTCCCTCCCATAAAGTTACTCCTGGTTTCGCCACTGAATGTGACCTTCAACCTTCGTATCCTCGGATTTAAGTTTAAGGCTTCTTAATAAGTACATAAATGGCAACGATCACAGATTCACTATAAGCCTTTATGACTCCATGGGTATCAAAGCAAAAGTGTACGTATGTTGGATCTCCAAATGTATAACAGCTGGATAACTAACAAAAAATGAATATTGCTAAGCCACTGAAAAACCTTACCCACACCAAGTGAAGCAATCATGCATTCAATAAATATTGATTTCCGAAATCACAATAAAAATGCATTTTATTGTTTGATAATCGAAATCATTTTCCATAAGAAACACAGCAACCGGATTGATAATTCTTGAAAACTCCAGGTACTAATTTACTCAAAACTGAATAAAAAAGCGCGGTAAAATCCAATTATAATAATAACTTAATATAACCAACTTCCCTTGTTTCTCCCCTCTTCTTGAATCATAATTACAAACAATCTCTCTCTCTCTCTCTCTCTCTCTCTCTCTCTCTCTCTCTCTCTACTCCATGACTCCTCTCTTATTCTCCCTCCTCCTCCTTCTCGTAACCTCGTCTCTCTCTTCCCCGACCCTTCACCACCACCACCACATTCCATCACCACCACCACAACAACAAATAAATGACCAACTATCCAACATAATCTCAACTCTCCTCTCAACAACCGACTTCCAAACATTCGCAACCCTTTTATCGTCTCTCTCTCCTTCCCTCTCTAACATCACCGCGACCATCTTCGTCCCGAGCGACTCCTCCCTCTCCCACCTCCCGACCTACTTCGACCCCCTCTTAATCCCTTACCACATCCTCCCAAACAACCGACTCCCCCTCTCTAGCCTCTCCCTCCTCCCTCCCCTCTCCCGCCTCCCCACCCTCCTCCCCCACCACTACATCCTTGTCACCAACAACTCTCTCTCTAACTTCTCCGTAAATGGGGAAAAAGTGACTGAACCTGACTTGTTCTTGTCGAGGAGTTTTGCTGTGCATGGTATACGTAACGTTTTGTATTACTCGCCTTATTTTGAGCAGAACGAGAGTGTGGGAAATGGGTTTGTGTCGAATAATAATACTAGGCCGAGGGAGGGTTTGCCCGAGGAGGTGGATGTGGTGGGGTCTGTTTGGGATTCGGGTGCTTTGAAGGGTGGTGATGGGTTCTGGATCATTTTCTTGATCGTGTTCTTTGGTAATTTTTTATGATGAACCGATACATTGAACTGGTGAAATCTGTCCAGAATTGTTTTTTTCTTTTTGGTCTTTTTTGTTAGCAAAATCTTGTGCAGGGATTTGATAATAATAAGGGTTTTTGTTAGAGGGTGGTGATGGGTTTTCTTGATCGTATTCTTTGGTATTTCTTGGTGATGAATCGATACGTTTTTTGTGTATATGAGGGAAACTAAGTGAAATCTGTAAAGAATTGATTTTTGGGATTTTTGGTTTGATTTTGTTCGTAAAATCTTGTTCGGGAATTTGGTAATGATAAGGGGGAAATCTAGGATTCTGGTGCATTAAATCTAGAAATCTGATTATGAGTTTTCGATCATTTTCTTGATCGCGTTCTTTGGTACTTTTTGGTGATAAATCGATATAGTTTCGTGTATATGAAGAGAATCAGGGAAATCTGTAAAGAATTGATTTTTGGGACTATTTTTGTTAGTAAAATCTTGTGCAGGGATTTGATAATAATAAGGGTGAAATCTGGGGTTCTGGTGCATTAAAGGATGATGATGTGTTTTTTATTGTGTTCTTTAGTAGTATTTTTTTTTTTGGTGATTAATCGATACTATTTTATGTATACGGGGGAACTAGTGAAATCTGTAAAGAATTGATTTTTGGTTCTATATTGTTAGAAAAAGTTTTTTCAGGAATTTGATAACGAGTCGAGGAAAATTGACAAGTTTTCTGTGAAATAAATAAATTGTAAAACAACTCCAGAACAATAAAAAAGTAAAGATATATGATCATATGACCCACGGCCGTAGAATTTGTCCTTTTATTTTTACAAAATAATCCCTTTTGTTCAAATAAAGTAGTTTTAGCTGACATTCTTCTTTTATGACAGGTTTAGAAACCATTCAAAGTATGTGCCAACATGTAAATTATGTAATTTAACGCTTATTATGAGGACGACAGAGTAAAGAATTTTCTTCTAATTTTTTATGAGGGGTCAAAACTTTTTTTTGGCTAATAATCACACCAAAAAAACAACTCGATGCCCCA
Organism: Primula vulgaris; assembly: GCA_963920805.1. NCBI lineage: Eukaryota > Viridiplantae > Streptophyta > Magnoliopsida > Ericales > Primulaceae > Primula > Primula vulgaris. The sequence continues at coordinate 15,966,208 of OY987219.1, forward strand.
AAATAAGAGGAAACTAACAAAACCTACAATTTTATACTTATTAGTTATTTATTTAACAAAACCCACGATTTAAGTTGATACATTGGTGGCAATTTACAGCGCGCTGATCCGCTAATCCAATGGTTTATGGCAGTGGTGGCGGAACGAGACAGTGGCCAACGATGGAGGTTCACCAGAGACACATGCGACGGGGCTAGGCTTCGACCAGTCAATCTCCGCCGCTGACATGGTAACAATTGGCCATAGTTTCGAGTTGGTGTAGTCGGTTGCCGTAAGGTTGTGTTACTACTTACTAGAGAGAACAACTAATTAGTCAGTAGAAATGAAATAGAATTGGACCCTATTTTTATGGGAGTACTAAATCCCGGTTAATACGTTAAAAATGATATCTTTATCTTAATAAAAATAAAAATAAAAATACTAAGGTACTAAAGTTTGAAAAGAGGGGCTCAGACTTCCCTATAGTGAAGGTATTTGGACTCTCTCCATATTAACTAATAACTATTAGATTTGGTTTGTTTTGATCTAATGGGTATTAAATGTAATAACATTAATATGATAAGATTACACGGGAACTTTCTCATATGCCCATTCCATTTGGTTTTCTCCCCTCTATGTTTTCCTATACATTATTTCAAATCAATATATATATATATATGTTTAACATCAATTTTTTTTATAGTTTTTTTTATTTATTTTTTATTTTAAAAAGGTACATGCGTTTTTTATCATTGTTTTTTTTAGCTTTTAAAAATCTAAATTTTAGAGCAATATAACTAGAAAAGTTAAAAGCAAAAAAGTCACATTTGTGATATTTTGGTAGCTTTCTCGTCACCATTTTAAGAATTTAAATGAATATTGTCTTATCTCAACTAAAATTTTATTCGTATACTTGACGTGTTACTTGCTCGTTTAAATATGATATTTTAAAAATTTATCAAAAAAATGTATGATAAAGTTATTTTGATTGAAAAAGCAAAAAGTTGTTAGCTAATGATAAAAATCAAATGTTGAAAGTTAGATTTTTTAACTTTTTGCCAAACACTCATGTATATTTTGGAAATCAAGTTTTTTTCCTATTGCTTTCTTAAAGCAGTTTTTTGACTGAAAAAGCTGATATCAAACGGACCATATATATATATATATATATATATATATATATATACTATGAAAACTAAGATAATCATAGAATAAATTACAAATAACACTTTTCTATTTTTATTTTAATTAACGGTAGGCTACACAAGGAGTTTTCAATTATTTTATTAGGGTTTTATTAGTTGATATATTTGAATATTATATTTTTATTTTTTATTTTAGAGTAGATCACACAAGGATTCCCAATTATTTTATTAGAGTTTTATTAATTAATATATTTTTATATTATATTTATATTTTTTATTTTAGGGTAGGCCACACACAAGGGTTTTCAAATTTTTTTAAGATTTTATTGTTCGAGATCATCAATATATATGTAATCGGGTCATCACACATGTAAGATTAGGTATATGTTGATATACTTTAACAAATACCATAAATATGAACTACAACAATGAATTAATGATGTAAGATCATTTATGTCTATCTCTTCAAAATTTAATAAGTTAACTGACCTTCAAAAAATATATCACATCTCCCTCAAAATCAACTCTTCATTTTTAAAGATAATCAAGATGAAATGGTTATGTTCAAAAACTAAAAAACAACAATATGTGTACTCTAATTTAATCCACGTGTATTAATAAAGATGATGTTTTAAAGAGATTGAAAAACATGAAACTTGCAAATGATTCTTCAAATACCAAAAAAAAAATGTAATTTTACTCCTTGTTTTAATAAAATTATGAAAAGATTGATATAAATGCGAACTTTTTGACAAATGCTCTTAACTTGTTCTGAGAATGTGAGACTAAAGTGTAACAAATAAAAGTATGATGACCATTTGTCAAAACTATAGACAACCATTAGTCTTCATTCCTTGTCTTACCAAAACAAAACTATAAAAGCCACCACCAAAAGCTCTAACAGAGTGTCTCTATGAAACAGTCAACTTATTTGACTGTTTATGGAATAGTCAACTTAACCACCGTTAGATTAAAAAATGGACGGTTAGATAATTTTTTTCAATAACTAATTTTTTTTTTCTATTTTCAACAAATTAGATTTTGATAAATTAAAAATAAATTGTACGACACGCTAAAACCCAAATAAAAATATAGAAACCTAGAGAGACCTAACCTAAAATTAAATATTAATCAAAAATTAATTTTTGATTACATTTGACATCTTTTTAAACTAACGGGTTGTGAACCGATCATAATAATTCCACTCCAAAACCCTCATTTTATTTTCACCCCCTAAACGAAAATGGCTAGCAACACCGCCAAGCTAACCCTGAAGCTCCTTGTGGACAAAAACACCAAGAAAGTAATATTCGCAGAAGCCGGAAAAGACCTTGTGGACTTCCTCTTCAATTTTCTCTCTCTACCCCTCGGGACGGTCACCTGTCTTCTCACCCCAAGCTCCATGGTCGGCTCCGTAGGCAACCTTTACTCAAGCATAGAAAATCTTCAAGAAACCTACTTGCACTCTAACGGGTCGACGCAGGCCTTGCTTAAACCAAACGACACGTCAGCATCCATGTCAGCATTGTACGACTTGATAGGCGATGAGTGTAGTAAGGCTCGTGACGATGGTGAGGCTTCTAGAAAGTTCTACAGGTGTGAGTACTATAATTCGTACACTGGCTGTTCTAAAACTCGGTACATCTCTAAGACCTATGGTAAAGGTAAATAGTTGTTACTGTGGTTATTTGGTGAGAAAAGTTTCCATTTTATTAGCATAATCTCTCAAGTTTCATTTTGTTTGAGTTAGTGACTACTCTTTGATCAAAGTCGTCAACCGGAATTTTACGGTGGCCAGGGTCGGAGCCAGAATTGCTATTATGGGGTTGCAAAATATACAATTATTTCTTTTGGGTTCGCAAAACACAACAATTTTGAAATACTTTTAAAAATTCTCTATAGAAAAAATAGCATTTTCGTAAATTACGGGGTTGCTTGTCCTACTAAAGCTCCGCCCTTGACAGTGCCGGATGGGAGGGGCTCATATCATTAAGGGCTTAAGAAGGCTAAAATTCATGTGTGTGTGTGTGTGTTTCTTTTTTGTTTCTTTCTTAGTAGCTGGGGAATGATGAAAGTCTAGAATCTGTATCTTTTTGTTCAAATTCATGGTAAAAAACTGTTTTTCCTTGATATGGGTGTTGAGCCTACTTCTTGCTCATCCCCTTGGGCTATTTCTATAGGGATTACGCCACATATTATTGGACTGGGACGGGCTGACCCTACTTTTAGAGATTTTAATCAGAATACGTAGAAACAATTACTTTTTCGTTGTTGAAATAGGAGTGGCTACACCCTGCGTTATCTCCAGCTAGTTCCTTCGGTGCAATTCGGATCTAAACCTCTTAAGGATGGATATTTTTTTTCTACCACATTTTTTATAAGCTAAGCAAAAGGGAGATTATATGAAAAAGAGTGTGCTGTAGAAAAAGCTTTTGGAATATATTATTGTCAATAACCACAGATATGAAGCAATATTCTTCCTACTAATAAATTGAAATAACACTACACCCGAAAATAATAATCAAGAATCAGAAGAAAAATATCAGAGTCTATAAATGATTTTTCAATTGATTGTTTTATAGTAATTATTAATCATTGATCATTTCAACTGCCGGATCGTCTTTTAGGGAAGTACTAGTGGCACTACTGTATTAGTTTTCGTGATCCTAAAAATCTTTTTGGTTTAAAATTAAGGCCAGTATATTCATTTCTTTTAGAATAGCTATTCATTAAAAACTGCACAAAAAATATGTAAAAATCTCTTTTAGTATAGCTTTTCCTAAACTAGCTTGTAATTCTTTTGTTATAGAGAGGAAGAAACTTGAATATCAAGACATAAAGCAAAAATGGTTCAGTAATAAGGATAGTTATTTTAGATAGAAAACATTTTATGATAGAGAAGGTATGCGAAATTTGAAGGTTACGAATTATTGGTAACTATAAGTTGTTTAAAGTTTCATTATTTTAAGTTGTCCAATTTCTTGTAGCATGTCCTGGGTGCTCTCGGCAAATGACGATAGAGGTCGCTTGTGTTGGTGGCGTTGTTGCGGCTAAACCAGTCGGTGAAGGAGGTTTTGTGAAAGGGGTTGTTACTTACATGATTATGGATGATTTGGTGGTTACTCCTATGTCTACTATCTCTTGCATTGACATTATTAACATGTTTAACATCAAGGACTTTGGGGCGCTCGAGGAAAGAATTGTTCATCTCGATAGAGATCAGGTATGAAACTTGTGCAAACTTCTGAGAAAATGGAGAAAGTAGAAACTTTATTGATGCATTTGCACATAATAATGTGATTATATCTCATCTGCATGTAATGGTAGTGCTGATGCTGAGTTGATTGTACGTAATTGAGATTGTTTTGACGCTAATAATATTTTGCATATATTTAATTCCCGAGTTTTAAAATGTAAAGTTGTAGTGTCTAATTGCTGTCTTACATAGTTGCAATCACAATAGGCACATGAGAATATCATGATTTTATCTCTTTGTTACGTCTCAGTTGTTTTTCTAGATTGATTGCATATTTGCATGAAATTGAGATTCTTTAGATGCTAATAAAGTTTGAATATTTCTAATTCCCTAGCTATTTAATGTAAAATAGAAAAGTCCAGTTGGTGCGTCTTGCAGTCACAACTGGCGCAGGATAATATGAATGTATCTCTTTGTTAATTGCACCTAACTGAGATTGTTTGGATGCTAAGTTTTTTTTTTAAAATATTTTGCTTGCCGAATTTCGAAAATGTAGGGTTGCAGAACATAGCTGATGTGGATGATTGCATGTATTGCAGATTGTCTTGGTAGTTGCAATGTTTTAAGAATTCGAATTAGATGCACTGGTGCATCTTATAGTCACAGACACTCACAGTTAGCACATGATAAAACGATAGTATCTTGTTCGTTCGTAATACAAATTGTTGTTGATGAACCTGTTGCAGATAAATGAGATTGATGGATTGGGCATGTGTGTGTTGAAACTTGAAGGAATTAGTCGATCACTTTCGTAAATGTACAGATTACAAGTCTAATTTGGCGCATGCTGCCGTTCTTACTAAGATAATCACAGTACTTGTTGACAGTCTTTAGAAGTTAAATTATATATATATATAATTCACCTAAAAACAACTAGCCCAGTGAATTTTAACCCTTCCAAAAGTTATAAGTGTATTTAATTAATCAAATAGCAGCCCAATTCATTTGAAGTCTCTAGCTTTCTTACTGGATCTATATGTCGAATATCTAACATGCAATCTAATACTTTTGTTCAAAAGGCGAATTTAGTTCATAAGCGTGTGTGTCATGATATAATTCTGTTCAATTGTGCTCATAGTTGCCTAATTGCTTTGTATTTTCTGTATAAACTAGTTAAGCATACATAAACAGCTTGCTTCATTTGACAAAGTGTTTTTTGCGAATCGCAATATAACCGCAAACTGATATGTCATTTTTGTAGGGTTTGAAGCTACTGAAAGCGTCTCTGGAATCAAAGACAGTTTTGACAAGTGTGTTCTTAGGAGACTAGTTTGTGCACAACAATGAGTTATCCTATCAACTGTGAAGGCTTTTAATGTTGGAGTTTGAGTATCATAACGTCCATGACGCCTTAAATTAAGGTGATTACCCTCTAGAACAAGATGTGTAATATCATCTGCAGTCTAGTAGCGTGTTGTTTATTTTGTGTCGCATGCGATGTTTGACATTGTGATTCTTGAAAATGGGGATTGCTATGTATCTTTGGTTGCGAACAAAGTCGATGTCATTTTTCTTCTTTTCTTTTGTGAATGACATATTTGATAAAGGGGTAAAGTTGCCGGTTATGATATTTCAATCGGATCAATTCCGTTCATATGTAGGATTTCTTCTCTCGAATTTAAAAAGAAGTAATTAACTAACTTAATTCCCAACTTTTCCTTAAACAATGTTAGACTTTCATTTATCCCACTGAGCAACATTTGAAATGATCCTTTATCATGGAATCATATAATTTTTCATTCTTGTAACAAGATAAAGTGTTGAGCCTCTGAAAACTTAATTCTCTAATAAAAAAATGAATTGTTTAAAGATCTGTGCTAGTCGTGTGGTTGATTTCTTAAGGTTTTTGTTCTGTAGCAGATACAAATACCAGTTCAACTGTATAAATACGTCGACCTAATTGATCAACGACTGTCAAAAAGGTGAAGGAACAACTGTTAAAAGAATAGAAATCCACAATATCTTATCAAACATGAGCAAAGAAAATACCATCTTATTAGCAATTTGCTAGCTTCTCTTCCATAAAAACAAGAAATAATAAATGGGGCAATTAACAAAAACATACCCTACCTCTATTATATTACAAAAAACATACCTCCAAATTTTAACTTACAAAAAACATACCTATATATACTTATTATTTCTCTAATTCTAATCAAACCATAATCTAACCTTTCTCTCTCTAACCGCAACTCTCTCTCTCTAATCGTACATCTCTCTAACACACGATAATCATACATCTTTTTAACACATGCTAATCACTCATCTATCTCTCTCAAAATGACTAAAAACTCACAAAATATTCATATGCTAATTTTAAAATGTCATACCCTAATTTTAAAATGTCATACCCTAAATGTTCTGAATCACAATCAAATATCTAAAAAAGAGTTCATACCCTCATTTTAAAACTTCATACCCTGATTTCAAAATTTCATACCCTAATTTCAAAATTTCATACACTAATTTCAAAACTTCATACCCTCATTTTAAAACTTCATAACCTAATTTTAAAACTTCATACCCTAATTTCAAAACTTCATACCCTAATTTTAAAACTTCATACCCTAATTTTAAAAGTTCATACTCTACATATAAATTTCTCTCAATACTATACATATAAATTCTCCTCCTTCAACTTTAAACTCACAAGTTTTACAATAGTCTCAAAGCTCAATAAACAGAAAACAATATCACCAATTTCATTTATTTTTCATATATTACGGGATAGAAAACAATCTCACCAATTTCTTATATTTTTCATATATAGTTAGTGACGGGTTTTCGTGGTGAAAGAGGAGAGAAGGATAGAGTGAGATATAAAATAAAAATATAAACAACAATGGAGGAGAAAGAGACTAAGATGAGAGAGATGTAGCGAAGAATTGATGAGAGAGAGGAGAATGGAGGAGAGAGATAATAAGGGAGGAGAGAGAGAGTAAATGAGAGATAGAGAAAGAAGAGAATAAACATCGTTAAAATTGTTTGGTATGTTTTTCATAGTTAAAGTTGTAAGGGTATGTTTTTTGTAATTTAGTTTCAAAAGTACTATGTTTTGTTAATTTATCCCTAATAAATTCATGACTTGCATCATCTCAGAGTTTCCTCCTTGATAACTCTGCCATGACTAGAAGTCTAAAACTGGGTTGTGGTGACTACTTGACTAAACGAGTCAGTTTTCAGTACAACACCTATTTCAATCAGTGCTGCAGGTTGAGCACTTTAGTTTTTGCTTTGTAGTGAAATAGTTCATTCTTTTACCCGTGTAAGTATTATTTTCAACGGAAAGTCGGGCAACTGAGTTGCTCCCAGTGGTTAGGGTCTTATCGACTGCAATGAGTCATAAGAGCTCCATCCTTTTGTTATTCCCTCCGTTCCAAAACAATAGTCCATTACCAAACCACGTGTCAAGTTTGACCGAGCAATAACTTGTGTCAAAACTGACGAAATGAAAATTTTCAAAAATTAATCATATAGTTCAAAAGTTCAATTATATTATTAGATTTTGAAATTTTTTATTTCGGTAATTTTGATACAAGTTATTGTCCGATCAAACTTATACGTGGTTTCGTAATGAACTATTGTTTTGGAACGGAGTGAATATTAATTAATAAAAAGAAAAGAAAACAGAAGGAGGAAAAGAGTATCAGATATATGCAGTTCAGATTGAACATTATAATAACAAAAAATAATACGATTGAACCTTCAAAAGCACATTACAACGAATCACTCCCACATAGTGATATAAACTCGAGGTAAATTATCAAAACATACAACTTTTCAAGTCTAATTACCAAAAAGTACTACCTAAAATTTTTATTTTCAAAACATACAAGTCCAATAAATATAGAGTTAATTAAGGATTGTTATGTATAAACAAAATTATTTAAGAAAATTAATTAACTATTAATCTTTCACCTAATTACCCAATAAAAATTTTAAAAAATGAAAAAAATAGGAAAAACAGGAAAAATGATAAAAATGAAAAAATAATCCGAAAATACCAAAAAAAAATGCTGAAAAAACCAAGAAAAATCCAAAATCACAAAAAAGATGGAAAAAAAGGTTCAAAAAAGGTCGGGAACCCGAAAAATGGTAAAAAAAAATTAAAAAAACCAAGAAAAATCCAAAATCACAAAAAAATCGGGAACCCAAAAAACCCCAAAAAATGGTATAAAAAAAATGAAAAATCCAAAATCACCAACAAAATGAAAAAACCTTCAAAAAAGTCGGGAATCCGAAAAATGATAAAAATAAATAAATTAAAAATCAATAAATATTCAAAATATCCAAAATCACAAACAAAAATGAAAAAAACTTTTGTGGATTGTGTATGCACTTTTCTCAATTTGTTTATATATTTTCTCGATTTTATATGCACTTTCTCGATTTTTTATGCATTTTTCTTATTGTGTAAGCAATTTTCTTATTGTTTATGCACTTTTTTATGTTATTTATGTCATTTTTGGTATTATGTATGCACCTTTGTTATTGTGTATGTCATTTTCTCGATTGTTTATGCACTTTTTTTAGATTGTGTATACACTTTTCTCGATTTATGTATGTATTTTCTCGATTGTGTATGCACTTTCTCGATTGTGTATGTATTTTTTCGATTGTGTATGCATTTTTCTTATTTTGTATGCACTTTTTTGGTATTGTGTATGTATTTTTTTTTATATTATGCATATACTTTTGTTATTTTGTATGCTCTTTTTTGGATTGTGTATGCACTTTTTTGAATTGTGTATTCACTTTTCTCGATTGTATATGTATTTTTCGTATTGTGTATGCACTTTTCTCGATTTGTGTATGTATTTTCTCGATTGTTTATGCACTTTCTCGATTCTGTATGTATTTTTTTTATTCAGTATGCACTTTTTTTATTATGTATGTATTTTTTTTGTATTATGTATACACTTTTCTCGATTGTGTATGCACTTTTTTGGATTATGTATGCATTTTTATGTATTGTGTATGCATTTTTTGATTGTGTATGCATTTTTCTCGATTTGTGTATGCATTTTTATTATTTTGTATACACTTTTTTATTGTTTATGCATTTTTTTTGTATTGTGTATGCATTTTTCTTATTGTGTATGTCATTTTCTCGATTGTGTATGTATTTTTTTTGATTGTGTATACACTTTTCTGGATTGTGTATGCATTTTTATTATTGTGTTTGCCCTTTTTTATATTGTATATTTACTTTTTTATATTATCTATTCATTTTTCTTATCGTGTATGCAATTTTTTGATTGTATATGCACTTTTGAGAGAGTGTGTATGCACTTTTTCGGATTTTGCATGCACTTTTGTGTATATAATTTTCCGGATTATGTTTACACTTTTATGAATTGTATATACACATTTTTTGTATTGTGTATGCACATTGTTTGGATTGTGTATGCACCTTTTTTGCATTGTGTATGCATTTTTCTCGCTGTATTTATTTTGACTTGTTTTTTTATTTGTTTTTTTGAATTTTTTTGAAATTTTCAAATTATATATATATATATATATATATATTTTTAAATTTTTTCTGGAAATGATGTCGGTTTTTGCAATAGATATATATACAGAGATAAATTTTATGAATATACTATAAATATATATTATGAGTAGAGAGATAAAATATAGTTTTTATAATTGATATATTTGTTGTATGTTTTGGAAATAAACTTGTAAGTATTATATGTTTTGATAATATGTTTTGTTAAATTGTATGTTTTAGTAATTGGCCAAGTAATTTGTTCTGACCAAACAATCTGCTCATAAAAAGAAAGGTATTGAATAAATATACTCATCTTATAAATCCAATGACCATTATTAGGATTAGGGATAAAATAAAATTTCCTCTTCATTGATCAGCATTACTTAATTTAACGAAACAAGACTCCGAGTAAAAGAGCTAACAAAACCTTCACAAACATGATCAGCATGGACACCGAGTTGGAAAAAATACCCACTATTGATATTGTAAGCAATAAATGGGTCAGGCGGATTACAAGCCCGAAAAACAACTACTTCACCATTTTCTAGCCAAGCAACTGGCCGAATAGTAGTATTCTTCACCATACGCGTTAGCCGAGGTTTTTGAGGAAGAAAATCGATGACACAAAGATATTTCCACTCGCGACCATAATTATCCAACAAGACCCAAACATCCCATAATGTTGTATCGTAGCAAATCATACAAGTTAGAGAATCGCCTCTTACCATGTAATAAGCCTTATTTGTATTATCGGATTTCGGCTTACGGGAAATATGAAGGATTTCTAAGTGTGCGTTAAAACTAACAATTCTATCTGTTAAAGGGACAGACCAATGAAGAAAATTCCCTGCCAAAAGAGGCTGCTCAGAAGCAACTTTTTCGCAGGCACATACATTAAGTAATCTACTATCAGCAACTCTCCATTTATCATCTTTTCCCGAAGTCATCACCCCATAAGAAACCGTCCCTAGTTGGCAATTACAAATCGTAAACACCACTTTATATTCCATTGTTGAACGAACACGTGCTAGTGAGTATTTAGTTGTTTTTGAGACAGAGTTGATCGAAGGGAGAGTTAATAGTTGTTTCGTGAGAGGATTGGCCACGTGAATACTCAACATTCTCTCGTTTTTAAACAATATTAAACCATCGCAAGTAGAAATAACACGAGAATTAGGAGGAAGATTAACTAATATTAAACCATCGCAAGTAGAAATAACACGAGAATTAGGAGGAAGATTAACTAGTTTGGATCGCTTACCCTTTTTATTCTCGAAGGAAGTAGTACCTTTTCTTTTATAAATAGAGGGTCCTTTGTAATGTTATACCACTGCTTACATACATATCGAATCGTATTGAAGAGGAAATCAGCTGGAAGCATTACAAGGATGTGAAATAGTATGTCATCAGGAAGAAACTGTGAGTTGGTCTTCCTCCTTTTGGAAACCTGATTCTTCCTCTTCGTGTACACTTTCTTAACAACCATCTAACAAGATATACTAATATTGTTTTGTTATTTATCTGAAAAAGAGATAATTTTAACGTAAATGAAGTTAGTTACATCTCAGATGAAACCAATTAACCAAACAAGTCATGAATATCATGTAAAGGTTAACTTACTCTATTTTCTATTAGGCAGAGATGAAAATACATCTAACAAGTTACCAGAAAATGAAGAGTTAATTATGATTTAATTAGCTGTGTTTTCAACATTTTTAGAATTGCTGACCTAACTTTTACCAAACTTGTTTTTGTAACCTAAATTTAGAGGTTGACTTGTTTTAGTGACCCGTCGTTACATGTTTTGGATGAAAACCGTTTTGAAATTATAATTTAGTCCGTATAATTTAAAACTTTACGATAAACGCTTGAAAATTGTAAAAATTACACAATTATATTAAAAAAATACTTATATAAAAGCTTAAAAATTATTATAAATTACACACTTATATAAATCATGTATTTAAGTGAGTTGCACAATTAGCAAATACAATGAATACTATATGAACTATTATTAGTAGGGATGATATAAATATATCTTTACAAATATAATGAATTGAAAGTATAATTACTAACAATTCAATTGTAATACTTTATAAAAAAAATTATCTCCTCACGTATAAGTAAATTTATAGATTAAAGTCGAGACTTGTTAATATCATCCTACATAAATAAATTTGAATCTAATAAAACCTAATTTCGTATGAATTTAATCTAATCATACTTTGTTTTCTTTTACCATAGGACTAAACACTAAAAAAATTCATACGTCTTTAATATAGCAAAAAGAGAACGAATTGTGGCTTATTTTTATTAATTTGTAGCACGTTATTTGATAGTTTAATATCATCTTTAAATTTACATTTATAAAACTTACATGTTTTTTCAATTTACATATGAAAATGTAACTACTCCGATTCCGAAATATTGAAAAGCTTTATATCATAGGTTCTGTTGGTCCGTAGGTGTCTAAACCTTAGAGGGGGGTGAATAAGGTTTTCGTACGTTTTTTGCGGAATGAAATCTATGGGTTATTAACTAAGTTAATTAGTGGTTTTTATAACCTAAACTCTTTCGTTAACGAATTATTGCTAAATTAATCTAAGCAAGCAATAAATATAAGCGATAAATAAACACGAAAAGTAAAAGTTAAGGGAAAGAAATAACGCAAGATGTATAGAGGTTCGGCAAAACGCGCCTACGTCCTCTCCTCGGTATTTTCACTACCGAGTGTTTCACTAAAATCTTCGTTCCAAGGTTACACCTTAACGAGCTTAATCAACCGATTACGCTCCCCCTCACTTTATGAGTATCCCGAATAAAAGACCTAGAGCTTTTAAGCTACACTTGCTTAAAAGCCTCTACCCAATCACTCGCTCACAAATGAGTTTATAAAATACTCTTTTACAAGATTTATTTTGAATGGATCACTCACTAATAATATCTCGATGTTTATAGGATTACAATAGTAATACGCTCGAGAATATTTATGAATACAAGTGAGAAAAGTAGTATAAGCTTGAAGGATTTCTTAGTAATAATTGCTTAAAAGTTGTGAATGCTTTTTTTTTGTTCTGGGTTAGTTTCGGTTTTCTCGACAAAATTCGAAACCCCGTAACTAATTCGTTCCAACTCCGATTTAAGTTCCGATTGAACCATTGGCTTCGTAATTATGTATACTATCATTTTGAACATTTGACACACTCGATAAATGATTAGTACGCAAAACGAGCTTTTATCATGTTTTACAAATTTTGTTATCATTAAAATAATCGATTTGAATAACAACGTTCAACAGGTTCTAATTTATTTTTCATTGAATTATAGAAAATTAGGCCCTTGATAAAACATAGTCCAAATCTCAAGATTGGAGAAATGTGTCCTCCAACCGACTTTACTAAACTGGAAGTGTGTAATCTTTTATATAAGTGTGTAATTTAAAATGAGTAATAAGCTTTCATACAAGTGTTTTATATAAATGTGTTATTTTTACAATTTTCAAACTTTTACCGTAAAATTTTAAACTATATGGACTAAATTATAACTTCTAAATAGTTTTCATTCAAAAAATGTAACAGCGGGTTACTAAAACAACACAAACTGTAAATTTAGGTCACTAAAACAAGTTTATTAAAATTTGGGTCACCAATCGTAAAAGTGTTCAAAATACAGGTTCACTAAACCATAATTAACCCGAAAAATAAGCATGCATCTTACATTTTGAATAGATTGCACCAGAAATATAATATAATAGAATTCAAGTACCATTAAACTGGAAGATAAGTTGTCAGTTTCTTTTTAGAAAACCACCAAATTATCATATAGAGTGGAAAAAGTAAACATCAAATTTTGAAGCAAGTTTGGTCTCTAAAACTTGTAGAAAAAACTTCTACCCTTGAATGAGCCCATTTTGTCGATTTTGGAGATTTTGGAGATTTTGTCGCTTCCCGGTTAATTAGTTATGAATAGGTAAAACTGGAATTTATATAATTATGACATTATTATGGAGAAAGATATTCAAAACACAGTTTTAAAACAAATAAGGGTTCAATCGATGGAACGGAAGAAGTATGTTGTTGTTATAAACAGGGCGAACATTCTATTTAGTTTCTTAAAGTGAATTACATTTCGCAACTACGGTCACAAAACCAACCATGATCCAACTCAATGAGATTAAATGTAAGTCATTCAGAGACTGTAAACAAAGTTATAACAAGTTTTTCTTTGAAACAACTGAAATTATGAAAACTGTATAGACTATTTCCTAAATATTACAGAAATATTAGTGATTAAACAAATGAGGGGTACTAAAAAGGAGAGAAAAGGAGATTAAACAAGTATACCTGTTTTTGCTAATTCTATGAGAAATGGACAGATACCCCACATATATATAAATGAGTCCAGTTTCAAAACTCAAATGGTGAGAGGATTATTTTTTGAAAACAAATACTACATATACCGCCCAAATCATGAGAATTAAAAATATTTATGGGATAATCTCTCCTAGTCTCCTCGTAATCTCCCATTTAATGTCTCAGATACAGATCAAATATTCAATGAATTCTTTTTCTATTTACTTTGTTTCTTTGGCATAATAGTTACTAGAAACAATAATATCCATGAGAATTGAGAAGTTTATTTATTGGTTTCTATAAATAGTTTTATTAACTTTGAATGTACACCAATAATTTCTAGTATACCATTAACCATAATTAAATAAGACTTATGTTATTCTACCATTCAAAAAAAGTTATGACATTTGAAATAATTCATGAATAAACATTATAATATATTAAATACAGGAATCTAATCTCCAATTAAAAAGTTAAAACAATTACTTTACATTTTATGTTTAAACTTTTGTTGTACTGCTGCTTTCAATTCTAGATATTCCTCTCTGTTCATAATTTCTTACTATTTTGCTATATGAATTCATTGTACCTGTACTGAGGTAGTGAGGTATGAGTTCAGTTTTTTGCGTTTAAATAAAAAGGAACATATATTATTTTAAATAAGATATTATAATTTGTACATATATAGTTTTGTTAAATAGTGTCACATGTGTATGTTAAATGACACATAAGTATATCAACCTTAACAACCACTTAAATCTCACAATATTGCATTTTTTAACAAGATTATCTAATAATTTATAATAAATAATTGATTTAGAAAAACAATAATATTATTGTAAATAAAAAAGAAATAGAGAATTGTTATTTCCCTCCAATGTAGGATTTGATCAAACCAAATTGCCACATCATCCATTAACTATCTTGTTTTATTACACAAAGTTTAACCTTTTAAATAAATAAATAAAAACTCAGAACGAGAGAGAGAGATACCAAGGAAGAAGACCATACATCCAGCGTGCATGCATATATGCACGTGCACAACTTGTCTTTTATTTAAAACTTGTTTTATAAGTAATAATTTTCATTATAATTTTTAAAGGTAATGTTATATAAAAATAATAAAATACACGTTAAAATCAGTTACAAATAAATAAATTAATTTAATTTTAAAATCATCCGCTAGAACGCATTAGAAATCCGTCGGTCATAGCTTTTTGGTAGTGAAAGAGAGATCCGCTAGAACGCATTAGAAATCCGTCGGCCATAATTTTTTTTGGTAGTGAAAAAGAGTTGACATCGAATATGCTAGAGTATTAACAAGTGTAACCTTTAACATAAAATAAATAAATAAAACTTAACAAGTGACAAATTACACCCAAAAATCTGGAAAAATGATAACGTTGGAATAAATAGTCAACGTTAAGTGGTGATTAACCGAATTCTTTTGTGTCCGATGCTTTCGATAACCGATCTTACGACCTTGAGAAAAACAGGTTGTGTTTTTATTATAGCAATTGAAAAAGAGTTTGTATATCAACGTAAGTATGACCAAATAATTGGGTTTAAAAACATACCATTTTCTTTCAAGATTTTCTTTTGGGTTGTACGCGACAATATTTTCAATAACAAAATTTTACTAACTTTCTATGGAATCTCCTTTTTTTTTTGTATATGGTATTAGTTTTTTTATCCGTTTAAGTTAATGCGGCCATGCTAACATACATATTAAGATTCCATTGAGTCGCTTTAGTCCTTGTCCACGAGTTTTAGGGACGGCTCTAAGATTTTTTATTACAAATTAACCTCGGTATATCCAGAGAGCAAAATGCTTGCCTTACTTCCCTGAAAAGTGAAAAGAAATTTGTTCTAAAGTATTAAGCTAGAGCTGTTTTGGAATTAAGATTTTATATCCTTAAAATGTTTGAGGAATGTTAGCAGAAGATGTGTTGTTTTTTCATAAAGTCTAAGATCAATGGTTGAGATCGTCAAACCCGCAACTGTATTTATATGTATACATACACAGAGCTAGATTTTACACAAATAACATATATGCTGTCAAGAAAGAAAAAAAAAATACGCCGTAACAGACGAAAGCAAGTTCCACACAAAAGGAAAACATTATTTATGAGCTCGAGCCACCTACATGTAGTGCCTAGTTTAAAAACATGGGTGTGGTCAACCTCACTTTAGAGATCCGATTAAGAACCAGCTTTAAACATTCTTGTCAATGTGGTTACCAGAAGAAAGTATCATGAACAAAAATTTGACTTGGTGTGTAGCAAAGGATCCGTTTTTGTTGTATCCTTTTACTTCAATGTAGGTGCATTAATTGATCTTCGCCGTTGGATCTAATCGAATAGCTCATAAAAGATTTCATTAGAGTGTATCTGCTCTGTGTAATCTTTCCATCTCTTTTTATAACAACCAACTCTAATTCGCATTCAAAAATATGTAATAATATAAACAAGTTTCCAACAAAACTAGGTAAGCCATTAACGAAAATGAACATATTTTCATATTTAGATATTTTAGTATAATTTTTGGTACATAAAAAGGTAATTTGTCTAAATATGAAAATAAAATCTGGTTTAGATTTGCTCCAATTTAAGCAACAATAAAATCTGGTATATATTAAATGGGACTCTCATTAGAGAGAAAAGTTGCAGGGAGAAAAAAAGACATGAGAAAAATCAAGTGTATTGGTTTCAACTTTGAAGTGCTTTTGTTGGCCATTTCATTAGATCTATTGGCTGATATGCTTTAATGCACCTGCATTACAGTAAAAAAAAATGTAGCAAAAACGGATTAACCAAAATGCATATCTTGGATTCACCCGTTTTTTTTCCTCAGCTCTTTTGCTCGATGGTTAAATCTACATAAACACTAAGTTTCAATATTCAAATGTTGAAAGGTAGTTCAAAAATGAAAATTCCAATTTATTGAATGACATCAATACAGCAATGCACTACAATTGTTCAAAATCCTTGTGAAAACATAATACTCAAGACTCAAGGTAACAAAATCTTTGGGGAGAAAAGAATCAGACACTGACAAAAAGACCGATTTTTAATAGCATAAACTCAAGAAAGAAGTTGGAACAGCGGCACCAAGAGCAGTCACTATTGCACAGAGGTGAATTGTATTATTAATCTGTGTGCGAGCTTAGAATGGTGTCTGCACGACGCTTGATGGTGAAGACATGACAGACAAAATTTCTGTAACGGATGACATGGCACTCAGAGCAGCTTTAAGAACATCCTGTGAACACCCTGGTTTCACAATGGTTCGGACCTGGAAAAAGAAAAAGCCAAAACATTTCATAACATGGCTAAGCTGTATAATTTTGCTAACACGCGCTACTATAAACTTGAATAAATAGTAGAATGCAAATAACCCCTATGAACTACGATGTTTTATTAATAAGTTGATGTAATTTTGTTATTTGCCGTTAACCCCCCATTTACTATTTAATTTTTACAAACAACCTCCACCAATTCTAAAATTGCAAAATCTTGTGTTTAGTGGATCTTTTTGGAGTGTTGTTTCTTGATACATATATCATGTCAAAATTAATTCAGGTAAGATAGCTATGAAATTACAGGAATGATTTAGAGACAGTCTAGGCAGATAATCCAACTAAAGTAGAAAACTTTATTTACGAAAAAAAAGGGTTTCAAACAGCGTCTGTTGTCTACTTCAGTGTGTAGAAGTCAAAATATTACATAGGAAAAAATAACCAGAACGGAGCATCAAATTTGATTTTTTTTCATTTCAAACCTGGATATGTGGGCCAGTTGCAAAACTTTAATGTAAAACTTGGGGGTTAGATGCAAGTAACCAACGTATGAGGGTTTATTTGCAAGACACACATAGAAATGGGGTTAATAAGCATTTCTGAAGACTTAAAATTATACTTAGACGTCCAGAAAATAAAAGCAAAGACGCCATGGAAAGACAAAACAAGGAGTATATGAACATGGGGAAATTACCTTGTCAAGATACATCTGAAGTTCTTTAACACGTCCCATATAATCCTGATCTTCAACACACAAGGTGACAGGCTTGGACTCGGAACCAGAACCCTCGTACTGAAGAGGTCCTGGGTTTCTGTATATATCATCCATCAAGAACTTCGTCGCATTCTGTCTCAGCAACCTACAAAACCAAAATTAATTAAATACTCCAATAGCAATTGACAAAAGAAAAGTAAGCACTACCTCTCCAACAAACCATAAGATCAAGGGTATACACATGAATATAAAGAAAATACAATGCAGCTTTATTAAACTGCAGGTCAATTTACCTAACTGCCAAAACAGTAAAAGTACTTTTCATTGCGCATTATAAAACTGGAAATCCTGATAAAATTTTCCTAACATAGATTTTTTTTAATATATTTGTTTAAAAGAGATCAAATCAGAGAATCATCCCTAAAAGCCAAAATCACAGTTCTTCAATTTCTTTTTTATGTTTGACTTGATGTGAATGTTGCATTGTCACAATACTTGCCCAATAAGAGGCAATCACAGTTGCACCATGCAGAACAAAAAGATATTTAGTTTCCGTAGTGGTATTGAAAGACTAGAAAATGTTTACAAAATTGAAAAAACATACTCGTATGCTTTGCCTTTCAAATCCACAGTAGCAGGATGCAGGGCGGGCTTTCCAAGGGAGGAAGCCCCAGAACCACGTCCAAAACGCTTCACAGTCATCATTGCCTGTATTTATTAGTTAGTAGAGTAAAAAGCCTTCAGCATTATATTCCATTACAGATAAATAATTAATTCAAATGAAATTAAGGCCCTTACCGTAATTGGAGCGGCACCACAACGCCACTTGTTCACAGGATTTTTAAGATTGGTCAGAGTTGCTAGGTAACCAGTCAAACCAGCTGCCAAAATATGGTAACTCACGTGTCCAAGAACCTTGACAAGCAAATAAATTAACTATTACATAGAAGAAAACATCTAGCACCGAAACCAAAGGAATAAAAGCGAAAAAACATACGAATGCATAGTCACAGTCAAACTTGGATGGTAAAGCTCCTCTTGCTTGGTAACCGAAAAAGTGGCATATGGCGTTAAATTTCTTTCCCTTGTATGTCCCCTCTTTCTGATTAAGGTCCAGAAAAATATTAGATGGGTCAAGGAAATATATAGTGTGCAAATGTTCAGATGGATATAAAGGTCGTATAAAAACAATAAAATTGTAATCAGTTCTAGTATATACAAATATTTATTATGTATCTACATAGACCATATTTACATACCGTTCTCTTGTTCATTTCTGTTTCAACAAGATGAGCCAAAAGTTTCTCCGTCTCAATCTGTAATAATAAACAAATTAGAAAGTTAACAGATGACCTTTAGAAAGATACAATTCTACATAGCTGACTTTTTTCTCAGCCGACATTACCTGGGATAATTGTGCAGAATCATCCGATTCTGGGACGAGGAGGAGCTGTAACAAATACAGAAAATGCTTAAACATAATTAACAAGAAATCTCGAATAATACAGAAAACTAAATATAAAGTTGTCTGAGGGATAAACCTGTTTTCTTATGAAAGGGGGCAAAAATTCAAATAAGGCAGATGCCCATGGTGAAAGTTGGGAAGAAATTTTATCAACAGAAACGCCTTGCTTTATCAAACTATGAATTTCCTGTGACACAAGATGCGAGTACATAACATCTTAACAAAAATAACA
Organism: Primula vulgaris; assembly: GCA_963920805.1. Lineage (NCBI taxonomy): Eukaryota > Viridiplantae > Streptophyta > Magnoliopsida > Ericales > Primulaceae > Primula > Primula vulgaris. The sequence goes on from OY987219.1 coordinate 15,986,144, forward strand.
TAAATGGAAGAAAGGAATATAAATTCTTTCTTCTTTTCAATGACGATTGATAGAAGTAAGGTGAAGCATTATATTCGAGAAGAATAATCACCTGCAGAAGAGCATATACTTCCGGAATGCTCTCTATTAGTCCCTCCGGCAGCAGAATGACTCCATGATTTTTATCTAAATAAAGCAGTAAAGTCAGATACACCAACAAAACCATATTAACCGACGAAAAAACATATGCAACACAAGTCAATCAAACCTTGTTCTGCCCTGGCTTGCACTGCATCACATATTTGTTTTGTTATGTCAAAAAGTGTAAGCTTTGATGCAGACACCTCTTCGCCAAGAATAACCTACCAAACAAAAGGATATTTTAAAAAGTCTAAACAAACAGGAAGGTGGATGGGGCCCTAATTAGAATATTGTTTAAAACAATTAATAACAATAAATCAAACCATGTTGGGATGTGACTGAAGAGTACATTCCAAAGCAACATGTGATGCTTTACGTCCCATAAGGCGGATAAAATAATAATACTGCACACACAAAAAAACAGATTAATGACAACGAAAGATAAGCGCAAATCAATAATAATGGAAAAAATTATTAGCAAGAAAATGAGAAATCATTAATAGATAATGACAACATGACTCAATAATCTGCTACCTTCTCTGCAGATAGAGCATCAGTGCACATATTGCTTATCAGCTGCGAATTGACCTGAATTTTAAGAAAAAGATGGCAAGGTTGATGTCTATTTTTGGTTAAACCAAGTTTATTTGGTTAAACTTTCAATTTGACAATTAAAAAAAAAAACTTGAACAATTACCTTGCATATAGTATCAAAACCAACATTTGTCTCAACAAACTGGTTCTTGAGATCTCCATTTAAGGTAACAGGAACCCCAACCACCTGCAAGAAATATACGGAGATTGCATACATGCTGACAAGGAAATTGTAGAAACAATTTATCAAACGAGGGAAAAAATAATATTAAGTGAAAGATAAAGATCGTGACTTTTGAAGGTTCCGATAAATTCCAATAATTATAGTTTTGCCCTATAAAAAAAGACGTGCAGTAACTACCTTTGTTGAGCATTTTGCTTCTGCAAATGTTTCAGCAAGCTGGGCAGCATCGGTATTTGATGTGACACCTATAGCATTAAAAATATTATACCAAATAACCTAAAGTACGATATTTATCCTGTAGATCTGTTTATCATGCATCCATTAAGGAATGGGTGCTAATAAAAGATCTAAATTAAGAGTGAAGTACCTCCAATGATAACAAGGCCATCCAATTTCAAAGATGTACATGCAGCTAGCGCTGCATTTACTTGCTCGATGGTCCTTATTTGATCTTGTGTCCTTCCAAGCAAATCATAACCACCTACACAGAATGGGTTATTGTCTTTTTTATTCTAGTCTGAGAGAACAAAAGCAAACAGATATATAAATAATCATCACTGTATTTACCTTGATTTTTGTACGTTGAAAGTATGTCATCGGTGATCTCAAGAGTTCGCTGTGCAAATAATCCTTCAGAACCACCTGGAAACGATTGGAAGAAGTTTTTTCAGGGTACATCCTGCTGCTTTAGTTAAAAAGAAAAAGAAAAAGAGCAGGAATATATTCACAACTAGAATGGACAGAAATATTTTGGTGCATCTTACAGTAACAGCAAAAAAATTAAGGAAAACATTTGATTTTAAAAGGACGTTAGATACACTGCTACTATTACAGTAAAAAAATCACAGAATTGCCTCATAACAAAGTATGTAGTATGCAAATGAATGAACACGTCTCCAAATTAATTTGGAAGGGATGGCTAGAACAGATTCCTGGTAAATCTCTAACACAAAGTCTATATATAAAAATTATATTTTGGTCAATTGTGGGGTCACAACCCTTTGCATTGCTAATGAATATGAATGTGTGAATGGAGAAAAAGGAACTGAACCATTTCAGGATCAATACACACACACACACATATACATACATATATATACATACATAGTTACATACACATCTTAACATCTATATAAGTGTATGCATATATATGTGTGTGTGCATATATATGTGTGTGTGCATATATAACCAAACAAGGGGAATCCTCGTTTTTTATTGAAGACATCACAGCTTTAAATGTTAATGAGTCATGATGAAGCAGAAAATCAAAGTGCAAGAATACCAAAACATAAAAAGTCACCTACCCAAAAACCCAAGTAATACACTGTTAGGGTTGTGAGTTTTAAGAGCATCATGAATACCCCATACAACATTATGCCCTCCTGGAGATTGCCTCCCACAGAAGACCACTCCCACTCTGCATTAAAAAAATTATTATAACCATATTAATTTTTATATTCTAGCGGTAAGCACAAATTCACACCGCCAAAGTAATTAACCAGTAGAGACGTGGAAAGACGTCATGTTATAATTTAATGAATTTTAACCCTCCCTTCCTAGTAGATAATGTATTCATTCCCATCCAATCCCATTCGTAGTTTTGATTGGATGAATTGCATTCTTTATCTTGATGAAACATAATATATAAAAAAGGACCCTTTTTATCAATCTAATCTTATCAATTTCTGATAATTCAGAGCTTGGGTCTTAGTACTTAGATTCCTGTTGATATTGAACTTGACTCAAGGTTCAATATAATTTTTTTTCCAAAACAAAGATTGAGATTTTCCAATCAAATCTTTTTTTATCAGTATTTTTTTCCCAGTCATAAAAGTACTTCTTTCTTTAAAAAATTTGATGAAAGTGATATAAAGGCTAGCCCAAAAAAATCATTCTGTTTTGTGTATTTTATCATAAGAATTGTTTTAGGGTTTTATTTACTTGTAATCATGACTAACCGTGGCCACTGACTTAAAAGAATAATATGAGTTTTACTTTTGTTGAAGCAACGGATGAATATATTGTAGAGAGCGAGTACCTGATGGCAGGGAGATCAGTGATAATCTTAGCAGAGGGAACTTTGGCGGTATCTCTAAGGAAGTGAACCAAAGGCTGTCCATATGTGTGAGGAAACAGTCGACCTATAGTGTGAGCACCAGATTGGTCTGCCGCTGTAGTTGCATCACCATATTCCACCCTAACAGTTGTCCCCTGTTTTTTTTTTTACAGATACAATAAAGAAAAGAAGATTATACTAGCCTCCGAGAAGTATGCAACAGATTATTTTAAACAAATGCCCAACTGAATATTCATTCCTCAGAAAACGGAATCTAAGCTCTTCATGTATTCAGTTTAATCAAGTGCAACTACACAATGGTAGTGCAATGAGAGGGTTTTTGACTATATTACTCAAATTTTAAAAAATCTTTTAGCTAGCAACTTGTGAGTACACATAACACAAGTAGTATTAGAGCCGGAGTCCACACCAAGTAGAGTTGAGATTGAGTATGCGGTATGCACCAATCATAAAAAAATTGATTCGGGGTCTGCTTTCTGTCAGGGTTGGTCCTAATAACTCATCAGTAATGTGTAGGTATAAACTTTTAGACGTGAACATGTTGTTGTTCAATAATAAGTCTGAGCAAAACAAGGCGCATTAGCTGCACTTGTTTTTATCCGGTAGCAACAAAATTACTCGGAAACCTGAATACTTTGACATACATATATTATATAAATATTCAACTATTTATGATCTATAAATCAATAGGCAATGTCACACTGACACTGGCGAGGACGCAACAATTAATATTTACATATGTAAATTATAAATGTGTTAATCCAAACACGTAATTCTCAGTCTTAAGTACTATTTTAATAAACTATTTGTTAATTTTTGGGGTCAAGGAGTAAAATTTAAAAATTAATCGGCTTTTCTGTAGTATATTTTTTTTATTTCCTGTTTTGGATTCTCCAGTATTTTTCTTTTCCTAAAAAATCCTTGCTACATAGATGATAGTGCACATGTCTCAAGCAATAATTTGTAAGATCTAACGAAGATTATAATGTGGATAGTTCCAATGTACGTGTTTGTGTGTGTATACGCGATGGTAGATCAGATCAGAAAATAGATCAATGCTACTATCGAGTCAACACTCAAATCATAGTCGCGTTTTGTGTAGTTAGATTTTCAATTCAAAGTAACAAGTAAATAATTCAAGACAGGCAGTGTTCAAATATTATAACTGTATCATATTAAACTGTTGTTATTTACAACCAATAAACCAAAGTAGATTCAATTAATAAAGAGTAGAATAAATGAGTTAATGTTAGTAAGAGAGCATAATACATAAGTATATTATTAGTCTTGTTTCGTTTGATTTAATATATTCAAATCAAAGTAACAAGTAATTAATTAATTACAAACAGACAGTGTTCAAGTATAATTATTCAACAAATATAGAGTTAATATTTAATAAAAAGTTGAATGAATGAGTTCATGTAAGAGCTAGCATAAATATAAAATATAAATAAATAAATAAAAAAGACCTGAAGACAAGGAGGAAGGAGAGGTTGGTAGGTAGATCGTAGCTTCTGTAATTCAGATAGTTCTCTCTCTACACCATAATCTGAATCCATTATCTCTCTCTCACTCTCTCTCTCTCTCTAAATATTATATTATGGTTTTATTATACTACTACTACTATGTTAACTTTATATATATATATATATATATATATATTTATGTCTGTATATATGTAGGAATAAAATAAGAAATAGAGAAGACAGCGGCGGAAGGTCCAAAGACTTTTTTTTTTTTTTTACTTACACAACCCTCCTATTTTTACTCCCTTTTCTTGTTTTTTTACACCATTAACTCCACCTATCTTTGTTTACTAATTCACTTTTTTATCCCTTACTATCTAAATTTTATACCAACGTCAATAACCTTTTTTTTTTTTTTACATTACATATATTTCATTACCCCCCTCTTCTCCTATTTTAACTCCTTACTAAATGGTTAAGCCTGTGTTTGGTAATAGATTTTTTGATCCAAAATCATATTTTAAAATTCTGTTTTGAGAATCCACTCAAAAGTTTAAAAAACTAGATTTTATAGCTTTTTCAATCTAAAAATTAGATTTTCAGAAGTTGAATAATCTGACTTGCCAAACATCTACAGCTTTTTAAAATCTAAAATCCAAAAAAAAAAAAAATTGTTGCCAAACGGACCCTAAGAACAACTGCATCCGCCTCTTTACACTTCCCTCTAAATTTTGAGTTGATTATCACCACTTTTATGTTTTGATAGAGACAATTTAACTTTGTCGAATTTTTAGTTTCTTATCAAATTACTTATCATAACTAAATTTTATATCTTAACATTTTTTTCATTAATATTTAATTATTGCAAACTAGTTTTCAAGTCATTCATGGTGGGTCCAAGTATTACACTCATAGTTTTTCAATCTTATATGGTGGATCCAACTATTACAAGGGAAGATTGAGTTTCCATTTATACATGTTATGTTTGTGAGTGGTGTTTACTATAAGTTAATACCACATAGACCGTTGTGATGATCAATTTTTTTTATATGTCCCTAAAAACAAGGAAAATTAGTGTTTTACACTCACATGGTCTAAGGTCTCTTGTCCCTTATTTTTAAAAGTCCCACCTAATTTCACTTAGGTCTCACCCGGGCGTATTGCCTTGGTTTGACAACTTAATTAAGACAGTGCGATTTGCTATGGGTCGAACACGAAATAGATCAGGTCAGACGAGTCATAATCGGTAAAGATAGGTCGGACCCTTTTACATTGCATTACACCCCTCGTATTTTAACTCCTTACTAATTAAGATTAGAGAAATGATCATCGTCCCGCAAAGTTAGCAAAGATTTTTCAATATGTGAGGTGTCACTTTTGTATTGGTTCAAGTAGAGATGTTTTTGAAATTTTAAAAAAAGACGAGGTACCAAGTTGACGAGATTATCTTTGCCTTCTATTATTCGGGGTAACATTTCGAGAAAAACTCTAACTGCGTGTATCAGTGCTCTTACGGTTAAGGTCCTCAATCATTGCACCATAAATTTGTGGGCTGATGAGTGATGAGTCAACTCCGCTACCTCCACTATTTGGATGTCGTTGATATCGCCAACCCATAAAAAAAATGGCTCACTAGAAATCAACTCGCATTAGTCGCTTCCCTCAACCTTATTTATTGTAGAAGGACACCATATTTTTTGATTGTTCGACCGTGTTTCGTTTAAGTATACATTTTCTATATAAAGTTGCTTCAAATAGTTATAATGTTAATGTATCCTCAATTATGTTTCGAACACGGTGTTATGTAAATGGAAAATAAATACAGAGTTGTCCTTTTAAAGATATACATTGGAGTTAGTTGCAAAAGTTGAATTGTTTATGAGTTTTTAATTGCAAAAATTGTTCCGCATAGCTTATTTGCAAACTATCATAGTTCATGGGGTTGTTTTGCATTTAACCCTAATTGAATTGACTGTTAAATTCAACTAACACTCAAACTTAACTTGAGGACAAATAAATAAGGAGAAAAGGAATAATTTCTCAAGGGACGGACAATTCGAGTTTGCTAATAGAATATGCTTTGAAGTTTGATATACTCAACCACCCCCAGTACTTTCAAATTTTTGGCAAAAAGTTAAATGGTTTATAACAGAACTAGAATATTCACAAATAAATCATCTAACTTGTAAATCTAACAAACCAACCCACAAGCACACTACGTAGTACCTAGTATCTAGCATGTTTGCACGTGTTTCTGTTCAATTAATAAATAAATCACACAACGTACCCAAAATAAAATAAAATTAAACACAACAATTCATAGTAAAAGGGTATAAAAGAAACTTCAAACAGTAAAGCAGGAGAAAAATCGTATGTCAAAAAAAAAATGACAATTTCAGATTTTATTGTAAGGACTATGGAGGTTCAAACCGGACCAAGGAACATTTTACATTGATCCAAACAATAGACAGTAGACAGTTTCATCCATATAACTATTCAATCAATAATACTATTATATTTCTTGTCCGTGTACTACTAAGACGTTACAGTCCAAAACCATCTAATGCAAAACACGTCAGGCTTGAACATGTAACATGTTAATCGTTAAATCGCAACCTTTAACGTGAACAAAATCATCAAAGACATAGATCGAACATATCAAACCGGGACGCTAAGTAACATAAAGTTTATAGTATTAAATTATCCATGGGTGATGATAGGTGACATACACTTGCAGTGTTAAAAGTTTACTGATAATTTGCAAAGATTTGCCTTGAAAACTAATATTCATGTGTTGAATTGATTATGCATATAATAATAAGATAAAAAAATTCTACAAAAATTAGGAGAATTTTGTTTGTAAAATGACAAGCGATCACTAAATTATCCGGTAACATACTAAAATACTAATTGTAGCCCGAAACCAAAAGGACATACTCATCATATCGTAGCTTGATATTTGGTAAGTCTCTTCATCTAATTATCAGGTAATTAATTTCAAAAACCATGCCATAGCACACGTATTGATAGTTCTGAAGGTTTTTGCAATCCATATACAAGTCCTAACGCGACAAAATCATGCCATATGACATGAATTGATTTGATATGCTTATTAGCTCATAGTATAAGAGTAAATACAATGTTATGACTTAATAAGTCTATGTCCTAGAATAAGTTATTCCAAGGAAATTGTATACGAATATACGAAATTTACGTTCAACATAAAATCTTCACTCAAATTTCAAATGGGGTTTACAGGTTACTAACTGTAACAAGATCAATGTAACTTATCAATGGAAAAGAACTTAGCATAAGATAAAACCAAACAACATTCAATTAAAGATGAATACAAGGATGATTAGAAACAAGGGGTTCCAACATTACACATCATAATAGTACAAATCAAACAAAATATCAATAGATGTCTGCGGATCAAGCTTTATAGATAAAAGCTTGCTCAATCTTTATAACGATACAACAAACCAGATTCCCATGAGGGAGCACCTCACTAGGACTACCTGGGAAGAGACATGCATGGAAAATTACGTAGCGGGTTTTCCCTCAATAATTCTGTTTCCCTGGAAAAAAAGACCAATTAAATTAGTTTACCAGCCTAATTTTAAGAGAAGTGGAATTATAATGAACTCCACTTGTTATGATGGTCAAGAGGGAGAAAAGAGCCACTAATTGTTTACAAGTACCTTTTCAGGGCTTGAGCATCGTCTTGTTGAAGCTGTGAATTGGCAGATCTCACACTCTCACCATCTCCTAAATTTTGTCTGCACAAAATTGGCAACAAGATATGACAAAAATTGTAAAAAAAGGTTAATTATGAACCAACAGAATCACGCTGGAAGTTTTTTTTTCAAAAACAAATCAGTTTCAGCAACACATGAGTGGTTGATGCAAAAATCGCCTAGTTGATGCTAATCATTCTTAGGCACTTAAATCTGTATAAGGGCGCTTGAGTGTATCTGAGAGCGTATTTGATGTAGGACACAGCGAGCCCCATCATCAACTCAATTAAAACATGAATCCAATCCAAATTATAGATAAACAAATTAAGTAACCCTCACCATCCCAAATAAAATGAATACCAAATTCTTTTAGACATTTTCCCTTTACAACAATTAAGAAAAATACGAAACATCCTAAATAGTTACAAATTTATTATCGTTTAGGTCAAAGATGAAATGACAAAAGGAGTGGAAAAAATAGCTAGTCAGAACATTAAAATTCCTTAGTTTAATCAATATTGCCAAGTATGATGACCAAGAAAAGTAGTTATGACTGTCTGGGAAAATGACTCTTTCTGCGTGTAACAATGTAGTGCAAAAAATGAATGTAATACTCTTCCACTTTATATTCATTACATGCATGCAAGGTTAAATAAATGTATTAAAATAATCTAATTGCAGAAATTATGAAAATTTCCAACTTACTGTTCACATTCTTCGTCAACAAAGATTTCAATGCAGGCAGCAGGAGCAGGTACTCCAGTTCTGGTCCCAGCTCTCTGTGGAATCTGGAAAAGAAAATGTGATTGGAAGAATTGCTTAAAAAAACGGTTTACAAACATATCCAAAATAGGAGTAGCAAGCAATGAAATAGGAAAAATAATCTACAATTTGAAAAAACTAAACCTTTGTTGATGTCCACTTTGAAGGGATGGCATTATTCTCTTTATTTCTTTCGGCTCGAGATCCAATAAAGTGCCAAGATTTTGTATCAGTCTTCACTAAATCTGGTTGGTTACCAGAGCTTCCATCGGAAGCAGTATCCTTATAAATGGTGAGTCGATTCCCTTGAGCTCTAAAACATAGAAATTTTAATAAGGTTCAACCAAAACCCTAACTAATTACCAAACCATTTAAACTCAAGAAACTTTACATTTCAAAAGGAAGAAACAGGAACTTCTAACCCAAAATACATCAGATAGTTGCAGCATAACCTATTAAGCACATGCTTGCATACGATCAATTACTCTATTCGATATTACCAATTATAATGAGCTTTTTTTTTGCAATTTGGGATTCAGGAAATTGCATATAACAGAATTATGATATATTTCTAGTTTTTAAGGCCTCAATTAATTTTTAGCTTTCTGATGGTCCACAAGTATTTTTAATTGCCTTGCAGACTAAGAAGAGGAATATTACCTTAAACACATGAAAAACCAAAGCACCAATACCAAGTAACTACCCAAGAATAAAACACAATATTGAATTTCCGTTGGTATGATCCTTTTCCTATGTAAAGCAATAAATCACCAAACAATTACCTATCCTGCTTCAGTTTTTTCCTTGATAGGTCAGAACTTTGGGTAGTTGGCCTAGCTGCAAGGATACAGGGAAAAATTATGAAAAAGACAAGCTCTCTGGAGTAAAAACAATTCTCTGTTAAATATAAGTACCTCCCCTATTCAAGACTGTCCCGAAACTGCGAGGCGGCATGTGATTCTCTGTTGAATCCTCCTGGTAATCCAGAAAAAAAAAGGCACAAAATCGTAAGTATAGCAATTATTATTCACTGCTCAGCCAGGAGAACAAATACTTGAATGTATAATAAAACATACATCTTTGGGTTTTGATCTTGTCATTGAGCGTGCTAAAAATTTCCTGAATGCATCCTTCAATTTTTCCATTGGTTTGGCATCCCTGTGCATGAATGAGTCAATGACCCGCAAAAATAAGTATTCGCAGATACAAGATATGACAAAATTGAAGATCATTACAAGTTACACGATCAATAAATGTATTCATGTGAGGATAGTTTCTTAATGATGTCATAATCAGTGACTATGCTTTTTAGACATTGGAATACAAATGGTTTTCATCTGGAGCAGCAACCAACAAAGAAGAAAAGAAACTGTAGTCAGCTTAAATAGGTAAAATAAATAAGCAAATAACATCATAATACATATAATACTATAATCTAGAGCGGCAACCCACAAAGAAGAAGAAGATTGTAAACAGCTTAAAATTAAAACTCAAAAAATACTTAAAATACAAATGATAATAATCTAGAGTGCAACAGACAAAGGAAAAGAGAAATTGTAATCAGCATAACATTAATAAGCAAGGACGTACCTAGACATCCCCCGGTTAAAAATTTCATTGGCAGTTCTAATTTTGTCCTTGGTTTCCATGTGCAAAGCATATGATATGAAGAAACTAGAATGGGTTTGTCCGATTCCGTTTGCTTCAAGAAAGTTGTATACAACTTCAGCATCCCGACAATTATCAGCCTGCATTTCCAATTCAAACTTAATAAGCAGTAGCAGGCTCCACAACACCTTTGTAAGTTATGAGGGGTTGGCAAACAAAAAAAAAATCTTTAAAAACTTACGTATTCCAACCAAACTCTGAGATAACGGAGGTCGTCTTTGTAGCGTTCTTCATGCCAAAATGTTCTTACACATTGTTCATATATCACAACCAAACCTGAGCCGTCGCCTCCAGGAGGGAAAGCCTCTTGAACCCATTTTATGCACCTTTGGGAAGCCAGAAAAAAAGGGAAAATTGGTATGCTTTGTATTTGATAGGAAAAAAGAACATGCTATTTGATGTCAAAATGCTAAATGATATAATCATAAAACCTTCATCCTCATTGTTGGTGATTTTAGTATCATCAATGTATTTTAGTAGTAATGTGATTTATTATAGGCCGATGCAATAATGCGTTAAACTCGGAAACGAGTTAGGGAAGTGCGGAGTGCACGCTCGTCGAGTCAACGTATAATTGAATATGAATAATTGAAACGGGGTTCCAAGGGGCAGAGCCCCTGGCGGGGTCCAAGGGGCGAGAGCCCCTGGCTGGGGTCCCGCTGCCAGGACAGCGGGCGGGGTGCGGGGCAGCGCCCCGAGCGAAAATTTTTCCGAACAGTTGCTTCCTTTCCGGAAAATTTTGAATAGTTGGACCCTTTCCCAACCGACATAACCGGTTTTTCCGAACAGTTGCTTGCTTTCAGTTTCGGTTATTGATATCCTATATAAGAAGTCATTTGGCCTCGGTTTTGGATACAGAAACATATAAGAAAATTCTCTCTACATTTCCTAATCTATTCTCCTTGCCAGAAACAGATTGTTCTTCAAGAATTATCCCCACAAAGATTTCGTGAACCCAGGCAATAATAGGGTCGAAATACTTTGTTCGGAAAGTGTACGAACACGATTCTTCGAAGTTATCCAGGATTATCATACCCTAAATTTCTAACACTCATTGCTTCACATTGGTTTGCCATAAGCAAACCTAAACCATGTGGGACAACAAAAAGAAAGTTTTATGGAAGAGGGGGCAATTTTCCTATAAATGCGATGGAATTACGGGCCTAGCTAAACAAGCTTAGGGCTTTTTAAACAGCAAACACCGATCCTAATTATCCCTAGGGACAGGAGGTCAAGCTATAAGTACCTAAATTTCCAAGTAGCCCTACAAAAAGAAAGTGTGTATAGGGAAAGACAGAAAAGTAACAGGAAACTATTGGAGCATAGCCTGCATCCAGAAAGCCTCAATCCGTCCTCATCAACAGAGTACGAGTATAAAGGGTATTTTCCTACTCATAATAGTATTTTGTTCTCTAGCTAAACATTTTGTGAATATAACAATATTCAACCTTGATATATCAAAGACCAATTAAATCAAATCTTTGCAAAGAAAAGTAGGGGATGTGAGCACTACTCACTGAATCCATGGTTGAAGAGGATCTTCGCCTTTGTAATCCTTAATTTCTTCAATTAGTTTCCTGAAATAAATCAATGAAATTAGGAGATCAACATGAGCAATGTATTCTGGTATCAGTTAAGAACAAACTCATATAGGAACATATGATTCATACACACGTATATATGTTTAAACTGCTAATTCCAACTGCAGCATCAGTGATTATTTGATTAATTTAAAGTGAATTAATGCACACAGTATCTATTAAGGAGAGGGAACTACTTAAAATTTCATTAATTTGTTAAAAAATGAGGTCTTAAATCTAATAATATTTAATTGCTTTTTTAATTTGTGCATATATGTATTAATGAATTATTACACAGAGAAAAATATTTACAAAATCATAAGACATTGTTATCTACTTATTTTAGTCAAAATAAACAATGGGGCATGGCACATTAAGGGGTCGAAGATTCGGACTCGTATGATCACGGGGAATTTAGTAAACCTACGGTACCTACCTATAGGTATACAAAAATCTTCAAAATTGGAGGTAATTCTTGAAATAAAAATAACCTCAAAGTTATTATGCATAACAAGAGGTTGTTTATGAAAAAATCCTATATTTTATTAAGTTATAAAATAACCAGATTAGATGTAAAGCATGCCATAAATCTTATAATTACTTAAACTGTGCATTGATTATTATATTTTGTCAATATAAAAGGGTAATTGAGATTTGCGATGCTAGAGCCGGCAACAAGATAAAATTAGTAATTATTTGATTAATTTAAATTGAATCAATGCAAACAGTATCAATAAAAAAGAAAAAGGGGGATGATTTGGAAATAAGTCACTCAAACAAATCGAAATTAAAAATTCGCTATATGTACAATAAAAGAGAAACTAGTAAAAATATATATATTTTTTGATTGTATTATAGCACAATCATAGTAATATAATCATCTTTTTTGTTGCATAAAATTAAAAGGGAGGAATTTTTTGGTCTCAATCCAACCAAAAAAAGCTTCAGCATAGAAATTATTTGTTTAATTCAAAGTGTACTAATGCAAACAGTAATCAATAAATTAGGACACAATAGAAAAGAGGGATTTTAAGAAACCAATAACTTAAAAGGCTTGAACAAAATTGAAAATTCATATTTAAAAAATCTGTTTAAAATAAATTGAAAATCATATTAAAAAAATCTGTTTAAAATCAAGCGAAAATCCTGATTTTGAATTTTTGGAATTTTCAGCTTTTTTAGCCTAAAAAACTGTTTTTTAAAAGTTAAATAAGTCTAAAAATAATTGTTTGTCTAAATCTATCAAAAAGCAGATTCATCACAGTAATTATTCAATGAACTTAAACTGAATGAATACACACAATATCAATAAAAAAGAAAAGAAAAGGGGAGTAATTGAGAAACTAGTTAACTCAAACAAATAATAATAATAATAATAATGAGAATAAAATACATTGTGGTAAGGAGAAAGGTGATTCTTGAGATAATGGTTTGAATTAATTTAACTTAAGTTGAAATAATTAATACACACACAATATCAATATCAATAAAAAAGAAAAGAAAAGAAAAGAAAAGAAAAGGGGGGATGATTGAAGAACTCGTAACTCAAACAAATAATAATAATAAAAATACCTTCTGGTAAGTAAGAGGTGGTTCTTGAGATGAAGATGTGTATGGTGTGATTTCAAGGCTGTGTTTAATAATTCTATTTTCCTTCCTCTTTTTAAAGGCTTCACATTCTCTTTCAACATTTCCCATTCGTTACCCGTCTTTAACTCTTTCGAATACAAATACTCCGTCTCCGGGTCTAATAATAATAACCCGTTATTCATCACTCCTATTGTTTGGTCTTCCACTTTGTGCTCCATTTTGTAGAGAGAGATATATATAGAGATTTGAAATTTGGGGGGGTGGGTTTGTTTTTTGTATTTTTTTGTGTTGTAGCCGTTGTGAATTGTGATGGGAGCGGATAAGTGTATTTTGAAATGATTTGATGAGCTTTGTTTTATTGACCCGAGTTAAATATGGGCCCATTAACATAAGCCCGTCCGGGTGTTACATTGAATTTTCAAACAAATAATACCTAATCTCATTTTTTTTTATCTTCGTTATTTTCTTTTTTCTCGTTTTCTACCTTTGTTTCTTTAAACATTTATGAAAGGGGAAAAAATGGACGTAAACAAACATTTATGGGTAAAATAAATTTTTTTATACACCAACCATCCGTAAATGAAAGGCAAACAAAAAAATTCAGTATTAAACTTTCCCATGAAAATATTTTTTCCATGTAAATTTTTTATTATGAAACAAATCAAGCATTAGGGATTTTTTGTGGTTTACCATGTTTTCTACTTTTATTACCTTTTGTACATTTGTTTCTTAATTTTTTTACCATGGTTGTATTTTTTACTTTTTTTAGATCAATTTCAACCGTTAAAACTTGAATAAAAAAAGGAAAATAAAGGAAAAGAAAGTAAAAACCAAGGTCAAAAAAATAATTAAGAAACAAATGTACAAAAAAGAAATAAAAGTATAAAACAATGTATAAAAAAATATTAAGAAACCAAGATACAAGACGCGAAAAAAAATTAAGAAATGAAGATGAATAAACTCCAATTTTCAACTTTAATTCTTCCAAGGTACGGAGCTTAAGTTGCATTGCATAGGTATTGTTTTTTTTTATACTATAAATATTTCATATTTTTCTATTTTCTTGTTTTTACAGAAAAATCTTCACCCGACAATATTCCGACATGACACTAGTCCGACAATCCAATTTTCGGACAATACTATTTATTGACTCGTTGAAAACACATCTTGAACATTTTTTGAAACATTATGGACACTTTAAAAAGCAATAAACATAAATTGTACTTCAAAAGTTCTTTTACTTTCAAAATTTTAATTTATCTAAAAAATTAACAACACATTGTCATTTACTGTTTTGTCGTATGCATATCATGGTTGCTATGATGAGTTGGGAAAAAAAACTATATAGTGTATTGCATTATCAAATTTTAACGATTTAGGTATCATACTAACAAAGTTAACAATTGACGTATCGAACTATCACAATATTCACAATTCAGGTACTGCCGTTAATTTAGTTGAATGAAAGTTATTTTCACTTTTCATTTTGGTCATATTTTTTGTAATTTATATAAATCTAATCCTGATTTTTCGAAACATTACAATTTAGAATGTTTCTAATAAAACACACACATATATATATATATATATATATATATATATATACATAATAAGTATCTCAGTTTAAAAAACATATTATTTAACTAAATTTTCTTTGATTTTTTTTCTAAAATTAAAAATTTATAATTTTTTTACACTTTCTCTAAAACGAAAATAAAATAAGTTTTAGATTTACGACATTCCAGCAAAATTTATTTGAGGCCACATCACTATTTGAATACTTTCATGAAACAACGGAAACAAAATTGTTATTTTTTTCAAAAAAGTATTCATTTTTTGTAAATAAAATATATTTGTTAAATATTTATAATTTTTTTTATACACATCATCTAGAATTTACATTATTTGCAATAATATATATACATGCATTATATTATATATATTTTTATACATAAATTAATATAACACATATATATATATGTGTGTGTGTATATATATATATATGATATAATTATATATTTGTAAATTTATATTAAAATGATATATTTTATAAAATTAATGGTTAGATTTATACAAGTTACAAAAAATATGATCAAAATGAAAAGTTAAACTAATTTACATAAAACTAATTTAACGGCGGTACCTGAATTGTGAATATTATGATAATTCAATACGTCAATTGTTAACTTTGATAGTCTGATACTTAAATTGTTAATAACAGATAATACAATACACTAAATGTATTTTTTTCCGTTGAGCTGTGATGAATTATTCTCTTTTTACTTTTTAGTCCCTTACCTAGTTTAAATTATTTCCTAATTCTTTTAAAATTTTGGAATTTCAGGAGCGCATTATTTTTTGCTGTTTTTTTTATCCTCAAGCGTGGGGCCATCATCATCATCATAATAATAACAGATGAGTAAGTGGCCAAAAACTAGAGATAGTAGTGAGTGACATTATTATTTAAAAAATAATAATAATTAGTGAGAGAGAGAGAAAATGAGAGAGGATTTACTCTTTAGAAGATAATCACAGGGAGAGTTAGCAAATGTAAAACTCTTGGTTTATACTTAAACTTATCCATATAATATATATATATATATACATGGCTCTTGAACATTTTTATCATTTATCTCCTTCAACTTCATCATCCTTGTTTGGAACATCTGTCTCCTTATCTAGTGGTATTTTAACTACTTATAACAAGAAAAATAATAGTAACAACAAACCAGCCAAGTTATGGTCTCATCATGTTCCCAAAGCTTCATGGCAAGA
The DNA here is from genome assembly GCA_963920805.1 of Primula vulgaris. NCBI lineage: Eukaryota > Viridiplantae > Streptophyta > Magnoliopsida > Ericales > Primulaceae > Primula > Primula vulgaris. The sequence continues at coordinate 16,002,697 of OY987219.1, forward strand.
GGTGCATGTCCTTACATTTTCTCTTAAGAAACATATTATTATTTTCTTGATTATGTGGACCTGTGTGTGTGTGTGTGTGTGTGTGTGTGTGTTTGTATGTAATAGAGTATACTCTAATATTATGTATGTATGTATAGGTAGCAGGGGTATTGATATTTTCAGCAGTTCCATTCAGTGCTGTGAAAGCCATAGCAAACAGTCCATTAGGAGACCTTCTCCAAAAGCGTATGTTGGAGAAAAAAGCTGATGCCCTCAAGAATTCTAATAAGTTTAAACTTCTTTCTCAAAAAGCAAGAGAACTCAGGTAAATAGCTTGTAACCCTTGATGTCTAGATTAGTTTGTACCATACAATTGTTAGTTAGGACATGATTAATCATAACTTAAAAATGATTCAAGAAAGAACGATTGACGATGCGAGAAATTGGAGTTTTAATATACACAAGTATAACACAATTATGACTGTATACGCCTTACTGTAAAAAAAAAAATCAATTTATTGTATGAACAAGCGATTTTTTGTCAATCCAGTACGAGGGAGTTTTCAATTTTTTACACTAAAGTCTAAAACTATTGAATCTCTAAACAAATGTCATAAGTACCTTTGATCTTTGGTAATCAGTGTACGACATTTGAAAATTGGCCAAGTTTGAGGTAAAAACTTTAAAACAGTGTACTTTATTATTCAAGAGATGTTAAGTGCACTTAATTTAGCAGACTCTTGTTGTTCGTTTCGCTGCATTTTTGTTGTGCCTATCTAACATACAAACTATGATTTGTTATTTTTTTATACTCGAACTTGTGGAAGCAAAGTTTGTGGTATGGAGAAAACCGCCCCCGTTGGCTCGGCCCAGTACCATACGAATATCCAGCATATCTAATCGGAGAGCTACCTGGGGATTATGGTTTTGATGTTGCTGGTCTCGGTAGTGATCCAGTGGCTTTGAGCAAATTATTCAAGTATGTGACCCGTGCTGTCTTTCTTATTTTCTTCTGTTTTTAGAATTCATTTTCACCTCGAGATTAATTTTTAAGATTACATGATTATGCGAAAGTAAACTTTTTCAGGAGCATTACCCTCTTCGATTATCATAATTTAATATAACATATTTTCTGAATTATTCTTTTTTTCTTCAACTTCTTTTTTCCTGTTTTTGTGCTCCTCTCAATTCGGTAACCTGTGTGGCCGCTGACCCGTGTACTTGCTTGAGGCCATCCTTTATATATATATATATTTGTTGTTGTTACGGTCTCAAATAGTTTAATGTAGTTGTTTTTGGAAGAAACAGTTTTCAGTATAAAACGAGCTTCTTCAGTTATATATGCAGTTTATAAATATAACTCGGTGGTCTTGTTAATTTGCAATTTGGTGTGATAGAGAATGAATAAGATGTTAAGATCCCTGACCGTGGGACTAAACGTCCTTTTTTTGGCAGCTTTGAAATATTGCATGCACGTTGGGCTATGCTCGCAGCATTAGGTGCATTGATACCTGAGGTGTTTGATTTGGTTGGAGCTTTTCACTTTGTTGAGCCCGTTTGGTGGCGTGTCGGCTACTCTAAGCTCAAGGTTTGCATCTGCTACCTGTTTTCCATACCTTGGAATTTAGTCATATTTTGCAGAATAGAGTTCCTATTTCCTAATTCCTTTTACTCTACAAAATGAATTCACAGAATTCCCTTTGATGGTGAATTTGTTGCAACCGCATGTGCTAAGAGGTCCATGACTTGATAATATTATTGCAAAATTTGATATCTACATAGTTGGTATGACGGTTGACAATAGTGAATTATTCGAGCACTTATTCGGTTGCTGACCATTTTCAAGGAAAACATCTATCTTGCTTCATTTATTCGTAGAATGGATAATAGATTAATAGTACTTCAACATCTCACGATAAATCTATAGCATTGACAAACACCAGCCTTATGCATTTGAGAATTTCAGTTAGCATACTTTGTAAAAAACATAACTGCGCCAAGAGTTCAAAATCCATTGTTACGCACATGTGTATCACAGATGATTAACCCAGGTTTCATTGAACAATCCACGGTTTGTTTGTTCTTTTTTTCAGGGTGATACGCTGGACTATCTTGGTATCCCTGGGTTCCACTTTGCTGGAAGTCAAGGAGTGATTGTCATAGCTATCTGCCAAGCACTTTTAATGGTACCAAATACTGTTTTTTTTCCTTGCTTGACTTCTTGTCTGATAAGCCTAGTTAAACATACATTACCCAGTTGTATATTGCGGAAGTCGTTTTAAGACTACCATGTCAGCTTTTCCAGAATCTAATAATAAAACTCACCTCATTTTTCTAAATTTAAGTCCAAGTTCTACCAGTAAATACAAGGACTGAGATGCAAAAGAATTTTGGGATCCTTCACCTTTTCCTTTATGCAAAATACAAGTAGAGACGTCTAATATAGGCATCAATAAGTTCGCGAGTACATTGGATTTAGGCAAAACATAAAAAGTGGTGACATGGTGGTTAATGCTAGAAAAGTGCTCTAAAACAAGCCTAATTTTTACAAGACCTTGATTGATCATGTAGAATTGTATTCCTTGTTAGACATTTAAGCTTGAAAAGGACACCCCATGAAGCAGTTTATCTAATTCTAGATTTCTTCAATTAAAAAGCTTCTGATCTGTTAAATCTAATTTTTTCTCTATAAAACGAACCTTTACAGATTTCTGAAACTGTAATGAGTTCCAAGAGTTGTAAGTTCTTTCGCATCTTTATCGTTGTCAAGCTTTGTAAGGAGAAAAGTAAAAAACTATGTCAAGGGGCCATGTTTGTTACTCGAGTAATGCTATGCACACAACTCGGACACTCCATTGAGTAATTTCAGAGGAATAAATATGTCTTTTCTAACAAAATAATATTACTATACATGCAATTTCTAACAAAATTTATATAATTTCCTCACATGAAGTGTGCGAGTTGTGTGCATAGCATTACTCTTGTTTCTCTCCCAGATAAAAGGGTCATTTTTCTATTATATGAGTGTGTTGCGCAATTGGAAAGTGATCTCTTTGTATCTTGGGGTATGATCCTTTTTAGGACAAGCTACCAAGTACCAAGAAAATGTAAATTTTCTTGGTCATTTATAGTTTTAACTACCAAAAAAAGCTCAGAGTTTTTGTTAATTTACATAGGTTGGACCAGAATATGCAAGATATTGTGGGATCGAGGCCCTTGAACCATTAGGAATTTACTTGCCGGGAGATATTAATTACCCTGGAGGTGCACTATTTGATCCGTTGAATCTATCCAAAGACCCTGTAGCTTTTCAGAATCTAAAGGTGAAAGAGATTAAAAACGGACGATTAGCAATGATTGCGTGGTTAGGGTTCTATGCTCAAGCTGCTCTAACTGATAAAGGCCCTGTGCAAAACCTTGTCGACTTCGTCTCAGATCCTGTCCATAATAACCTATTTTCGATTGTTAAACTCATCTAATTTGTCTATGTAATATATGTACATATGTATCATCACTTATTTCATCCATTAACAGTACATGCATAACATAACTCATAAGTTATAAGTACATAGGATATTGTTTGTAATTCTACTAGTACTTACTGATTCAGGAGTCAAGACATTGGTAAACATTTGGATCAAATTTCAACCATTCTAGCATCTGAAATTATTGATAGTATTATTATGTTCTCTCTCTAACTTGAAAGAAGCATTTTTCTTTGAAATAAGCAGTTCTTTATTATATAAATTAATGTAACTTGTTCTAGAATTAACTTTTAAAGGTGTTTTTTTTTCTCGAGACAACTTTTTCGGGGTATTTTGCAACGCTCTTTTTGGAAAAGATCAACTTCTTTTGAAAATAGCAATTTTTTGGAAGATTCTGCTTTAAATTAATAAATTACAATTTTTTTTTTTTCTGAAAACAATTTTTTTTAAACTTTCTTTTAAGAAGCTTTTTTTTTTCTGAAGGAAATTATTATTTTTTTAAATGGAGATTTTCTAATAAGCGATATTTTTTAAAAAGAAGCGTTTTCAATGTGTTATTCTGTATGTTATTATAGCATCCCTCATAATATAGTAGTCTTTAGCACAATTATCTCTATAATTATGAACTAACCCAACCAGTGCTCTCTCACCACAATAATTAATTTTTTCAGACAATTATTCAACTCCTCGGATAGAATTATAGTCGGTGAGACAAGATAGACCTCTAGTTTTGTAACTGTAAACACGAACAATATCACTAAAACATGATTCATGCATCATAAAAAAGAGTTGACTTTTCCCCTTTAACATATTTGATTACTGTTATATATTGCATCACGAGTGGTCGATTTTTTTTAAAAAAATGAGCTGATTTTCTCGGCTAATGTAGTTGATCGAAAGCAACTTGACGACAATTAATGCTGATCCTCAATGTCGTGTGAGGTTAAGGGAGACAATCGACGCCATAACATCCCGTCATCTTATGACGCCCATGATGAATGCATTGAACTTTTTCGACCGGGTAACTTTATAAGTTTTGTTAAAAATAGAGTAGGCTCAAAATAATAACCCGATCACTCACATGAGATTCCACTCAAAAAAATGTTAAAAACTAGGAGTATAATTTTATACTTAGTACTAAAAAACTTTCTCATCTCTATCAAATAAGTACACATTTTGATTATAAAAAAAAATAAGTACATTTTTACCTATACAAGCAAGGGAGGCCATTAATACTCCCTTAGACTCTAAAAAAGTGTGAACTACGTAAATAAATACAACTTTTACTTGCAAATTTTGCTAAAACCGAAAATCAATAGAACATCTAAAAAATTTCATCGCCAAGTTAAAACTATGAACTAAAAAACCATTTTCAATTTAAATAGAATAAGATAGTTAGTCAACGTTACACATATTTTATTAGTGAACAATTATTGAGGAACATAGGGTACCTTAACTAAAATCAAATACTATATCATAAAACATTACTAGTTACATAAAGTATAGAAAACCATAAACTTGAGGTACTAGAATGCAATAAAGGTTGATTGATTTGAGGTTGTCTTGTCCTTGTATTGGCCGCGTGTTTATTAATATTAATATTACCCAAAAAAGATTTTAACTCTCATAATATTTTTTGGGGTTTTGCTTTCTCACTTTAAATATCCTTCTTTTTATATACACTCTTATTGTTATTATTATTATTATTATAAATATATATATCTTGTGTGGGCGGCCGGAAGATGACGTCATCAACGGTGACTGCTCCGCCACCTCAGCTACTATGCGCCGCCGCATCTTCTTCTTCTTCTTATAGTAGAACAACAAAAATAAATAGTAGAACTATTAGTCTATCTCCCAATTTAAAATTCAATTCGCCTCGCTTATCTCTCTCGCATCCTCGTCTTTCTTCGCCTTCGTCTTCCCTTCGATATCAGAGGTATACATAATTGCTCTACTTACATATTTTTGCCATTTTATTTCAGTTTTTTTTTATATAATCAGAATTTTCTATTTCAGTGTTAATTTCTATAAGTTATTGTTTTTCTAGTATTATTTCGTAGAGTCCGCTTCAGTGGTGGAACTAGAACTGTTTTTTTCGTAATTATGGAGGTGAATGGCTAAAATCGATAAATAATAACAATAATAATCATGATACTTTAATGTTTTGTTATTACATAGTAGGGGTAATTCCTCCAAGTTATTGTTTCTGTAGTATTATTTGATTATTTCGTATGAGTCTATTCTAGTGGCGGAACTAGAACTGTTTTTTTCGTAATTCTGGGCGAGGTGAAAGGCTAAAATCGATAAAAATATAATAATGATCATGATACATGGTAAAAGATCGGTTTTTTTTCAGTATGGGGTGCTGGTTTCTCCTATGGTCAACTCTATTGGAGAAGCTGAATTTCATGTGCAATTTCTTTTGTTAGGTTGGCGAAATTCTATAAATCGGTGATATCTATGTAAAACTACTTGGTAAACTACTGGGGTTTTCTTCGTAAAAGGATTATAATATCTATGCTTTCGTGATCCTGATAATTCTTTAAGTTGTTGTTTCTCTAGTATCATTTCGTATGAGTCCACTCCAGTGGCGGAACTAGAACTGTTTTTTTCGTTATTATAGGGAGGTGAAAGGATATAATCGATAAAAAATAATAATAATCATGATACATGGTAAAAGATCGGTTTTTTTCTCAGTGCTGGAGTCCTAGCCTAATACTAGTTTCTCCGCTGGTCCACTCTATTGGAGGAGCTGAATTTCATGTGCAATTTCTTTTGTTAGGGTGGTGAAATTCCAAAATCGGTGATATTTTTGTAAAACTACTTGGTAAACTATCGGGGTTTTCTTCGTAGAAGGATTATAATGCGTATGTTTTCGTGATCCTGTTAATTTCTCCAAGTTTTTGTTTTTCTAGTGTTATTTCGTATGAGTTCACGGAGGAGCTGAATTTCATGTGCAATTTCTTTTGTTAGGGTGGTCAAACTCTAAAATCGGTGATATTTATGTAAAACTACTTGATGAACTATTGGGGTTTTCTTCGTAAAAGGATTATAATATCTATGCTTTCGTGATCCTGTTAATTTAGGATTCGTTTGGCTGCACCTTTGAAAAGATGAGAAGCTGGATTCTTTGAGATGGTCAAGAAAGCTGAGTGCTTTTTAGTTGTGTTGAGTCATTTGTTTGACTAGCAAATAAGTGGGCTTGTGAATAATAACTTCAAGTAGTTATTTTTTAGAAATATTTTATAGGGTCCTGGTCTTATATATAGTTAACTCACACTGTGGCGGTACCATGATCACTGTATGGGAGGGGCGAAACATGTACTGTTTCTAAACTCCGACTCGGCAATATTTCGTAAAAATACATGTAAAATATCAAATTTTTCTTAATGTGCGGGGCGTATTAATCCCTTCCGTCTGGTTACTCCCAGTCACGTATAAATAACGCCTTATTATTATTATTATTATTTCTAATTTGACCCCTTTTACATGTTCCCTCATACTTTCTCTTAGTACTTACCTAGTGTTTGAAAGCGTAGTTAAAGCGTTTTTGAAAGAGAGTTCTTAGTAAAGCGTAGGATTTTTATGTTTGAGAGCTTAAGGCCCCAAGAAGAGGGCAGAACAGAAGTTTTTTGAATTATATAACCAAATGGGTAGAAGCTAGCCTTAAACCGGTTTAAAGTGAGCTTTTAAAAACAGATATATTACCAACCCTATACTTGATTATCAGTTTATTCGTTCTAATTGATTGCAAGGTTGTCAAGTGTTGGAGCTTTCAATGATTCAACATATCGCAAAAACAAGGATTTTGCTCCAAAATCTTATTCCTCTATTTTAAACAACCGGGGTAAACACGTTCCTTGTCAAAGTTGTCTCTCTAGAAAGCCATCAAGTATCGGAAAATTTTCTTCAAGAGCCTTTGCCGATAGATTCGCTTCTCACATATCCGCCCAACCACTTGGCAAGACCTCGGTGAGTTTATTGCTTTGCAAACTTTTATCTTTTGCTTCTGTAATTTACTTGTGTAACAAATTTATGGTTGTCGTAGTCGAATTCCATGTAGCTATTTGTTGTGTTACTGGTTTCTGGTGAGAATTGTAAATTTGTAATGGCCAAGTTGACTAAGCTAACATCCTTTTGCAGTATCTAGAATCTCTTGTGTTGAGTTTGTCCCTATTTATAAACCTCCTGTTGGTTGTTTTTGACAATTCTACTTGTAATATAAACAGTTTCATGATATTTGGTTTTGCATGCACTTGTAAAAAAAGGTATAAACTACAATTTGTAAAGAAAGGAGGTAATTTTGTATAACATGAGTGAACAAAGTCTAATTGTATGAGTCCCGAGAATGGTAGTCAGAGACTGGTGAATGTAGTAATTTGTTAGTCTCTGAGGTTTTGTCCTTCCTTAAAGTTTCCCCTTCTTTTCTATATGTAACGAGAAAATAGGGGAATAAAAGTAACAATTGGTACCGCTATTATTTATTTTTGGTTATCATGAAAAGAGTATGTGTGGGATGCAAAACCTTTGAGGCAGAGTTTCAACAACATATATGACAGGCAGAGAGTTGTACCTTGTGACACAAGTCGATTGTTGGATTTTGTTACTTGGTAAAAAAATTGTGGATGGAAAATTATTTTCTTTATTCCATTTGTGAGGTATGTGCTCGTTGAGACAAATTTTCATGTAATGGAAGTCATATGATTGATAGAGTTTCTGTTATCCTCTTGGATCTTTCCCTTGTGCACGTAACGAAATTATTCAATTGTAGGTTATTTGTCTTATTGACTAATCATATGGCATACTGTCTAGTTTTTAGTGTTTGGTTGTGCATATGTCAACTGTAAAAACCTAATTCCGAGTGTTCAAAATACTTAACTAGCCAACTCATACAGTCTTACATGCTGTCTTTAATCATGCTCGAGTGGTAAATATACAACACCCATGCATATTCACTATCGTTTCTTCGCTATTTTCTCCCAGTGACTCTCAACCATTAATCATCAACGATATTTTTCGTGTTGATGCACTCTATGTTTCAAAGTAAATACTGGTGAGCTTCATTTTTTAGGATAAACGACAACGAGTATGTGCTCCAAAAGCAACAGTTGGTCCAGATGAACCACAAGCAGCAAGTACTGCATGGGCAGATGCTACTGAGATAGAAAGGACAGAAGTGGAAACTGTTTTAAGTTCTGAACTTCCAGCTCATCCCAGATTGTACAGAGGACAGTTAAAGAATGGACTCCGCTATCTTATTTTGCCAAATAAGGTTCCACCAAACAGGTATTGCTACATCATATTGTTAGAATGTACTATACATATGATGGATGTATAAGCTATGGCTTGAATTAGTTGTACAATTCTCTACCTGTAATGCGGTAAGAATGAAGTAGAAAGCTACATTTAGTGCTACCTATAGGTTTACGTATTTACTCTTACAGCAGTAATTGCAAAAACTCCACCATATTAATTTAGCCCTTGGGGTCAACTTTCCAATGACCAAATGAATTGCAGTTTTATAGATATTTGAATTTCCCTTTCAAGTCTTTTGCTTCCCTAAACAAGTAGTGGGATATGGATTTTTACTTCGACATATGCATCGGTTATAATAGAATTTATTTAGTGGTCTGCTAAACTTCGTAGCTTTGAGTCAGGTCACTCAAAATTGACGATAAGTAATTCTATTACAAAGTTTCACTCAAGATCCACACTCAAGTTGAAAGAGATCCATACTCGTTAATCAAAAAACGCAATCTTATTCTCCGCTCACCTATGTAGCATGGATACTCTAAAATCGAAAATATTGGCTTATTGGATACGGATACACTGAGGATTCTTCGGTACTCGTATCAGATACTCAAAATGGCGTATCGTTAACTTTTTAAAGGCTTGAACAATCTGATTCTTCATAGATACTTCACCAATACTTTACTGAAGTTTTCTTTTGGGCACGACAGCTCAAGATTGATTATTTTTTTAAAAACCTTTGGGTTAAAGTTTTAAAGCTCGTTAAAGTAAGGGGTCATACATGCTATAATGTATCTCCTTTGTTCTCTGTAAAGTAAGTCAGGAGCTACAAATATACATATATACATACTGTACATACGTACTATATTAGACCTACGTATGAGAGAAACAAGGGTCTGGTCACCAAAGACTCTCCTCCCGCTCAGATTTCACTCCTTCTGGGAAAGTGTAGTGCGTAGCTCATGTTTGAGTAACTAAAAAGAATATTTTGTTATTACTTTTGGATAAGTTTATTTTGTAGCTTTTGTTAGAATATATATATGTATACATTTATATGGATATACATATATATGTAATAATAATAATAATAATAAAGTAATAATAATAGTTGTTGTATCTTAGCCATATCGTATCGGATACGATACTCGTAACCGTTTCCGTGATTTCCGTTGACTTGGAAAAGCATATTTTTTAAGGCTATTTAATATGTAAAAATAGGAAGAAAATCCTTTCAGAAGAGTCCTCATTGATATGATAACCTAGGAGACTCCATAATGCCTCATTTAAAGCTAATTTCTCTCAAAACATTTCATATCTACCACTCCTATGAGATAACAATCATAAGTAAAACTGTAAAACAAATGAGATTGTGCATCAATAACCTCATGTATCTAATGTGGATTTGCATTCTAATGTAACTACAGTTGCAAGTGAATAATTAAATGGAAATAATATAAAGAATCACAACTTAGGTAGGAAAATCAGGCAAGTTTGAAATGGCAAGGAGATCGCTTTGATTGCATCAAGATTTTATCAGAATCCTAGTATTTATAATGTCTGACTGTGTAAATATGATTAATTTTTATCTTTCCTAAATGTTCTGACAACTTTTATTTCCCTCTTTTCTTTTTTATTTAGATTTGAAGCACACATGGAACTTCATGTGGGCTCCATTGATGAAGAAGATGATGAACAAGGCATTGCACACATGATTGAACATGTTGCATTTCTTGGAAGTAAGAAGAGGGAGAAACTTCTTGCCACAGGGGCCCGTTCAAATGCTTATACAGATTTTCATCATACAGTTTTCCATATTCATTCCCCAACTCTTACGAAGGTTTGTGGTACTCACTTTTTAGGCAACCTGTTGTGATCTTCTCCTTTTTCCTGCTCTCCAATTATATTGCTTATTTTATCCCCTTTCACATATTTTATTAGTTTGATTAATCAATATGAATTTAAGTTTTCCTTTCTCTGTTTGATTATCATGCATGAAGTGTTTCGTGATTAGTATAGGTTGAAATGTAAGAAGCAACAGAAGCGCCACTGTTGTTTTTATTGATGTCAGAGTTGGTGCTATTAACTTTGTAATATTAGCAGTAGCTGCATTGGTAGTGATACCGGGTATGACACCACTTCGGCGTTGCCGGCACGACAAACACACAGTAACAACTACGATAACATGTTTAGAAATGCTTTAATCTATATCGCTGTACTATTTTAACTCTCAAAATATGTGTAGTTGTGCATCACAAGACTAATCTACCCAACATATAAAATGGGAGACTCATGTACTGAAAAAATAACCATTTTATTGCTCTAGATTTTCAATGATAATTTAGATTATATCATGAAGAAGCAGCATATGGCTGCAGCCTTTAAGCATAAAGGCTCTCTCTCTTAATTTTATTATGAAATGTGGAGATGATTTTAAGTTCTTATGAGTTATATCGTAAATAGTCACATATGTGAGTTAAAAGCCTAGAACATGGATTGCATTTGTAGCTTGATTCATTTAATTATCCAAAGTAGACCAAACTAACATTACACATTTAGTTTTCCATTTTTACTTTACACCAATGAGATCCTTTTTCTTAAAAATATAATAAATCAGGTAAAAGAAAAAGAACATGTTACAGAAAGCGAATGTATGAAGTTCAAAGGCAAAGTTCTTGTGCACACAGACGTCAAATGATGTTTTCGGTTGAAAAACAGTGAATATTGGTAATGGTGAGAATGTTGCATATGATATAATATACTGCATATATGGGTTGGGGACAATTCAACGTTGGTTTTTGTTTGCATTGATATATGTTGTTAAATTTAAATTATTACTAGGTGATATATGAAATTGGGTTGTTAGTAAATAAAATTTTGGTGACAAGAACATATTTAGAGGAGTTAGGTCATGTTACAATTAATATAGAGAGCTGATTCCTTCTCATAATCTTCCACCGGTAATCAGATGTGCCGGTCTGCTATTAATCTTACATTATTTTCTATGTAATTACCATTTTTTATTTTTTGACATATGCACCGCAACCCTTAACTGAACATGAAATTTTGTTAATATATTTTTTTACTGATTTTAATGCGTGCTTGCTTCTTGTTTTTTTCTTGTTATAGGACTCGGATGGTGATTTACTTCCGGACGTTCTTGATGCTTTGAATGAGGTACTTTTCACCGAACTTGAATTCTTGTTTTCTCTTCTATTATAGACAAGTAATTGGTACAATAGTTATAGTGAATGTAATGTTTGACAAATGCTGCAGATAGCTTTTTACCCAAAATTTCTTACTTCTCGGGTGGAGAAAGAAAGGAAAGCTATATTATCTGAACTACAAATGATGAACACAATAGAGTATCGTGTTGATTGCCAGGTAAAGCCATCATAATATCATCAAACGAGCCAAAATATTAAATTTCGTTACACTTTTATCTATTTGTATTGGTACTGTATACTACTAAGTTTCTGTGTTTTTTTGGGGGCTTAGTTATTGCACCATTTGCATTCTGAGAACAAGCTTAGTAGAAGATTTCCAATTGGATTAGAAGAGCAAATTAAGATGTGGGATGCAGAAAAAATCAGCAAATTTCACGAACGCTGGTACTTCCCAGCAAATGCTACCTTATATATTGTTGGAGACATTGATAATACCTCAAAGACGATTCATCAGATTGAAGTAAGTCATATACCTGTATAGAATGAACTGTATAGACTTGACTCAAAATTTTACATTTATCGTTATATTTATGTTTTGATTATTGGATCCAGACCATATTTGGTCAAACTGGCGTGAAAGAAACCACAGTGGCTGCTGCCCCTGCACCTTCAGCATTTGGTGTTATGGCTAGTTTTCTTGTTCCTAAGCTTGCGATGGGGCTCGGGAAAAGTTTATCTCATGATGGGTCTGCTTCTGCTTTGGAGCCTTCAAAACTTATAAAAAAAGAAAGGCATGCGATTCGTCCACCCGTTCAACATAATTGGTCCATCTCTCCGAAGATTGAGAACAAAAAGGCCCCACAGATATTCCAACATGAGTTACTCCAGAATTTCTCTATAAACATGTTTTGCAAGGTAACTATTTATATTTTGTTTCATCATAATTATCAGTTTTTGGCTCAAATATCTCTTCTCACCTTCGTTCACAGTAGTCATATGACCTGTTGATAATTTAAATGGTGAAATTGGAATACCCTTCCGGATTCGAGAGTAGAAATGACATAATTGTTATAGGTTATGAACACATCATTTATCCGTGCTAATTTGCTAACTTATCTCTGTACTGGCAGATTCCGGTTGATAAGGTCCAAACATATGGTGACTTGCGTAACGTTTTGATGAAGAGGATATTTTTGTCCGCTCTTCACTTCAGGATTAATACCAGATACAAGGTGAGTTGCTATTATTTATTATCTTGCTGAAAATGAGGAGAATTTCGCAGTGACATGTCACTGCCGTGACTTTGTTAGGCTGAGCATTACAACTGTACTCTTTTATACTTTTAAGGGAACTAAGATAAAATCTCTTGTTCTTCATTGTTTGCATCGTCTGGCTACTACAAATAATTTGTAATTTGTGTGGACTCTGGAGTGAGCAACGGGATACGGTATTTTTGTTTTATAGGAAATTCCCTCTTAAGTTCCTAGTATAATGATATAATCGCTTTAGATATGTTTCCAGGTCATTGATAATATTACAAACTGTGAGGCTCTAAGTAAATGGATTGTAAAAGAAGGAAATGAGTAGGAAGGAATGAATATTTTTCAGAAGTTTTTATGAGGATTAAAATAATGTCCGACTTTTCAGGGTCATCCAAGAAATTAAATCATACATCTTGTCTATAAACTACAATAGCTGCTATGAACATCTATGTTATTTTTGATCGAAATAGTTCGATTTCTTTTATGTAAGCTGTCTTCTTTGAGAAACCCTCGTGCCAGATACATTATTGAAAAACTGAAGCTTTTTCGTGTTCGTTTTAATTTCCAGCTATATGAAAGAGTGCGAAGTTATTAGGTTGTATGTGCGTAATTATACCTTTTGTTTCGTTATTTGCTCTTATTGATGGAGAATATATTTCTTTATTGCAGAGTTCAAACCCTCCATTCACGTCAATTGAGTTGGATCATAGTGATTCGGGGAGGGAGGGGTGCACAGTAACCACTCTAACAGTAAATGCTGAACCGCAAAATTGGCAAAGTGCAGTTGGAGTTGCAGTTCAGGAGGTTTAGCTATTAAGTGCTTTTAATATAGTGTTTCTTTTTGGTATAATTGCCCTACAATTCAAATATATTTTAAGAATCAAAGAGATCGTAATTTAAGTTATTTTCTGCAGGTTCGTAGGCTGAAAAAGTTCGGTGTTACGAGGGGGGAGCTAACTCGGTATATGGATGCATTATTGAAGGATAGTGAACATTTGGCAGCTATGATTGATAATGTGTCATCCGTCGATAATTTGGACTTTATAATGGAAAGCGATGCCCTTGGCCATAGAGTTATGGATCAAAGACAAGGACACGAAAGTTTGGTCGCCGTTGCTGCTACTGTTACTCTTGAAGAAGTAATTTTCTATTCTTGAATATCCTTTTACTTATCGCCTGTAAAAAGCTCGATTCAAAGCTTAAAAAAGCTTTAAAAATTCACTTTTCTGCTTTTTAGGCATGTGTAGCTATTGCAAAAATGCTTTAGTTAAGTTTTCGCTTTTTTGTGCAAAAGTGGTTGGTCCAACTGGTTGGTACCCGAGTATACCACGCTCACCACCAGGGTTCGAACCCTGGCGCCTGCGAAGCAGGTTACCTCCGAAGGAGGGTTATTAATTATCAAAAAAAAAAAAGTTTTCGCTTTTTAAAACACTTCGCTAGTATGATGCTTATTGATTTCATTTTTAATTGTATTAGTCTATTGTTAATGTTGCAGTTATGTGTGTCTATGGTTCCCATAGTTATGTATATATATTTTTTAAATATAATAGTTGTGTCCATTTTAATGATTGTGTCTTTTTAGGGTTCCAAAGTTGTCTCTCTTAGATTATTATAAACAGAACACTGCTGTAACATAATTCATATTTGGTTGAAATATAAATTGAGAGAATTTGGTACTCTTTTATCATTTGGGTTTGGTACTCAAAGATCCCCTTTTTGGTAAAGGTTTAATTTTCTCCTTTTAGCATCAGTTAGGGTTCTATTTCGAATTACTTTATCAAATTCGTGATTTGGATTTAGTATCCTACATCAGTATTATTACGGCTCATTTTCACCAATCTTGTGACACCTAAGTTTTAGTCTCACAACATTTTCACGTAAAAAATTAATGCAAGTAGTCCTTATATGCTTTTTTGGATTGTGGTACTTGAAATGGGTTATGATTATAGTTTTAGTACAATACTGCAACTGAACATTTTTTCTGGCGTACTTAAAGAAAATTCTCAATTAATTAAAATCTAAAGACCTTTTCAAATTTACATAACTTATAGGTCGCCTTCTTAACACCAAGTAATATTTGTTGTGATCAGCAAGTTCCGCCGTCTGTAAGGTGCAACCCCATGCTATTATTTATTGATCACATAGACAACTCTTAATTGGTGTAACAGCTATGTTTTCTCCTACTTTTAACACTTACCGGTAGTTATGTTACTTTTCATTTCTATTCAGTTCATAATAAGAGTGGATATTGATCTTCTCTCTTTTACGTCATCTCTGTTGATGCTGTTATTACTTATTAGTATTAGCAGGAACGGCTTCAAGACCCAATTCTTAAAGCAAAGAATTGGGGCCTCCAAAAATGAAGGGCCTCATATTTTTTAAATATGCAGAATTACATAAATACCCCAAATAAGTTTTAGTGTTAAAACTTACAAAATAATCCTGCTGTACTACAACTAAACAAGCCAAGTTTTGCTACATGTTTACAAAATTATACTAGTTTGAAGCCTAAAATTTAAAAGGTTTGGTTTCAGTGCTTTCCTTTCATCATCTTATTCATTTAGAAATCAAATCATCCAGTTTCACTTTACAAACATTTTTTTTTTCCAGTTTAGTTCATGCCAATAGTTTGAGATTATAGCAAGAAAATTCATAAACTTACAATTTTATTAGAATATTCTCATGTCTTGTTTTTTAATTGATCAAATGTCAGATATGATGAATTTTGGTTGATTTTATTGTCGCTATTGTTATTATTGTTCTTTATTATGTTTATAAATAAATTGATTAACACATGGTAGGGAATTGAAAAAGTCATATGCAAATGACAAACAAGGAAAAAACGAGAACAAGTTAGAAAATCTCAAAGCCAATATTATAGATTAGTTTGTAAAACTTTGGATTTGTTGGTGAACTGGTTTTTTATATCTTAACGTAAAATATTGTGTAAAATTATGGTAGTGTTTAATGGCTCATTTTGGGATTCGATTCGGGCCTCCAAAATGCTGGAGACGGCACTGAGTATTAGGCATGGTAATGAGTTGAGGTGGGTTGGTCACTTACTTATATACTTGCATTTGTGTTTTTGCTTCTTTAGGTACTAAATTCAGCTTCTTTTTTTGTTTTGTCTGACCTTAACTCAATGGCCGTTTTTTTGCATATAACAAATTGACACCTTTGTATTACTTTGGATTGAAAATAAAATAGTTTACTTGAATAATTATCTGTTTATACAGGTTAATTATGTTGGCGCCAAGGTGTTAGAATTCATCTCCGAGTTCGACAAACCATCTGCTCCCATTCCTGCAGCAATTGTTGCATGCGTCCCGAAAAAGGTCCATATTGATGGAAAAGGCGAAACCGATTTCATAATAACACCTGACGAAATTACGAAGGCTATAAGAGCGGGGCTCGAGGGACATATAGAGCCTGAGCCAGAGGTGTTTGTTGCTAACAATTTCTCTTGCTTGCACTTAAATTTTATTGGGATTTTGTTGTCCACTTAGTATTTTTTTGGGTGTATACAGCTTGAGATCCCGACAGAATTAATATCTTCATCTGATCTGGAACAACTACATTTGGAGCGCAAGCCATGTTTTATTCCTCTAAATCTAGAAGATACAAGTATCATTAAAAAACATGATGATGAAACAGGAATTATCCAACGGCGTCTTTCTAATGGAATTGCTGTAAACTACAAGGTATAGTTAATAAAGTAAACAACAAATATTTGATATACCTCAATTGAAGTTCATAGTTGTTGAATATCACGACCCCCACTTTCCTTTCTTGTACGCGTTCTTCCTGTTGTCAACTCGCTTTCATAGTATAATTAGTTCTCGGGACAAATGCCATTTTGCACCTTACTTCAATGTAGACATTGGCAGATTCCAAGTTTTGGATATTACACATTAATTCCCAAGGGTATCCCACTTTCTTTCAATCAATTACATTATAAGTATGTTTTCAAATCACGAGTTTAGATATGACAAAGCATACATCCCTAAATTCTAGTACATCTGTACACATATTGACTTTATTTGCCGAATTGAAGTACGACTGTAGGAGTCCAAGGAAAAATAATTTGTTTGTTCTTCATTCAATTCGGGAATATTTTTGTATATAGTTTCGTTTAGTTTCATAATCTCTAAATTTCCCCAACTTGTTATGATGAAATCATAGACTCAATAACCAAGTGAAAATGCACAAGTAACAACCATGAAAACTCTCCAATTATTAGTGTATACAAGTGGTTGAGACCCTAGTATACCACGCTCACCACCAAGGTTCAATCCCTAGCGCCTGCGAAGCTGTTTACCTCCAAAGTGAGGGTTATTAATTATCAAAAAAAATGTAACTTGGACAAAGGCACGTCTCTTAGTGTTTTCAAATTTTAATTAGGTTTCAACTAGCGAAGCAATGGGAGGTGTCATGCGACTGATAGTTAGTGGTGGACGTGCTGCTGAACTTATAGGCGCTTGGGGTTCTGTAGTTTTGGGTGTTCGAACCCTCAGTGAGGGGGGGCGAGTTGGTACTTTTTCCAGGGAGCAGGTAAAAAGCTACTAATTTTTTCCAGGTTTCTTTTTCTTTGGTCCAACAAAAACTTTATTTTTGTTACAAGTGCTTTACTTATCTGTGCTTCTTCTCTAGGTGGAACTTTTTTGTGTTAATCACCTGATAAATTGCTCACTAGAGTCCACTGAAGAATTAATATGTATGGAGTTTCGTTTTACATTAAGAGACAATGGGATGCGTGCGGCATTCCAATTACTTCACATGGTCCTTGAGGTATTATTAAATTACTTCCTTGTACATTATGGAAATATTTTTTTTCTGTTTCTTTTAATGTGATTATCTATCTTTGGAAGGGCAAATAATTTGCTGAAGTTTCTTTTGTTACGATTCTTCTTTCAAGAGTTGCGTTTCTAGTTTTCTACTGTCTTCTTCAATCAATTGTTGATTTCATAACTTTTTGAAGTAAATTATTGATATGCAAAGAGAGAAGATAAGGAGTCTGCACAGTTATACCGTAGAAAGGAAAAGAAAAGGGATGGGACCTACTTGACATGGCGTAAGCCTCCATGGAGTAAAATTCAATTTAATCATGGATTTTTAAACAAACTAAAAGGGCATTCTTTCCCAGAGTTGTAAGTCTGAATGTTACCTTCATATAATGTAGGGAGTAGACAATCTTTTCTGAAGCTCAACTCATATCACATAGACACACAAGTGTAATGAATAATAGTCTTTTACTTGTGTATTTTTTCTCCATCACTGATCACAGTTATTTGGGCAAGGATCCTCAGCAATTTCTAATAGCAGTGCTAATGTGGCAGTCTCTCTAAATGAATAACAAAGATATTCACCTAATTATAAATATCATTCCTTTAGTATTTAAATTCTCAAATAAAGCATCAGGTTTTTTTTTCTCCGTTTTTCCCACCAGTCTTTGGGGTATTAATTATCTATAATCTCTTTAATATTTTCATTAACATATCAATTTTGCGATCTGTAAAATAGATAGTAGATGCAGGAATAATACCCATGTGAAGTAATTACAGTTTGAACAATTATTACGAGTAGAATTAAGAACTCTTTTGGTTGCATATTTTAACCAAAAAAGTTGGAATGTTTTAGACTCAGAAAAAAAAAACTAGGTTCATCTAGCTGCTTAAAATGACTAGCTTATTCAAGCCAAAAAAAAAAAACTTTGAAAAAAGCTGTTTATTAATTGAAGTGTTGCATAATTTAAATGGGATGTCATTTTTTGTAACAATCATCAATCTGTGGATGACTACCAAAGAGACAGTTTCCTCTAGAGCCACTGCCACAGTAGCAGTGTTATTGAGGATCCTGGCCCCAGTTATTTTTACCCCTGAAGGCTTTCAAAAAAAAAGATCGAAATTTAAAATTCAACAGGATAAACATATCTTAATGTAGCAAACCTTTGTGGGTCGTATTTCTAACATTAGATAAGGAGTCCTTACCCCTGCTTTTCAAGATTTGATGTAAACTATGAAGCTTGTGGACCAACTTGTTCCACTTTAGTAAGTACGCACCTAAATGAACTGGTTAGCTAAAACAGACCATGGCTTGTAAATGGAACTGTTCTTAAAGAAATCTTAACTAATAATCCCCCATTTTGATTGGAGCGTGAAGAATGCCGTCTACCATTACTGATTTCTGAGTATAGAAGGCATAAGTCTCATAAGTATTTGGGAATATTATAAGGAACAGGCAATTTAAGAAAGAAACGGAACTTTTTGTACTTGTCCAGCTGACAAGATATTAATGTCTTCATCATGTTTCTCATCCCTTTTGATCTCCTTAGTTGTTTTTATGAATTTGATTACTTAATCTTTAACTGTTACTACATAAGATTTGATCATTTTTTGCGCTTGTGACATGCAGCATAGCGTATGGTTAGAGGATGCATTTGATCGATCAAAGCAGCTATATATGTCATACTATCGTTCCCTACCCAAAAGTTTAGAACGGTCCACTGCTCATAAGCTCATGCTGGCAATGTTGAATGGTGATGAACGTTTTGTCGAACCCACTCCACGCTCTTTGGATAATTTAAACCTTAAATCGGTTAAGGATGCTGTCATGCGTCAATTTTTTGGTGAAAATATGGAGGTATGCAGTTCTGTTCTATTTTAGATGCAATTTACATTCAAGTTATTTTCCATCTTAATTATAGTAATGTGATTTGTCTTTGTTTTTTGTGTTTTTTCAGGTTAGTATTGTGGGTGATTTCTCGGAACAGGAAATCGAATCATGTATCCTAGATTATCTGGGCACAGTAACAGTTCCAAAGAATCTAGAGAATTTTCCTCAAGTCAGCCCAATCATATTCAGGCCATTTCCATCTGATCTCCAATTTCAGCAAGTGAGAAAATAATACTCGTGCTCATAATTTTGTGTTAGTTTATAAGTTTTTGTTTGTGAGCGTCTAAAAGACACTACTATATTCGAAATTTGGACTAATTTGTACTTATAATGGGTGATTCACAGGTTTTGTTGAAGGACACTGACGAGAGAGCATGTGCCTATATTGCTGGACCAGCTCCAAATCGTTGGGGCTTTAATGCTGATGGAGAAGATCTATTTGATTCAATAAAAAGTAAAGTTCTAAATATAGTCAATATCTTATATGATTAAAAATTATGAAGTCAGAAGTTTTCCTTTTTGCATGATTCATCAATTTCTCATTATCTTTTATTATTGAAACCTGCATAACACAATGATAATAAGTTTTTTTTAGCAAAACTCTTTCTGTTGGTTGATGTTGGTTTCTTCTATCCCCTAGATACTTAATTTATATTTTAACTGAACTACAACTTCAGCTTTATAGTTGTATAAGTTGAACAATGTTATAGGTATTAAATATCATTAGATAGTATAGATTAACACTTGAGAAATATCATCTTTATGCATTGATAATTTCCATTTCAGATGAACAACCCAAGTCCGAGGAATCATCTTTGGAGAGAAACGATGCTCAAAATAACCTGCAAGAAAGTTTCCGCCGTCATCCTCTATTCTTTGCCATAACAATGGGTCTGTTGGCTGAAATAATAAATTCAAGGTACATTTGAGTGCATTATTAACTTATTACTCGTGAAAATATTGACCTAGAGAGAACTGAAATGCTGATATATTTGTTATTTTGTATCCCGGTGCTAAATCCTTACCACTTCAATTAGAAGTTACTGTTTTTTTAATCATGCATTACATCTGAAGATAATGTCTCATCAACTGAAAAATTACCCTCCGAAGAACATAGTTTTTCGTCTTAAATTAAATTTGGGATCTCTTCGAAGGTATTTTATCAATCTAAAACTTATAAGACATGTATCAGTTGTAGTTTATCATCTAAGTGCTATTTATATTGGCTTTGGGGTAAATTACGACTACAATATGAGCCTAGTAAGGCAAAAATCAAGTATCCTTTGGTATATTTTGATTTACCTATCTGTAGAATGTTTTGATGTAGAGAAGTCAATGATCAAATTACTTTAGGTATATTTCGAATTGCTTGTGTTTTGTAACTTTTGATTCAGAATCCCAAAAATAACTCAGGGCTTACAAACAATGCAAGTCATCAGATGTTGAGACATCTGAATATTAATGTTGAGTGTCACTCATTGACTTTGTTTGCTTCTAGCTTTGAGACTCAGCTTCTCTGATATTTTGCTTTTAAGGCCTGTGTTTTATTGACCCTGTTAGAATTTCATTTATTCTGGAATTTTGACCTTAAAAGCTAAAAGATTTAAGCTGGATGACCCTAGCTTTTTTGAAGCTCCTCGGGTCCAGTTTATTTGCTTAGAAAATGCAACTAAACAAGGTCTTAATCAATTCTGTATTTTTACCTGAAAAATCTTGAATTTTTAAGCTGGATTAATCTAGCTTTTTTTGATAGTCAAAAGTTTAAACATTTTGCTTATTGGCTGCAACCCAAACAAGCCACTAATCTTGTGGTTATTCTGTACAGGCTATTCACTTCAGTTAGGGATTCTCTAGGATTGACATATGATGTATCATTTGAAGTGAACCTGTTTGATCGGCTAAAGCTTGGGTGGTATGTCATTTCGGTGACATCAACACCAGAAAAGGTGCGTCTATTAGTTCTAATTGATATTTCGTTTAACAAAAATATCCAATGTTGTGTATTTATCTTATTACCATTTGTAGGTGTATAAAGCTGTTGATGCTTGCAAAAGTGTTCTCAGGGGTTTGCATAGCAGTCAGCTCATACCAAGGGAGATGGATCGGGTTAGTTTCCAAATGAAAAATGTTTACAATGATTATTACTAAATTTAGCTAGTCATTCCTCTTATGCTACATTTTTTTGTGTAGTCATTTTTTGCTTAAATAAACAGTCTACAATCTACATGAACAGGCAAAACGGACTCTATTGATGAGACATGAGGCTGAAATTAAATCTAATGCATACTGGTTAGGATTGATGGCCCATTTGCAGGCTTCTTCTGTTCCAAGAAAGGTAATTTAGAAAATACAAATATTATTTTTTTTAGCTATTGTTGTGGTTCTTATTCAGAAAGAGCTATCAGAAGAAAATTATTTTCTGGTTATGTTATTATGCTAATTTTTAGGAAATCGTGATGGCTTAAAACATATTTGCACGCGGACGCTATTGCCATAGGCACATTAACATGGATCCCATTGAAAATAAGTGTATGAGCAACTGTGAGGGTGAAGGAAGAACCACTCTTTTTTTTCTTGATTTGGAGTAAAACAAACCCAAGGGTTCATAGAATTGGATAATACTTAATATTGAACAGAAAATATAATTTTCTCATATCTTAAATTAATACATATACAGCTAAGTATAGAGAAAGAGATGTTTTTTTGCTTGCCGCCATATTTCTTACACAGAATTATTTCACTGGTGATTTGTCCATTTCACTTGCCAGATTAGACAAGAATTACAATATTTACCACCTTCTTATATACATAACAATTTTATTAATGAGATTCATTTCACCCTTTTTAAGTTTAAAAATGTGTTGTTGGCCAGCAAGAAATATGGTTGCCATCAAAGTGATGATAAAGTAAGTAAAGTTCAACTTGCATGTTTTTTTTTTTAAAGGGAACTTGCATGTTTGATATGAACTTTTTTCACATTCCATGTTTTACTCCCAAATGTTTTGGTAATATGTTGACAATTCAGTGTTCTGTACTGAATAGATTGTTATAACACTCAAATAGAGTACAATTCTATAATTAATTTGCTGTTAGTTTCTTACCTTGTAAGTATTTTTAGGTTGTAATATAAAATGTAAAAGAAATTACATTTTTTTTTTTGGGTAGCGTCTTTTGAACACATTAGATTTTCCCCCCTCATTCAGGATATATCTTGCATTAAGGATCTCACATCACTCTACGAAGCGTGTACTATTGAAGACATATACCTCGCCTATAAACAATTGAAGATAGACGACAGTTCTTTATATTCTTGCATTGGTATTGCTGGGTCTCAGGCTGGGGAAGTTCAAGGTAATTGAATTTTATTTCCAATTACTAATGAAACTACCCGTCAGTAGGACAAGAATATTACTGTTAACTTTGTAGTCAGAAATTCATGTGATTGGTTTTGAAACATTGCTTCATTGTAGTTGATTTTAGATACTTTGGAGAATTCCGAAGGAAATTCTTCTCAAGTTGAAACACTCTGGATGGTCTCTAAAGTCTCAAATTAATTTTAAATATAATTTGGTGCTTATATAAAAGAAGATTCATTAGTATATGCTATTCATTTGCAGATTCTTTGGCAGAAGATGAATTAGATGAAGGCCTTCATGGCTTTATTCCTTCAGGGCGCGGTGCATCAACCATGACTCGGCCAACTACATAGTTTTTTTTAGTTTATACCTTTTAGTGTGGAGTAGCGGAACTTTTTTAAAATGAAAGTCGATCGATTTGGCAAGCATAAGATGTAAATGACATTCATAGTGTTGGATCAGGTCAATATAATTACTATTTGTTTTTATTAAATTGGTGGTGAACTTTTCTGGCGGTTTCTCTACAAAGTTGAGATTTCATTTTTTTCGGTCTTCACACTTATAAGAGTTTCATGCAATGGTCTAGCAGTAGCTGCAAAAGAAGCTGACAAGAATAAGGGAAACTCTTTTTATTTAAATCATTTTTTTCTTGCTGCCTGTAATCAGAAAATATTCTTCCCGGTATTTATATAATCAAGAATGTTTTTTCCTTTGTCTGTTGTAATTATCATTTAAAGCTTCCGCAAGGAAGGTTTGACATAGGCAGATAGTTCTCTTGTACCTTGCACAGGAGTCGTTATCCCTAAACATTTTTATTTTAATATGGTCTCCAAAGACCAAAAGAAATTGTGAATACTGTTACACATCATTCAAATCCCTTGCGACTGGTATTTTTCTATGATTTACTTGTTAATCAACTGATTAGTTGTTTATTATTTTCAATATTAGGGCATGAATCGTGTTAAACGTTTTATGGTTTCCAATTTGTTTGGCTTATATTACATTTTGTATTTTGGAAAAGCACAAGACATGATTGCATCGCCGACACGCAATGGTGGTGGCCGGAGGTGGTGTGCTGCCGGTGCTCCGGCAGAGGTGGACTGACAATGGCCTGGCAGCAGTGGTGATGGTTATTATTAAGACAGTGAAGGTGATGTGGGTTGATTTTTAGAGAGGGGAATTGATTGGAGAAAATTAACAAAATTTGATTTGCATCCCTTTTTATAATGTCCTTGAAATACAATTAATTTCCCATTTTATACCAAAAGTCAACTTCAGAAACGTAACTTCGTAAAATCCCCTGTTTTTGTACGCCCCTGTTTTGAGATCATTGTCCATTATACTTGTAGAATCCAATATAAGTTGGTTGGATCTCACTCGAGCAACTTGAGAATATTTAAACATACATAACTAACATAAGACTCAAGTAATCCACATGGACCACATCTCACGTTCACTTTAATGTTAATGGAAAAAATTCTCACAAATCTACCCAGTGGGCGGTGACTAAAGTAAAATTAGGTTAGTGCTAAAAAGCACGAGGAAACTGACTAGCATAAATGAGGACTAAATCTTCTATCAGGGGGAACTTGTAACATCCCAGAAATTATTAGAGACGACCAAATACTCCCTGCGTTCGGACGTGTCAATACAGTCATGTGACATGTCTAGACGATACATATAAACAACATAGAAACACAAAATAAACACGAGAGCTGCGCCAGAGTCTCTCTACCCCAAACTCTTCTCTCAACCCCCCTACCAATGAAATCGCCAGCCAATACTAGCGATGAGCTAAATGAATGGCATAAAATAAGAACTACACATTTGTATTCATCTTGATAAATTTCAACCCCGCTACAGATTTTACAAAGGGTTAATAGACGGTGACATACATAATATATAATTATTTCCGGTAATGAATATTAACAACCGATGGCTGCATGAACATAGTCTGTTGAATAGAGATGGCAAGAGGCAAAATTGGATGGAACAGAAATGAAGAAACTTTCTTTGTTCGGTTTTCTGCACTACCAGCTTCTGGACCTGATCAGGAAACCAATAACACCATCGTCTAGTTAGGTCAAAGTGCAGAGGAACGTCACAAGAAAAGAAAAAGAAAAAGAAAAAGAAAAAGAAAAGAGCACTATTATTTACCCAGAAAGTTTACACCCCATTTAACCCCGAATAGTGTTAGATGTTACACTTTGGTCCTTATAGTTTATTATATTTGAAAAAAAGGACCATGGTCGGACCAATGGCAAGGGTCCATCTCGGCGCGTGTCGTTTTTTAAGGGTAAAAGTATGGGGGGAAACTATCATGTTCCATAAGAAAAACTGCACAACTCTTTAGAATCCATGTTGATAGACTTGCCTGGCTTAATTTTGAATTTTAGGGAGTATGGCGGCCGCCTCGAAATGAACTTGATAGGATGGTCTGTGGATTGTCTATGCCGATCAGTAGCCGAAATTAACTGCAACATGAGAACATACACAATATTAAGATTGTACAAACCATTTATCGTATTTTAAGCAACAAAAACTTACTGAATGAAGCGGTAAAAAGTGCATCATAAATGAATTAAGAAAGGAGAAGGATAACTAAATCCAAGTGATGCAAATGTAAAGGCAAAAAATGTGAAGCTGGGTTACTGCAGCTTGATATCCTAAAGTATCACACTGTCATGCAGTTAACCATTAAAAGAAAATGCATCTGTTTGTGAACATTATTAAAGGGAAATACTCTCTACGAATTCATAACTGCACAGAGAATGGCGTTTTTCATCAGTAAAAATGCAGATTGTGACGGACCTTTTCATCATATCTGAAGAGGGATTGATCAAAGTATGGGGAAGGACTTTGTGACTGACAGCTGAGAGGTAGAGAGTTCAGCATCTTCTTGACAAACTGCAAATTAAAGTACCCATTATAACCACCACAAAAAGGCCATGTAAATTAATAGGTAGATGAAGTGTACAATCTTGTCGAAAAGCCAATGGAAATAAAAGTTGAGGTCAATAACATTGGAGACAGGACATGTAAGATACTAGCAACTTGAGGTAGTGAATACCTGAGGGAAGCTGTTAGCTTTATTTCTATTGCACCTTAGTTGCTCAGAAGCATGGATGTTATTTGCATGGGATGATATAAAATTCTTATGTATCGAATTACTCAAAGTTGCATGGAAATGGTCGCAGAAATGCTCAAACAAAAAATAGAGGTCTTCTGCTGAATTCTACAAATGTAAGAAGAAGAAGGGATCAGCCTTTTTATTCCAATAGTGAGTTGCTAAAAAAACATAACGAAATTTAGACGGCAGGTACCTGATAAAATGCAATGATCTCAGTTGTCTCCATGTTGTATACAGCGAAAAAAGCAGGATGATGATCATTTTGTCTTGACATCTGAAATGTTAGATATGCTCATATTACAATGCTTGAATAAGATGAACTAATCAAAGCAGCACAGAAATGGTTTTAAGTAAGTGAAGAATAGTGCATTAAAATCACAAAGAAACGTCTCACAAAGTTAATGACAAGTTAGCTTAAAACACATTTGCCCTTGAAGGATATTTCTAACTACTAACTAAAGGTAGTTTTGTTAGCTGTTGGAAAAGATGGCCTTTCACATAATAGGAATAAAAACAGAATTGTAAGACAGATGCCTTTTTCTATCAAAAAATATCCAGCAAAATAAGGAAATAAAACACACACAACTGGAACAAAAACAAAGACCAAATTAGGGTCAGAGCGAAGATGTAACCTCACCACTCCATCTACACTCCCAAACTTGATTAGAAGGTGATGCCTATTTAGAAATTGTACCTGTAAAATGTTTATTCAAAGAAATGTTACTCGCTGGTTTGATTAACTTGGTAAATTTGTGTACCATATCAGAGATTATGCCATTAGATTATCCTTTCAAAAGCCCAAAGATGAATCAACCCGCAAAATAAAAGGAAAGCATAGGCCAGAATCCTACCTTCCAAATAATTAGATCAATGTAATCTTGAAAATGAAAGTAAAACTTCTTCTTCAGGCATTGCATTCTCTGTTAAAGAAGATAGAGCAATGAAACCTATGAATTCCTTATAAGATAAGAAATGAGCAACACTGTAAAGTTTTCAAATTTTAATAAAACAATAGGAAATAAAATACCAGTGTTTACCACTGGTTAGTATTGCAAAATTAGTGGTTCCAATAATTAAATCTTTTAGAGGTAAATCAAGAAAAACATGGAAAAGGCAGCCATTGCTTGAATTTTCAAAATACACTAAATCATGCCCAACAATTAAATTTAATCATAAGTAGATAAATGAAAAAACAGCTGGAACCTAAGAAGAGAAATCATATCAACAGCTGGCTTAGAGAAATATCTGAAGCTGATAACACACTGAACATAGGGAGTAGATAAATTTACAATATCTGAAGCTGTGCACGTATGGATATAAAACTACTCCGTTGCAGTTCAAAGATTTTTTGTCAAATCACGAACTCACAAGTCACAGGTATAGAGAAAAACAAATAAGGATAACTGATGAAAAAGCTAAGATTGAAAGAAAAAAAAACAGTAGTCAGGTGACCTACCAATGTCGGGTCAGTTTCTTCTTTCCATATCCCACGGACTATAAAAGAAAGCAACCGTTGTTTGATACCACTCAAGAACGGTCTCTCCGACATAGTCTGGTTATTTTCTTGAGCTGTCCCGCCATGTTTCACAAGCACCTGATCAAAAAATCTGAATTTTAGCACAAAAATAATTTGATAAGCTCAGATAATTTTAAATACAAAAGATAAATGAGACTGGTTAGTTTTCCTCTTGATTAATTTTTCAATAAATGCATGAACCAACTGTTAACCTAGAGACATGAAATGCAACTCACAGATACATGTCCTAAAATAACTTAAAGCATTTCAAACACAAAATAAAAATAATAAACTCTTTTAATTCACCGTAGCATATAGGAGACGGTGGTTAAACTTGAGTGTGAGGAAGATTTATCATTAAAAATAAACCGATCAAAGTAAATCCAACTTTTGCCTCACATATCATAAAAAATGAAAACTAAAATAAAACTGACTTCTAAATGATTAAACTGATCGACAAGATATGCATCTATGGATTTTCTGAAAGTGATAATAGCACTTGCCTGAGCATTTGAATTGAGGAAAAGTTCATCATCTTCATGACAAAATTCCCCAATTGCTCGAACGTCAACAAGGGTACCAGAGTCCCTAATTTGCAGAATGTGTATTCTTTGAAAACGAAGGGACACTATAGCCAATAAGTCGTCATACAGATAAACGCCCATCATGTGGTTTAAGTTAATATAATCATTGTGGAAGACCCTCTCATCAAGTTTAAATCCATCTTCTAATCTACAGCAATATGATGAAGTTTAAGTGAAAAGCAGGTACGGGACCAAAAATATAACCATCCACCCCTAAAATAGTAAGCTAACTAGAAAGAAAAAAAAAGACACACCTGATAAGATGAAATGTGATCTTTTCAATATAAGGAATTCCTTGAACTGCTACACCATCAGCAGAAGCAGAAGGAGAAGAAGATGAATCATGAGGTTGTGTGGTTGAAGTTGCAAAGAGTCCAAATCGGTTACTTTCCATATATATGAAGAAATCTTTACATATAAACTCATTGGTGGAAGCAAGTTGAACAGAGTATAGTTGGGTAAAAAAGCTTTCAAACTTATTGGCTGTCGGTGGAAGAATATCGCAGTCTTCTCTTTCGTTCTGTTCGCCTTTAAATGAGAATGACGGCCACAATGTCCGGAAAACAATTAGGTCCTGATGATTTCTACTGAAACTTACGAGGTATTGGCCATCATCTGTGAACTTACGGAATGAATAATCTGAACATTCCACATCATATATCGTATGACTAGGCACTATGTTGTCATAAAATATCCTGGCTGAATGAATCTGCTTAAAAGCAAGTAACAACTGGTTAATTTTGAACTTAATTCCCATACGTCACAAGTAAAAACTTGTTTTCCGGTTTCCCATTAAATTATAAGTTGATAACTCTAATGGGCACACAATTCAACATAGGTCTTTAATTTCATAATTTTCAACAAATTGATTTCTATGAATTATTTTTTTATGCATGCTACGAATTTTCTCAAAGTTAAAAAGGCACCCACGTAAATTTTTTACGACATAGGTGTAAAAAGGTGCAGAAGCAGAAACAAAGGACCGAAAAAACCGAATCAAAATCATTCTTAATACAGTACTATTATTAAAAATAAAAAAAATAAAAAAATAAAAAGTAAAGAGGAGCATACACTGGTAGCAGGAGATGGAGTTGAAATTTGTCGATGGAAAATCCTAGCTGCTATATTGTTATTTGGTCTGAACATTTGTGTGCTTGTCTTAGTCAATATATATTATTACTAAAAGAATAACACAAATAGAATCTAATGTAATCTTAGTGTCTGATTATATATATATATATATATATATATATATAGAGAGAGAGAGAGAGAGAGAGAGAGATGGGATAAGTTTTGAGTTTTTAATTTAAGTAGAAGAAGAAGTCGTGCTAAATTACTCACCACAACTACATGCTACAAGTGTAACATACTAACATCACCATCTTACCCCTTTTTTCATTTTCTTTTTTACTCCTATCATAACTTTACCAATTTACATTTTCACAACCCATCAAATTAGTCTATACTGTTTTACAACATTTTTTTTTTTAATTTTCAAAATCATATTTTAAAAATCTGTTTTATAAATTCATTGAAAATACATATTTTAAAATTCTGGATTTTTTAGTTTTTTTAGCATAAAAATCTGATTTTCAGAAACTAAATAATCTAACTGTCCAAACACCCATAGATTTTTAAAATCAAAAATCTCAAAATCCACTAAAAAAAATATGATGTCAAACGTAAACTATATACAAAAAGTATACTTTTTAAGTTTCACCAAACAATACATAATAATACTTAAAACTAAACCTTTTCAGCTACAGTAAAAAAAAGAGTATAATTTTGTACTTTTAAAGTACTACCAAACGAGACGAGTATGTCTACTTATAAAAAATTATGGTCATGACCTAGGACAACTGTAAAATAAGAATAAGTTATACTCTGTACGTTTTTAAATAATTGTATTTTACGAAACGAGGTGCAAGTTTGACTTGTAAAAATAATGTATCGAAAAATGGACATTTTTTTATTTAATCATATAGTTTAACATTTAAATCATGTGCTAAACTTTTGAAAATATTTACACAGTTTAGATACGTTATTTTTGCAAGTCAAAGTTTCAAGTAATTTCATATAGTTTTGCCGTGAATATATATATTTTATATTTCATATTTTTAGGTTTCGAATTAAGAAATCTTATAATAATAAATGAAAATTAGATTTCAACAATATACTATTGTTGTAGTAACATTGTTGTACCATCCCGATATTTTTTTCAACTTTTGACGTTTCACTGTATCCACGGTTAGAGTAAAGGTACACAAAAAGGCTCCGTTTACGGCATCTACATTGGCAACTATAACTTTATTTTAGTGTCATAACTATAAAGGAGGTTGCATTGTAGTATTGCATTTAGGGGTGACATTTTTTTACCAACTTTCATCAACCGATCGCTTTTCGAGCCGAACCAATCAAGTCGGTATCAAAAGTTTGGTATACTAACATTAGTACCAGTACAACCGAACCGATGATCTTTGAAAGTCGGTTCGGTTTCGGTATTCGTTTGGTAAGTTCGGTATGGTACCGATTCAAACCGAAATATTAAAATATACTATATAAACAAATAAAATAAAAAACTTATATACACTTAATTATTAACGTTGTTATAATATACTTATATTATTTTTTGTAGCGAATACTTATAATATTTTTATTTATTTATAACTTTTACTAGAAATAACTAGTAGTGTTTACTCTTTTATGCAAAGAAACAATAAATGTAACAATAATATAAATTTTGTTGTAGTATATTATTGGACTCTTGGGCTTATCCTTTATGGGCCCAAGTGGACTTGTAACCATACCCCTCTATCTATATAAAGAGGGTTAGAGGTCTTTTATTTCACATTCATTCATATACATTCTGATTAATAAAGACTCTTTTGTTGTCTCTCTCTATATCTATATACATATATATACGACCTAATATGTCACACAACACGTTATCAGCACTTTGTTCGTGTATATTGGAGTAAAAGATAGGAGATTGAGTTATTTGATCGAAGAATAGGGTTTAAACTCAAATATAGGGTTATAAACATACGGCTAAATTTTGAAGTTTTTTTCTCGCCGGTCTTTCCAAAATACGAGGTGT
This sequence comes from Primula vulgaris, assembly GCA_963920805.1. Classification (NCBI taxonomy): domain Eukaryota; kingdom Viridiplantae; phylum Streptophyta; class Magnoliopsida; order Ericales; family Primulaceae; genus Primula; species Primula vulgaris. The sequence goes on from OY987219.1 coordinate 16,034,195, forward strand.
ACGGTACAATTTTTTTTCCCTCTTTGCAATTAAATTAGCCACTCATGTGTAGTAAAATAATATTTTCACATTTAAGTTGGAATAATATTTTGCAAGCACACCGAAAGATATACTGCATACTTGGTTTAATATACTTCTATGACTTATTAAAAGTGTGTATATTGGGAGTAATAAAAGCATGTAGAAGCTAAACTTCTATGTTCAGAAACATGTATGACTTTACTAGAATTCGCTGGAAACTTATGGATTGACTGTGTAATACGTCTGAAACTGGATTAGTATAGTTTTCTGTAATTACACAAATGGTTCTGTAATAGTTACATGTATGCAAAACAGTTTGTATGTTGATAAAATACCATAAATACATATAATACCATGTTATGTCACATACACCTCATGACCATGTTGATTAATATGCTTATATTACACCCGCATGTCTGTAACTTGGATTAAGTGAATTAAAATAGTATTGCATGTTATATGATTGATATTTACTTGTTACCCAGGTGAATTGATTAGAAACAGGATATTAATAATTACAATAGTAAGGATATAAAAGATTGAGTATCTTGTTTGGCCGTGCAGTTTTTCACCGCTTGTTAACTTTTCCTAGTATATTGTAATTTGGTAATTAATTATAGATAATTGATTCATTGCATGATTAATTACCATGATTATAATTTAGATGATGGCAGTACAATATTATTGATTGAATAATATATTGCAAATTGTGATTTATAATATCTCTGTTATAATTGTCTGCTATATTAGTTAATCATGCAAGCAGGTACAATCTATATATTTAATCACGACCATATAATATTTATTTACTGCCATGTACACATGTGTACAACATGGTAATTTGCGAAATCACATATTTTCACATTTAAGTTGGAAAAATTATGAACCTTCCCCAACTAGGCTCGCCTATTTGGATACGATGTCTAGGAAAGATATAGGTGGAAGTCGATATCCTAATGAGGTCGGGTTTTAAGTGGCATTCGTGCCCTCCACCCTCACCGTCTTTCCTGATCGTTTTCCAAGTAGAGCTACCGAAATGGGTTGACTAAATAATAATTTCTCCGAATGTGTTTATATAGTGATGTATGTTTCGCCGAATTGGTGTCTTTGTATCGACCTGTCGTTCGATCAATGAAAACCTATTCACATTAAAAGCAAAATTATTTTTCGAACCTGTCGTTTCGAAATAAAGTTTATGCTTGTGCAAACCATAAACATATAAACCGGTCGTTTTATATGATAAATAATCCAGAACTCCCAACACATGTCGGATGCCATCTATGATGAGAAAAATCGTAAAAACATACTTGCGAAATGACTGTTTAAACGTTGATTTTAATCAGTCACCACATGTTACTCACCCTGATGTGTGAAAATGTGATGCCCAATTTTTTTTTTTGGATGCCATCTTTGATGAGTAAAACACGAGTTTGTTGTTACCATCAGGATGAATGCTAAGACGTTGATTTTATTCTGCCACCACATTTGAGACGTGATGACGTCTATGGTGAAAAAATGTCTGAAATTGACATATTGGAGCAATCATTCACCAAAAAATACTAGCTTAGAAATTGTATTTATAAGCAGTATCGTGAATTTATATTCACCATGTTCCTTTATCGCCCATCTGTTATTGGGTCAATGGCGAATTGTTTGCCCGATATTAATGCTCTTCGTGTACATTCTTTTTACACGAATCGAGAACCGAGACAAGTGTTATTTGTCTCGAACTGTCGCGATCCCGATGAATCGCCTAGCCAAGCGAGATTTTAGACAATCGTCAAAATCGAAAACCTGTGGCTCCAAGACAGTAATTTAAAGGAACAATATGGCCTGTTGTCACAAAACAAGAGATAATGCTCAATGAGGCAACTCTATGCTATAAAGACAAAGGTCATGCACGGTTACTCCTTAAATAGTTCAAAACTATTATAAAGGTACAAAAACCGATGCTAATGTGGTTAAAGCTAACTGAAAGGAAACTATTGAGACCCCCGGTTTTGTGACTCAAATGAGTTTGGGACCTTTCTTTATTGATTTTGATAAATTATTGAGCCATTTTTTTGCTCATCTGGATTATGTTTTCCATTTGGATTATTAATTTTCCATTTGGACCATACTTTTGGATTATGGTTTGCCTGTTTACAAAATTTCTCGAAATAATTTAAAGTGTTTTGAGCAAATTCCTTTGACAAATGTGACCAAACTTTAAATTATGAAATTTTAAGCAATACTTGTGGGGCAGTTGATTTTTTTTGGAAATAGTGGGTAACAGTGTACCACATAATTTCACCAACTATTTGCCTAAAAGAGTACTCAGTGACAATGATTCTGGACCTGTCGTTCCAAAATCGAAATCTTTGGTAAAACCAAATTGATTTGTCAAATATGAGGTCTTATACTCATGTAGGTCCTGCCGTACCTTGTTGAGTTATAAAATATTCGAGAAAACCAGTGTTGTCTGGTAATAGCTCATGAAAGAATTAAGATTTCTTTACATAGCCTCCATTCAATACGACCAAAAGCGTATTTTAGAGGAGTTGAAATGTCTTTCAAGTGGTTGCTACCACACTATTTAAAGCATTTAAAGTTACCTTATCATTTCGCATGTCGTCGAAATGATAAATGATTTAGATGCTAAGACATGATTGTCTATACTATCATTCGCCTGTCGTCGATTGATAAGAGAATTTTGATATTGTGGCATTGACCGGATGAGATATTCCCGGGTCAAAAGACGATGCTTGATTTATAATCGCATCGCATTTGGATTCTCTCTGAGAATATATTTCACGATTAATCCGAAATTCATGCCATTAATGCTCACTTTGAAAGACTAGTATGTGTAAAGATCACGAAATGGACTCGTAGAATTCTTGTAAAGAATTGAAGGAGTTATTGTGGATCCAACCATAAGACGGACCAAAAATATAAATGGTTATGGTTGATGCATCGACAATAAGGTCACATGATTATTGTTGTCCACAGAAATGCAGCATTTCCCAAACTTTTAGCCCTATCATTAAGTTGATGGCTCATGATCCGGATTATCCTGAAAAGTCTAGTCGACTTGATAATTCCGAAGAGTAAGAATCGAAATTTCGATTTGAATTACTTGAGTTTGGAAATTGAAATTGAACATCCTGTCGATTATGTTCAGACATAAATGGACTCACGGAAAGTTTGATGATTCGACTACAAATGGTTGCACGCACTTCTTGGTCTTGCACACCAAGATTTATATTTCCGTGTGGGGTCATGCTATTTTGCTGCATTGGTCCGTCTGAGGCCCATAGTCACTCAAAACACTAAATGCATACCAGTTGGTTACTGGTTATGAGTCAGACGCCTCATATGAACGCGTGTTTGAGTGCTTAATATTTTGATTGAGCCGCTATAGCGTTCAAAATATGGACCTCTGAAGGGGACATAAGTCGATTATGAATCCCCTGCCTATCATTTTATAGAGTAACCTTGGCAAGCGATCTCTTTACCGCATGATATGCGAAAATGACATCGCTAAGACTGTTCTCCCCATCGTTAGGGGGAGATTTGCACGTTACCGTTGATAAGAAACGACGTGAAATAACGTGGCATAACCCACTCAGTCTTAGATTGATCCTCAAAACTGCACTTAGTGATAAGTAAGTGCATAGACTCCATCAAGTCTAACTAAATGCCAGACGCATTTAATGATTTTATGAGATGTCACGAGATCATTTATACCTCCTGCAAAATGCTTGCAAGGATAGACGTCCCTGTCGGACGCCGTGTTCCTGTCGTAACACGTTGCTTTGGCCGAACCCGCCAAGCAAAGGACGCTGCCGTCGGCCGTCAGTCTGTCGTCCTTCCTAAGATATGAAGAACTTGACCGGTTCCAAATTCATTCAGCCCCAGAGATGGTGAACTGAAACTCATTTGTCGCACGAGATTGTAAAGGAGCAAGGAGATGTGTGATTTCCTCATCATCCTAAGAATCTCGAAATATCTGTCGATCATGATATCTTAGACGATATTGAAGCGAAACGAGACTGTCATTGATTACTTGTTCATATATTCGGTGACGACTGAAAATATGAACAAATTATGACAGGGAACCATGTACCGTTGTCTGAAGTCAACGGAGAATAGACTATACTAATGGAAACTTGCAATCCAAGTAGACTCCTTAGCGAAAGTGTGTGTTGAACCATGAGGTTCAATAATTGATTTTGATTATAACTTTGATTATGTTTTTAATGATTTTACGATTTCTCTATTTCGATGATATAACGCTTGTCTTTCCCAAAAGAGAATTTGTAAATTTGAGCACACCAGAAAGATAGAGCACAGAGAAACGAAGCCACAGGTTCAAACAGAACCAAAATAGGAGCTAAAATGAAGGAGTTATGAGCTTTCGAAAGTTTACGAGACCAGAAGAAAAACGACCGATCAACTGGACAAAAACGACCGATCGTTTTTGGTCCAAATTCTTCCAGAGAGCTCGTCTGAATAACGACCGGTCGAAACTCAGAAATGACCGATCGTTTTCTGAATAACGACCGATCGTCTGCAGAAAAACGACCGATCGTTTTCTGCAGATTTCGAAAATAGCTTTTCAGCTTATTCTGGAAAGTTGCTTAAAACCAATGGTTAAAACCCTCAACCACTACCAACGGTCATATACAGAAAAACATACATCTTGGTCCAAACCAACCCAAATCACTCTCCAAAATCATCCATTCATACATATTCATCATCTTTCAACCTCTCTCAATCATAACCCAAAATATCACCATTTTGGTGAAAATATTCGAAAAAGAGGGAAATTAAGGAGAAAGAGATTCTAGCTCGAACAACATCAAAGACTCACCAATTAGCTTATTTAGAAGTAATTAAAATTGTGAGTGTAGTTACATTGTTGTAACAAATTTTGTAACGAGTAAAATATAAACTCATTTGTGAGCGAGTGATCGGGTAGAGGCTTTGTAAGCGAGTGTTGCTTAAAAGCTCTAGGTCTTTTCATTCGGGATACTCATAGAGTGAGGGGGAGCTTAATCGGTTGATTAGCTCGATAGGATTGTAATATTCGAAAGAAGATTTTTAGTGAAATACTCGGTAGTACCGAGGAGAGGACGTAGGCCGTTTGCCGAACCTCTATAAATCACGGTGTCATTTTCTTTCCCTAGCTTTTACTTTCCGCAAATATTTATTATTGTTTAATTTCTTGCTTGCGTTTGGATTGTTTAACGATTATTAACGCTTAAGCTTAAAATTGCAAAAGTTGGGTTGTTAAGTTGCACTTAGATTTTAATTTCGTGAAAAACGCTAAAAACCTTATTCACCCCCCCTCTAAGGTTTAGCCACACGGGCCAACAGTGTGTTCGGACCTGTAGCTCCAACACCACCAATGTTAAACGAGTTCGTTTATTTGGTTATTCGTAAGGAAGAGTGATGAGAATAATGAGATTGTAGAATGCTCGCCTAGTAGCGCAAGACTTCTCTCACACCTTGGAATTGATTACGATATGGTTGATTTCCTCGTAATGGACGTTATAACAGTCCCCTATTTTACTAGTTTAGTAGTTTCCCAAAAAACTGATTATGTAACATGTGGTTATGGTCACTGTTTTATCTCTATGAAAATTTAGACAAAGAGATATAGATGAAGGTCCCTGTGTGACTTCATAATGCTTGAATCAAGTAGTTCCTGACCACGGAACACGATCTCAATTAAATGAGACGTTCACTATATAGATTAATATAATCCGAGCGGATGTGGTATACCCGTCTAAGTGAGTACTTGATTAGCTTGGGATACTTGAACAAGTATTATGCCCTTGCGTGTTTTATTATACGATCCATTTTTGGATTTGCCTTCGAGATGAAGGATCTTGGGAAGACACGGTAGTGACTCGGCCTGATGATCGAGTCCCGTAAAGATTCAATATAAGTCCATGATTCAGACTACACCTAGAAGGTGTTATGACGTTTTAGTCATTATGACGCTAAGTCGTCAGATTCTCCCATGATCGTTCGATCACTAGACATTGATATAGACCCGGTCCGTCCCTGATGAGACGACAAAGAGATATTGAACCATGATGTTCGTATCTAAGTACAATAAGCGCATCATTGTACTTGGTCTAATATGCTAGGACGAACATCTCGTATGCTGTGAATGGTATAGCTCGACACAGCATCGCGCTAACACGCTGCCATCGAAATAGCACTAAAGACACATTCCCTTACCTTATGGTAATTTTGGAAGTGGGCTAGCTTATCCCATTTGCGTCATCGAGTGTACCTACCCCCTTCGGTACTCGAATTAATGCAACCCTTTTTTTGGTTATACCGATGTCGGTTACTTATCAGACCCGCATAAGGGATATTCCTAAGATGGTATGTCTTTACCATTAGGAATAAGACAATATCTTGGAGGTCTTGAAATGACTCCAAACGAATCACTCTGATTTACTCGTGCTCTATGAGACGACTAGAGAGTGTATATGGTTTCGAGATAGTAGTAGCCCTATTTGAATTACATATGCTCTGTCTCATGATACAGATAAAACACTTGTCTTATTTGAGGACAACTTGTTGTTATCGATCAAGAGAGACATGACTAGATTATGCTATTTAGCATTTCTTGCCGAAATGAATCTTCACATATGAAGTTTAAGAGCATCTAGTTGAATGCTCGTTCTATTCCATGTTAGATTTTCTTGCACCCAGTTGAATGCTCGTACTCTTTCTTGAAATATGAAATCCTTGTACCCAGTCGTGTGCAAGTGAGGGGAGCATCCAGGTGAATGCTTATTGCACTAATTACTACTTAGTCGAAATCCTCGCACCCTGTCGTGTGCAAGTGAGGGGGAGCATCCAGTCGCATGCTCGTGTACTCTTTTTGATGTGATCATGACCGCTACACCGAGAGACGCATTGCAAGTTCCAATCGGACCAGTTACGAGAGCTAGAGCTAAAAGGTTCAAGGAAGTGCTTAACGGGCTGTTGCAAGGTATGCGCGATGACGAGGGAAAGAACGCGCTAACACTTAGAATAAACGAGGCTGATAGAAGCTTAAACACGGCCGTGACAAGTCCAAACGAAGCTCATTACTTTGTGGACCTGATTGGAGCTATTCAAGACACCACATTAAAGGATAATTTCGTGGGTTTACATGCATGAACCAAAAGGGGGCTGATTCTAGAAGATTTAAATACATGGAGGCTGATTTCAATGTATTGGAGAAGTCTAAGCACTCATTTTTATGATACCTATATGAATTTATTGTAATTTTGAACTTATCTTATTTAGACTTTCCCAATTCTTGGAGGCTTGTTCCAAGCATAAATAGGGGTCAAATCAGATTGTAAAAATCAAGTTTTTGATTAATATATTTGAGAGTTTTCTCTTTGGTTCTTCATTGAACTTTCCGAACTTATCAAGGGGTTACCTTGTAGCGTTCAAAACTGACTTATCAATCGGTATCCCGCAACCGTTTGTGGCGTCTTCACATACCAAGGTTCTCACCTCTTTATAGGTGACGGGTCGCGGTTCCATACCATCTAATCATACCAAGGTTCTCACCTCTTTATAGGTGACGGGTCGCGGTCTTTAATTTGGCTTTTATTTACTGTTATTTTTATCATTGATTTTATTCCGCATTTGTTAAAGAAACCTGATAGATAGGTCCACCCCTTGGTCGATCTTGTGTCACCTTGGTCGATCACGCATCACTTTTTGTCCTTAGACCAGGGTTTTTTCCCACTGGGTTTTCCTTGGCAAGGTTTTTAGCGAGACACGTTCCCATCATATCTCACTTAAGATTGCCGAAATTAGGGGGAGTATCCTGTTGTATACTTCTTACCACTGTGCACTCTTTTATCATTCGACTAGAGGTTTTTTCCCACTGGGTTTACTCTAGCAAAGTTTTGATGAGACACCTGTTTTGTGGTTGATCCCTACTACTACCATTGTTGCACTCTTTTTTCCTTCGATCAGAGATTTTCCCATTAGGTTTGCTCTGGCAATGTTTTGATGAGGCACATTGTTTTGTGGTTAGTTACTTACATGATATTTCGGCCTATATCATTCGGCTACACAGTTTCTCCTAGGTACCGGTTTTCTCCCACACTGGGTTTTCCGTCCCTAAGGTTTTTATGTGTTTAGCATTGCGAATGAACTCGACTCAGATCGACTACATGAAGACGAAGAATTCAAGTCCAAAGGGAGAGTGTTGTAGGATATTATTGGACTCTTGGGCTTGTAATTTATGGGCCCAAGTGGGCTTGTAACCCTACCCCTCTATCTATATAAAGAGGTTAGGGGTCTTGTATTTAACATTCATTCATATACATTCTGATTAATAAAGACTCTGTTGTTGTCTCTCTCTATATTCTCTCTCTATATCTATATACATATATATATATGACCTAATATGTCACACAACAAATTTATATATATTTTTAATATATTATTTTTAAAACTTTATAGTATGTTCTCAAATCGCACCATTTTTCTACCATCACTTGTAAACTCTAAAATTTGGTATAAAACCGAAAGCGAACCGAACGAACCGAATAGTTTGGTATACCGAAAGTTCGGTATACCGAGTTTTTTGGTTCGGTAATGGTATAAAAATTCTCAAATCAAACTAGTTTGGTACGGTATCACTATCTAATCAAAAAAAGTTCGGTACCGAGCCGATGTCACCTCTAGTTCCATTAGTACTGTTAGGAGTCGTAGATGGCAATTTACATTTGGTCAAAGTTACAAAAAACTTACTAAATATAACAAATAAGTTAGCAATGTTATGTGAGCCAAGTTTCATTTGGATAAATTTATTATATACTTTCATTGTGCTTTAATATTATTGTTACTTTAATATTGTATTCCAAAATAAGCAATAATAATACATAACAATATAATATGTTAAAATAAATAAAATAAAATAAATTTTATAATTGAAAATAAAATGTACCGATGTGTAAAGTATAAACACATGCTAAGTTTAACATGTATATGTAAAGTTTATAAACTCATTTTATTTCTCTGTGTCAACTTAAAAACACCAATAATTAGGTCATATTTTTTCGGCGTATTATGTGTGTAAAAACCCCCAAAAAATTGAATTGCCGACTCTTATGTTATACGGAGTACTAGTAAGGAAAAAAATTACTTCTATTGATATTCAAACATGAAGTTTCTAAACAAATTTCATTTATGAAGAGTGACTGAACCATGATTGTCAAAGGAGCTGATTTTCTATAATAAAAATTATACGTTATATGAAGTTATTTTACGGAATGGGGGCTGAAACACTAAAATTTAAAGGTTTTAATCAAAATACATGGAAAAAATATATTTTTTCATAAAAAAAATTCAAAATGGGAGCTGTAGCCCCAACTGTCACGGCCTAGTTACTTTATTGTTTCTGAAGTTTCTATGGTGTGTTAGGACGTGAACCTTATTTGCAAAAACTTTCCCAAATGAAGCACTGCTTTCCGGAGAATACTTGAAACTAAATCCTTTTGTAGTTGCTCAATTGGCTCTGTAATTGTTAGCAAGCTTTTATCAGCAATCATCATTGATAATTGATATACTGTAATTTATGTATCAGGAATTTAGGACTCATTCTTTCACATATGTATCATACTTGCATTACATACACGTAAATATTATAATTTCTCAGGAAAAAAACCCCCCAAAAAACAGACTGCATTACCCCATTCCAGACTAGTAAGAACTCTTACGGATTTCTGGATGACACATTCATCCATGGGATTAAGTAAATTTGCTCGACGATACGGCCAAAGGCCATGTAATCTAAGGAGAAGAAATTCGAAAAAGGAACTAGTTTCCATATGTACAAGACAAATCAAATAAAGTGAACAGATTACTAAATTTTTCTGAAACCTTGTTCTTAAATGTTGAGAAGACGGAGAATACTAGACACAAGAAGCAGGGGGCTAGGCAAACACACAGAAGCAACAGCAAAGAAAACCAATTTAACAGACTTAACAGTCCATATTTCTTTCTGTTCATTGATTCTCTAAGGCAAATTCTCTAGATTGCATTCTGATCTTCTCATTCAAAGCTGTGTTACTAAGAAGGACCACCTAACGAAGATGTCCAGTGTATTTAAGTTATAATCTACAATTCTACATACTGAAGAACTGGATACCTAAATAGATACAGAAAATTGAAATCAAAAGGCACTCCATTCTTGAGAAAAGTGAGTTAGGGGCTATGAATAACAATTATGGCTAAGCTGGAGACACTGGCAAATCACCCAAAAGAAACAGGCATACAAGGGGGGGAAACTGAAATATTTAGCTCTATATTACCATTGCATGGGTTGGCCAAATTTATAGCCAGTTAATATGGTTAAGATCCAAACATACAATCTAAACGTAGAAAACCAATTTAACAGTCAAGATTTCTGAAACTCCCTTTAATTCAGTACACATAACCAGCAACACATCCTCATTAGAAGATATTAAGTAGTATATAATATCTTAATTCTAAACCAGCTCGCTTGAACTCAAATGCTACCCTTGTTTAAGGAATATCTCAGCAAGATGTGAAGGTACAGGTAAACACCCAATCGATATGAATGAACAAACCAAGAGGAATGCCCAATTTGCCATGACAACTATTGATGCTCTAAAACCAAAAAAACAAAACAAAAGAAAATGCAACCGCCACTATTTTAACAGCTCAATATTGAACTCCAAATCCCCCACCTCGGACATATTTTTAGTAAAACCATGCCAGAGTTGCCGAAGAGGCATTGGTTCTATAATTCTATTGCAAAAATAAAAAAGATCCTCCAAATAAGATAAGGACCAACAAAACTTGCAAATTCCCCAGTAAGGGAAATTCATCAATTTCGCATTGTCTGTCGTTTGAGACATGTAACTAAACAACAACATTATTAGTCTGTCTTTGAACCCTTTCCCTGGCCAGTAACGTCATTGTCCTTGGCAGCAATTGAGATATTATTGGCGTATTTCTTCACCCTAAATGATATCAAAATACTCGACGAAATCCCGAGAACAGGAAACAAATACGACGAAAGCTGAGATTTGGGAGAGACACCAGATGCAGCAGCACCAGCAAGGCTACCGATTGATGTGTTTTGCAATATCATAGGCAAACAACCAATCACAGTTGGGAGTAGAAAATCGAGAAAAAAGCTAACACCAGTAGCAGCTAAGGCATAGTTTATTATGTAGGATGGGATTGGAGAAAATCTTGCGAGTAGAACAAATCGCCACCCGTCTTGTTCGACTCCTTTGGAGAGGATATGGAAATATTTGTTGCCTTGTGCCCAATTCATAGCAGATTTCGAGCTCCGGAAGACGAGCCTACCTGTTGGGAAAATAATGCTATAGATGATTAAAAAGTTGCTCATCCTACCAGCTCAAACTTTTAGAAGAATTGGTAAATTACCGGCTACCATGGTAAATCAGAGCCTAGGTTATGGCTCCGATTCCCAGATACAATTCATTACTTCACTAAAAGGATATTAACTAAAAAGAGGAGTTTCAATTAACTACAGTATACTAAATTATCAGTTTTCAAGTGGTTAACCTTCGTTTTTTTCTAGTCATGTATACAGCGAAATTCTCATATTACAAATTCTTATTATCGTGTAATTCGGCCACCGCTCTATCTAGTGGCAATAGAGATCTCAATTGCTATCCAATGTCGATTTTTGTCAATTTGTATCCTAATACTGCCCAATATTTATTCAAGCTGAAAGAGATTAACCCACTTGACTTGAAGGGGGATTCATATCTAAATTGTCCCATTTACTAATTTTAAGGGAGAATTGAAACTTAACATATAACTTGCAACGGTCCTAAAATTGAGTCCCGCATTCAAGCTACGAGCAATATAGATACTCCATCTTAAGTCCTAATATAATATACTCCATGAATTCTGGGTACATGTACAATGTTAGAATGTAAAGTTTTATATCTAAAATGTTGAAGTTATAAATTTTGAAAAAAAACACATAATTAAGTACCTTAAACCAAACCTCTTGAAATCCGCAATTTGGATATTCCAAGTACAAAAAAAATTACATACTAAAATTGCACGTATTCCAAAAGTCTAATTATTATGGGACGAAGGGATGAAGTTGCAATGAACTTTTCCCCCCTTTAAAACCGCGTCTCTTGTCTACTAATTCCCGTTTCTCGTTAATTTACATGTCAATCAAGATTCTTTTCATTTTTTCCGTCTTTCTGTTTCCCGCTTCCATTTCCCATACCAACAAATACGGAATGTAAAAAAATGATGATAGTACGATACTACAATTTGAGCTTTTACTAAATAAGTATTAATGAATAGTACTCAAAATTGGACAAATCCCCAAACCCGTTTCCCTTTCGAAAACTGCGTTTCTCTTTTCCCATTACTTAACATGTAAATCTGTAATGTTTTTCTATTGTTTTCGCGTTTGACATTTCTTCCATTTCCCTTACCATCAACTATGAACTACTCCCTCCTTTCCAATTTAGTTGTCCATAACGAAACTATATGCAATTTCAACTAGCAAAATGATCGTATCTAAATTCCCGAAATGAAAATTTCCAAAATATAATCATATTATTTAACAATTAAAATATGTCAGCATCATTTGATTTTTTTTTTTTTTGACAATTTAAGTACGAATTTTCTGTACGTAGTTTCCTGACAACTTAATTGGAGTGGAGGGAGCAGGGAAGGAATTATTTTGCAAAAAAAAAAAAAGTGACGGAAAAGTAATTTGTTGCTACGCATCTTGGTTAAAATCTCTAAAACTGTTGTACGGAAAAAAAATCATATAGAATACGATCCTTTTCCCACCCATTTGGGTTCCTGAATCCATCCTTGGGATAGGGAGTGTTAAGTTAATGCGACAATTGTTAATTTCCCCCCCATTTGGGCTTCCTGAATCCGTCCCGGGAGAGGGAGTAACACAAATGACAATACTAAAATCGGGTATTTAACTAAAACTGGTACTTCCTCCTTTCCATATTTAACTACCAATTTACGTGCGTTTTTGGGCTGCATTATTATCCTAACTAAATTGTCCAAATGACATATTCGAAACAACCTTTATATAACGTCATTTTAACAAAACTGCACGTATTTCCATAGTGAACAAATAGAACGGAGGGAGTAAAAATCAACATTATCTAAATTACTAAAACCGGTACTTCCTCCGTTTCGTATCACCTGTCCACTAGGAATTCACTTGAATTTTGTGATGCATTATTATCGTAACTAAATTACAGAAACGAAAAATTTGAAAAAACTTTTTTACATTATCACTTTAACAGAAATGCACGTATTTTCAAAGTGAACAAGTAAATCGGAACGGAGGGAGTAAAAACCAACATTATCTAAATTACGTCAACATTACGTAAATTACTAAAATCAATTATTTAACTAAAATTGGCACTCACTCCATTCCATATTACCTGTCCATTACGAATTAAATGTATTATTATCGTAACCAGATTGCTGAAATGACAAATTTGAAAAAACTGTTATATACTTTAATTTCAACAAAAATGCACGTAGATTGGTACGGAGTGAGTAAAAAATTAACATTTACCTGAAAAGGAGAGATAAGATGAAATGAAAATTTTGATATTACATACTGTCAATTTAACATGCACGCATTTCCATAGTGAACAAGTAAATTAGAGCCGAGCGAGTTAAAATTAATAAATTACTAATTTTACCTAAAAAGAAAGAGAGGGAAGCAGCGAGGATCTTTGCAGAAAACACGCAAGCGACACCTGGCACAAACCCAAACAACATCGACGCTCCTCCCTCGAAAAACACCGCATAAGGCAAACAAAGCGTGAGCGTGACCGTGTGTATCGCCACGTAAGCAGGGATCGTCCAAACACCCATTTTCGTCTTTAAAAGCTCCATTGAACTAATCATTGTTTCGTAATTTAAATATTCGTTTATTCCGAAATAGTTGCATATTGGGTTTTTAATTATTAATCCGAATATAATTACGGTTGCTGTCATGGCTAAGGTTGTCTTCCTCATCTCTGTTTTTAGTGTTTTTGTTTTTTTAGCTTTGTTTTGCGTTTCTCTCTGTGTGATTTGCTCTTTTTCTTTTTTCTTCTTTTTAAGCGTTTAAATATGAAAAGAAAAACTGTTTAATACCCTGCAAATTGGATTTTAACAATTTCGTACTGAATTTTTAGATTTTACTAATTTGGCCTCAACTTATTAATTTTCGTCCAATTAAGGGAATTGACTAAAATTAAAACACAAATAGCATCGTCAATCCTAAATAGAATGCGGCGTAAGGCAGGAAGAGAAGGAGCATGACGGTGTGTATCGTCACGTAAGCAGGAATCACCCAAACACCCCTTTCGTCTTTAAAAGATCCATCGTATTTATCATCGTTTCGTAGTTTAAATACTCGTTTATTCCGAAATAGTTACATTTTTTAATTAGTATTGCGATTAGGGCTATGGATAATGTTAAGGCCAATGTTGTTTTCCTCATCTCTATTTTAGTGTTTTTGTTTTTTCAGCTTGTTTTGTGTTTGTGTATGTGAGAGAGAGAGAGATTTGTTTTTTTTTTAATTCACATAAAATTTTATATCTATACTAGTAAAAATTAGCCACGTGTTGCGTCTGAGACGCGTAATGACATAAATCTCATAATATATTTTATTTTGAACATAATATTCAGATTTGGTATCATTTATTGGTGTGAGACGCGTAATGACATAAATCTCGTGATATATTTTATTTTGAACATAATATTCAGATTTGGTATCATTTACTGTAGTTATGCAGATTAAAACGAATTGTTAATTAATTTAGGCTACATCCGTAATTAGGAAAATATAGTGAGGACAAATTGTTAATTAATTAGATTAAGTACATTGGTAATTATTAAAATAGAGTGATGATATTTTTGGAAAAATTGGACAAAATTTAGCATCCTCAACTTTTTTTAAGTTTGCTTATTAATAGTATGATATGAAAAGAACTGCCTTAGTACTCTGCATATTGGCTTTTAACAATTTGGTACTTGTTGTGATACATTATGTGGTTGTCCATATTCATGTATATGTTACATACATTATGTATAACATTTAACTTTGAGACTTGTGACTTTCTAGCTTCCTTCTTATGCATGTATCTTGTTCCACCCTTACACTATATAAAAGGGGTTGAAGTCTTCATAGTTGGATATATATTCATACTTGAATAAGACGACTTTACTCTCTCTCCATACATATCTTGCTATGTCGATACTTTGCTAATGTTGCCACACAACACGTTATCAGCACTTTGCTTAACGACGGAATAAAAAAATAGCTAGATAGTTTCATTGGAAGTGAGTATACGGATCCATTTCTTCCTCGACGAGTTAGGAAGAGGGTTTATTGGGTTGCTAGATCACATATCGATCATGCTTTTTGCATTTCCGAATTAAGGTACACAATTTCTACTTGTAATAAAACGTAGAAATTGCATGATTAATCTATAATAAAACGTAGAAATTGCATGATTAATCTATAATAAAACCGGAAATATCAAGTTTAAGATTTATATCACATGATTGATGCTTTTTTTTTTGATGAAAAATTGCTATTAGAACCCATGTATGCCACTTATAAAATGAGTTATAACTTGTATAATTAGACATAATAAACTGTCGGACCTAAACTGTCACTTTTAGAACATTAGAGGACTAATCTTTAACTTACCGAAACTTTAGGGTATCTCCGTAAATCTCCTGAACCTATAGGACCAGCACTGAAATTACCCTTAAAATGCATATAGTTTCCATTATTTACACTCGTAGTCCCTGTAGTTACTCTTTATGCACAGAATAGTATATATGTACGAGTTTACCCAATGTTTAGTCCGAAAATACTTATTTACATGCAAATGATCTAAGATTTAATTGCTACAACTTCTAAAATTTGTAGAAATATTGTAGAAAAAAAAAACCTCTTGCATGATAGTATTAATTGCTTGTGTGACATTAACTATATTTAGCCTCTTCGCATGCCACCATTTATTGCCTATGAATTGATATAACCTATGCGATGTATTAATTACACATAGAAAATAGCAAAAGTCACACTTTAATGTTGGATTTAATAGTAACCCGTGTTTTAATGTTACTACTCCATGTTAGGACTAGTTTACATGAGTACGATATTCCTTTATATATATGTTACGTGAGCTTATAAATTGACTCGAATTTGAACATTTTACAATGCATCTCTTTTGAGAAAATTTCCTCAAGGTTAAACATTTAGATGTAACTTTTGAGTTGAAAATTTACGAAATCCGGTATATGTATTCACATTTAAGTTGGAATAATTATGAATCTTCCCCAAATAGGCTCACCTATTTGGATACGATGTCTAGGAAAGATAAAGGCGGAAGTCGCTCTCCTAATGAGGTCGGTTTTTAAGAGCCATTCGTGCCCACCCCCCTCACCGTCTTTCCTGGTCGTGTCCAAGTAGAGCTACCGAAAAAGGTTGAGTAAATAATAAGTTTCCCGAGTGTGTTTATATAGGTGTATTTTTGTCGAATCGGTGTCTCAGTATCGATTTGTAGTTCGATTAATGAGAACCTATTCACAGAAAGCAAAACTTGTGTTTTTCGAACCTGTCATTTCGAAACAACGTTTGTGCTTATACAAACCATGCACGTATAAACCTGTCGTTTTATATGATGACTAATCCATTATTTTTCTCCCGTTGTAGAAAAATATCGATCAAACTTGATTTTCCAATCTTGGATGTCACTGGCAAGAACTACTTGGATTGGACTCAAGATATCCAAAACCATTTAGACGTCCAATGCCTATTGGATGTCATCTATGCTGAGGATGAACGCGAAGTCGAAGTTACTCGTGAAATGAATGTTAAGGCGATGATTCTGTTCCGCCGACACTTGTCAGTCACAATGAAGTCTGAATTTGTAGCAATCACCTCACCAAAGATGTTATGGGACTCTCTTAGAGAGCATTTTGACCATCAAAAAACCATATGGCTTCCTGAAGCCCGCCATGATTGGCTGAATCTGCGTTTTCAAGACTTCAAAACAGTTACCGAGTATAACGCTGAAGTATGCAGGATTCGTGCTCTTCTCCAATACTGTGGTGAAACATTGACCGACAGTGATTTATTGGAAAAGACTCACACCACATTTCATACCTCTGACAATTTGCTCCAAAAGCAATACCGCCAGTCAAAATTTACCAAGTTTCCTGAGCTCATCACCCAACTGTTATTGGACGAGAAAAACAATCTCATTTTAATGAAAAACAGTAACTCTCGTCCTACTGGGACAAAGGCAATTCCAATGCCTGATACTTATGCTGTTCGTGGACCACGTTCACGATATGGGAACCGAGACAAGGGCCAGTCGTCCCGTCAGCCATTGAATCATGGGGAGCATAATGCTCGCCAAGCCAAGCGAGGTTTGGACAATTGTTCAAACCGAGGACCTTTGGCTCCTCGACAGTCCCATGATAGGAACAACAATAAAAGGGCCAGTCGTCCCAGAGCAAGAAAAAATGATGAAGAGTCAACTCTGTGCTATAAATGTGGTGGTTATGGTCATATGCAAAGAACATGCAAGGCAACTCCCCAAGACGTTCTAAACTATCATAAGGGAAGAAAAGCTGAAGCAAATCTGGTCGAAACTCGCAAAAATTAAATTCTTCAGACCCCCGACTTTGTGGCTCAAATGGAAGAATAGAAATTTCTTCATTTATCTTTAAATAATTGAGCTTATTTTGCTCCTGGATTATGTCATTTTTCAATTCCATTTGGATTATGTTTTTTCCTTTGGATATTGACTATCTCTTTTGGATTATGGTTTATTTTATGGATAATATTTTTTTTTCTCGTATAATTTAAAGTTATTTCGTCGAGAAATTTCTCTATTTGTGTGACTAACTTTAAATTATTTACCTTAGGCATGAATTGTGGGGCAGTTGATTGTCTGGTTGATAGTGGCACTACACACACTATCTTAAAAAATAAATGTTATTTTATCAACTTTATGTCTAAAGTAACCTCAGTGACAACTATTTCGGGCCCGTCGACCCTTTTTGAAGGCTTTGGTAAAGCCCATTTCACATTGTCAAATGGTACTCCCGTCGAAGTATCCGAGGCCTTATATTCTCCGAGTTCCAATCGCACCTTGTTGAGTTTTAAGGATATTCGAGAAAACGAGTTTCATGTTGAAACTGCTCGAGAAAATGGTATTGAATACCTTTACATTACCTCCACTCAATACAGCCAAAAGGGTATTTTGGAGAAGTTGAGATGTCTTTCAAGTGGTTTGTATGTTACCACGATCCAAAACATTGAAAACAATTTGATCATTCGGCGAACACCGATTGATGAGAGCATTTATATGCTATGGCATGACCGGCTGGGACACCCGGGTCAAAATACGATGCTTCGACCTATAAACGCGTCTTATGGGCATCTTCTTGGGGGAAAGAATTTCGTGATCAATCCGAAAAGCCTATGCCAAGCATGCTCTATTGGAAAGACAAATCTCAAACCAATTCACGTGAAATCTACAAAATTGGTTTTCCAATTCCTTGAAAGAATTCAAGGAGATATTTATGGACCTATCCAACCAACATGCGGACCATTTAAATATTTCATGGTTTTGGTTGATGCATCGACAAGATGGTCACATGTAGCCTTGTTGTCTACAAGAAATGCAGCGTTTCCTAAACTCCTAGCCCAAATCATTAAGCTGAGGGCTCATCATCCGGACTATCAGATAAAGTCTATAAGACTTGATAATGCAGCAGAGTTTACATCGAAACTTTCGATGACTATTGCATGTCATTGGGAATTGATCTTGAACATACAGTTGCTTATGTTCATACCCAAAACGGCCTTGGAGAAGTTTTCATTAAGCGGTTGCAAATAATTGCAAGGACTTTGGTCATGCGCACCAAACTTCCACTCTCTGCATAGGGCGATGCAAATTTGCATGCTGCTGCATTGGTCCGTCTGAGGCCCATGGCCACCCAACCACTATCTGCGTACCAGTTGGTAACTGGATATGAGCCCGATGTCTCACATTTACGTGTGCTTGGGTGCTTAGTCAATATTCCAATTGAGACGCCAAAGCGTTCAAAATTGGGACCTCAGAAACGACGGGGAATATATGTCGGTTATGAATCCCCGTCCATAATACGCTATTTAGAGCCCTTGATAGGCGATCTATTTACCGCTAGACATATGGGTTGTGACTTTGATGAGACTACCTTCCCTTCGTTAGGGGGAGAAATGCACGTTAACGTTGATGAGGAATAACGTAAATTAACGTGGCATGTACCCACTATGTCTCATCTCGATCCCCCTAATGCACATAGTGATAAGGAGGTGCAGAGAATCCTAGGTCTATAAAATATTCCAAATCAAATTCCAGACGTATTTAATGACCTAGCAAAAGTCACGAGATCACATATACCTGCTGCAAATGTGCCTGCAAGGATAGACGTCCATGTGAGACGCCATGTTCCTGTCGAGCATGTTGTTCGAGTTGTACCCACCGAGGAAAAGACGCGCCATGTTCCTGTCGAACATGTTGTTTGGGTTGTACCCACCGAGCAAAAGACGCTGACGTCGGCCGTCTAGTCCGCTGCTCTTCCCAAGAAAAGAGGAAGACCGGTCGGTTCTAAGAATGTTCTACCTCGGAGGAGGAGAAATCCTATTACATCCGTTTTGCCACATGAGATCATTAATGATCA
Source organism: Primula vulgaris (assembly GCA_963920805.1). NCBI lineage: Eukaryota > Viridiplantae > Streptophyta > Magnoliopsida > Ericales > Primulaceae > Primula > Primula vulgaris. The sequence goes on from OY987219.1 coordinate 16,053,980, forward strand.
TGACGATGTATTAGAAGAGCATGTTCTTGATGCAACACCAATTCCTAATCATCCCTATAACCTCGAAATATCCTTCGAGTATACTAGTTTAGATGATATTTTGAAGCGAAACTAGACCGTCATTGATGATGTGTTCATATACGCAGTGGCCACCGACATTATGAACAATGATGACATGAAACCACGTACCGTTGCTGAGTGTCAGCGGAGAACGGACTGGACTCAATGGAAACAAGCAATCAAGGCTGAATTGGAATTCTTCACGAAACGAAGAGTGTTTGGACCTGTCGTTGCAACACCATCCAATGTTAAACCAGTTGGTTATAAATGGGTTTTTGTAAGGAAGCGTAATGAGAATAATGATATGGTGAGTTACAAAGCTCGCCTTGTGGCGCAAGGCTTCTCTCAACGCCCTGGAATTGATTACGAGGAGACGTACTCTCCCGTAATGGACATTATAACGTTCCGCTACTTAATTAGTTTACCAGTTTCCGAAAAACAGAATATGCAGCTCATGGATGTTGTCATAGCTTATCTCTATGGGGATCTGGACACAGAGATATACATGAAAGTCCCTGAAGGACTTAAGTTGCCTGAATCAAGTAGTTTCTGACCACGGAACACGTTCTCGATTAGACTGAGACGTTCACTATACGGATTGAAACAATCTGGACGGATGTGGTATAACCGTCTAAGTGAATACTTGATCGGCCTGGGATATGTTAATGATGAATTATGCCCATGCGTGTTCATAAAGAAATCCACTTCAGGATATGCTATTATCGCAGTCTATGTAGATGATATGAATCTCATAGGAACCTCGAAAGAGTTGTTCGAAACTACCAAACTCCTGAAGAAGGAATTCGAGATGAAAGATCTTGGGAAGACACGGTATTGCCTCGGCCTGCAGATCGAGCACCGTACAGATGGAATTTTAGTCCATCAACAAAATTACACCGAGAAGGTGTTAAGACGCTTTAATCATTATGACGCAAAACCGTCCTCGACTCCCATGGTCGTCCGCTCTCTAGACATTTATAAGGACCCCTTCCATCCAAAGGAGGATGATGAGGAGATATTGATTCCCGAGTGCTCTTATCTTGGTGCAATAGGCGCATTATTGTACTTGACCCAATGTACTAGATCAGACATCTCGTTTGCTGTGAATTGTCTTGCTCGACACAGCACCGCGCCAACACGCCGCCATCGGAATGGTATTAAAGACATTTTCTGCTACCTTAAGGGTACTACGGATATGGGTTTGTTCTATCGCTATGCGTCATCGAGTGGGCTTACCCCATTAGCACTCGAAATAACGCGACCCTTGTCGGTTATGCCGATGCAGGTTACTTATCAGACCCGCACAAGGGGCGTTCCCAATCTGGTTATGTCTTTACCATTGGGAACATGGCGATATCATGGAGGTCTAATTCAACAAACCACTCTGAGCTACTCGCGCTCTATGAGGCGACTAGAGAGTGTGTATGACTTCGAGCAGTTATTGACAATATTAGAAGTACATGTGATCTAACTTACGATCCTGATGAACCAGTTGTCATTTATGAGGACAACACCGCTGTTATTGATCAAGCGAAACATGGTTATATCAAATGTGATGCCACTAAGCATATCTCGCCAAAATTGTTCTTTATACATGAACAACAAGCGCTTCAAATGATTGAAGTGAAACATATTGGATCCGAGAACAGTCATCCAGACTTGTTCACCAAGTCACTGCCAAAATATTCGTTCCAAAAACATGTTAGAGCGATGCCCATTATGCTTTGATGTAGATATTTACAGCTATATAATCTTCCATTCAACTATCGTTGTTGGTCAAGTGATGATGTTTGTCTCGTTACACAGCCTGCAAAGTGCCTTTGTTATGAATAAGTAACTAAAGGGAGTTTTAACATGTCGAGCTTATCTCGATTTCACATCCCCTTGTGATAGAAACCTCTATGGAACTTGGTCGACTGGATAATATGTTTCTGCTGATGTGCTGGGTTAAATTTTGGAAACTTTTATTGCTCACATAGTTATGACTAGTCTGAGAACTTAGCTCTTTGTTCCAGTTCATTAATTTTATCTCTTTGGCAACTGCATAGCCACCAACTTGTAACTTTGTATTGAATCGTTGGTTGCACCAGCGTATGTGTGTTAAATACGAGAAAATCTTTATTCTGATTTACTAAAATATTAATTTCCTTTTTTAACTTCATATATTTTCCAACAATGGACATGAGACCGGACTATCGAGCCCAAATCATCAAGTCAATATCAAACAAAGTCGCTTTTATAAAAGTAATGGTGCTGAATCCATTTTTATGTTTTAACTGAACATATATGGTGACTGGAAATGTTAGTCTTTTGGGTTCTGCCTGCTCAATCTAAAATGGTAATTCGGTTATTTAGGCTGATAGGAATCGAAGGCATTGGTAATTATTATATGGATTTAGCTTTTAATTTAGATTTTCCCCTTACAAGCATATCCGTTGATGTACTTCTAATTTATAATGCATTGCACCATTAGTTACGTACACAAATTTTAAGGGAGCACCAATTTATAAAGATCCACATTTCCATGATGAAGTAAACAAATTAAAAACACAGATGGATAAACATTAAGTCTGCTTTATTTAATTATTTCAATGGAGATGGTACTGCGTAATTCAAATGGGAAGTGGGAACAGGACAACAAGTACACATTATTTGATTAAAATCAGTAATAAATCAACCAGCATCATCTTCTTCCAAGTTCCAATTGCAGATTTTGCGAATCCATCAAACCCTGAAACAGAAGCAATAATAAAAACATAAGCAATACACTAAATTTCTGATTTCATAACTTAAAGAAAGAAAATAAAAATCTTCAATGTTGCACAATTTTACAAAAACAACGACTATCAAATCCGTATTTCAATGATTCACTTACATAACAAAGCGTATATTTATTTTATTTAGCGGGATAGTGCGTGAAGATTTTTCAAGCGCTACTGTCATTGGTATTGACTAACAATGATAATGTCTATGATCTATGATGTTGTTTCAATTGGATAGATATTTGGTCTAACAATTCTTGGAATAAAATGATCAATATACAATCCGATATGCACATTATAAAGCTAAAAAACTATTTTCGATAGGAGACTAAAACGGAGACTCTTACTTGCTGCAGTCCATGTTAGGGCTGAAAGTCAAGTTCAATAGGACATTACAGAGTTTGGGCATCTGATTCACTTTATTGAAATCGATATGGACCAACGCAGCCTCTTGCTTCACACACTCGCATAGAGCAACGCGGTCTTCATGCTTTGTAGTCATGCTGTCCAAATCTCTTAAACCTGTATCAAGAATAAAATGTAAATTAGAGTTTTGCAAAGTAACGATGTTTACATTACCGCCTTGGTCATTTTTTTTTAATAAATGTGTTAGTAGGATCAAACAATAGTCGAGCACTAGAAGATTCTTACTATCACTTGTTTCATGAAAATAGCTAGGGAAGTATGAGTTTTATTGTATAAATTTCGTATAATACAATACGTAGAAACAAATTTTGCAAATTCAAGAGTGTTTTTTCTCCAAAGAATTGAAAAAAACATACATATACCCTGAAATGGTAAAAAATAAAATTAGCAAAAAATAAAATTGTCCCCTCACTTGCACAGCATTCATCACTGGGGTTAGGTTCACCTCCCGACACATATTTTTGACATGGAGACAGTTTTACAAGAAGGTCGGTACACTTGAGAACTGAATGGGCCACAGACACTAAATGGGCTGAAATTACTAAGCCCAAAACACATAAGGCCCATTTACTCATGATCATTCCTCTTTGTGCTTCCTTTTCTCAACTCACACAAATTATGTATATAATGTATGTAGAAAGAAGATAATTTCAGACTGCAAGAAAGATATTTGATGATGCTTGTTTGGTAATGCATTGCTCTCTATTTATAGGATGTAAAGATTTCTCAATGGCAGTGTTACTCAGTGTTTGAATTTAATTATTTAATACAACATTGATAGTAAATGGTTGGTATCTAGTCATTAATCATCATTTTTTGAAGTAATTTTTTTGTCCTTCTTATTAAGAAATTCTGTTTTGCACATTGTCCTTTTATTTTAAAAAGAAAAATTAGAGTACGTGGTTTAAAAAGAAAAACTATAATGCACCTCTCCGATATAATGTTTATTGATATCGCCAAATATAATGCCCTTTTTTTGGAATGGGTATTGTGTGGAAGTTATTAACACTAACAAATTCGTGGAATGGGTATTGTGTGCAAGTTATTATCACTAACAAATTCGTCTCTAGCTAGCAGTTGTAATTATTAGGTTAGTAAATTTAAAAAAACAATTACAATTTCTGATTATAACAAATAATGTATATTATGTTTGTGTCATCAACTATATATATAGTTCCTATTCTTTCACCGTATTGCAGGTTATTGGTAAATTACTAAATTCATAAATTTGACCTTTTTAACTTATCTTACTTGATATGAAAATGAACATATAGTATCTACTTAGATAGAGTAAATATTAGGTGAGTAAAGTTTAAAATAGCACTTGCAGTACTTTTCGATTTTAAAAAAGATAGAAGCCACAAATTTTTCAGTTATTCAACGGCGTGATGTATGGGTCTGTTCTATCTATCACTAATAATTTCGAGAGTTAATTAGTATTGATTAAGGTTGATTAATATTGTATGAAGAACCCTACTATTTAGTTTAATCCGGTACTTACTATATCATCGTCGAAATGAAATGTCATGTAATGGTACAAATTGTATACTAAATAAATATTAAATCATCATGCTATAAATTGAATCTTTAACATGCAATATATAGGATTTATATATAAATAAAAATGCCTTTTTTTTCTTTACAATCTGCTACTTTTAAATAAGAGAGATGAATAATAAATATATACAACAGTACTCAAACAGAGTCTTTTTGCTTAGCCTCGAAGTATACATTGTTATTGGTCTTTATTTATTAAGTGAGTAATCTCTTATCAGACTCAGTATTCTGTATGGATTTAACTCAAGCTACAAGGGTGAAAATGTTAATTTACCTCGTGGTAAGTTAACATTTTCACCCATATAGCTTGGAAAACTAACAATATATAATCAGTGACGGCCCTATAGGTTAAGACGCCTAAGTTCGGGAAAAAAAACCCACGAAAATCTGTCCTTTTAGACATGGTGCTTTTAACTTATTGTCCAACTCAAAGAAACAAAGCTTATACACAGAAATCCAAATAGTCTCTTCTATCATACAAAAGCAAAATTATAGTCATGATTTTTACAAAATGCCATTTCCTAATGATGACATTTATTTAAACATTACCAATAACCCAAAAAGCTATTCTTTAATCTGTTCTCCTTCTTTATCTTTATGTTCTTGCTGAGCTACTTGTGACTTTATCTGTATTTTCTTTAGTTTGCTTTTCCTCTCTTCTCCTCCACTTTAAACAGCCAAAAGGCCACTTAAAATTTCTGAAAGAAAAGTTTCCACAATAGCTAAAGAAGTTCATTGCCCAGCAACATAAAAATCATCACTTCCAACTTCTCAAAATATGGTTATTCCGCACATCATGGGAATGTTTTTAAGTGAATTTGTCCGATTTTTAATGAATAAATCCATTTGAACATATAAAAAGTTTATCTTGGAGTTTCCTATGTTGTGATTTCTATCATTTTTTTCAGCCCAAACCAAGTAAACATTTGTGGAGAAAATAAATTTTCTCACCAGAGCAGGTAACTTATTACCTCTAAACATGTTTATAGCCCACTCAATCCACTCATTCCAAGAATTCCAGTTGTTAACAAAGCCAGCTTTTCTTAGAGGAGTTTTGATGACATTTTTAGAAAAATCAACTTAAAAAACAAATGATCTAAGTTTTGTGTGCAAGAATTAGAGAGAGTGAATATAGGGTTGACATTGACATTCCATTTCAGCATTCTTTTAGTTGTTGGTAGTCTTTTACTCAATGCTTGCCACAAAATGAGGTTGTATTTTGGAATATGAGACTTGAACCAAACTAATTTGGGCCAATCAATAGTATTCAGTTTCGTCCTTAAATTCTCCCACATGCATTTAAGAGAATAATCATCGCTAGACAAAGTCTATTTTAAAACATCTCTACTTTGAGAATGTATAGAAGGATGATGAGTGTTTTTAAGAACTTAAATTTCAGCAAATTTAGAGTGTGGCCATTCCCACCTACCATTTTCAATAATATCATTAAACTTAACATGAGGTCCCAACCCATTGGTAATGAAAATAGGTCTAACACTATGTCTAGGTAAAATAGGACCAATAGGAAGCCAATGATCATACCAAAGAGATCGAGATATTCTCACTAGTACTAATTTTGAAGAAAATTAAATCTTTTAAATTATTTCTAACTTTAAGTATTTTCCTCCAAACTCAACTACAAGTAGATGACATTTTAATGTTTTAAATACTTATATCTTTGATTTTATAAGTAAAAATCCACTTTTTCCAAAGAGTATGATTTTTAGGGTCACATAAATTGCATAAATGTTTAGTAATAAGGGCTTGCTTCCACTCTTTGAGTTTTTTAATGCCTAGACTTCCTTCAATGTAAGGATGTGTGATGTCGTTCCAAGAGATTCTAGCCCCAAAAAAGTTTAAGCTAGTACCAGGCCAGAAAAATCTAGCCAAAATCTGTTCAATCTCCTTAATAATTTTAGTAGGTATAATAAAATGAGAGCACGAATAACAGTTCGTACTCATCAAAACAGACTTAATAAGCTGTAATCTGCCTGCATAAGTACGGAAGTTGCTAGTCCAAGAAGTAATCCTATAGGTTATTTTATCCACTAGATTTTTACAAAAAAATAGATTTTAGTTTGGAGGTAATGAGAGGTACACCTAAGTATCTAACAGGGAGTTTTTCCTCCTTATAATTAAACAAATTAGTAATGTTTTCCTTCACATTATCCTCCACAGCACAAAAAAATATAGAGCTTTTGATAGGATTAGGTTCTAACCCAGAGAATTTAGAAAAATTCAGTAATGCCATTTTGATAATTTTAACAGAGTTATAGTCACCATGAGAAAAAATAAGCAAGTCATCTGCAAAACACAAACGTTTTAACTCTACTTTTTTGCATTTATTATGAAAAGAAAATTCAGAAATTTTGTATTCTTCTTTAAGAATGAGAGATAGAACATTCATGCAAATAACAAAAAGGTAAGGAGATAAGGGGTCTCCTTGTCTTATGCCTTTGACACCACTAAAGAAACCCTCCATACCTCCATTAACCATAATAGAGTATCTAAGAGTGGTAATACAAGCTTCAACCCATCTAAATATTTTTCCTATTTAAAAAACAAAAAACTGGAATAATTGGACAGCAACAGGATTCAAACCGCTGCTGCTCAGGCGGGAAGCTAAGCCTCTATCCACTCTGGTAGAGGCGCCTATCTTACTAATATTGAGTTATCTAATATATATGCAAATCATTTTATTATAATAAGCCGACCCAAATCAAGTGAGACTGTCCAATTTAACAATTTTTTTTCAAAAATATCCCTATACTTTTTTATTAATTAACATATTAACTACTTTCATAAAAAATAAAAACTAATTACACTATTTCGCTCTTTTAACCACACAAAATTTCTTATATCCTATATTTTTTTCTCTAAATATTTGTATCATCGTCACAATTTATAGCATATCACATGCAACACGTGTGTATCGTTTACTAATATATATATATATATATATATATATATATATATGCGCCGTCACGGAACCGCTGACTTCTCTTACACCAGACCGCCCCTGTTATAATTCTAACATTTATCATGACATTTTCACTGACTTTAGTATTTACGTGTTAACAAAATAAGAGAAGCATAGGAATATGCATACAAAAATGGTTATTTCAGCTTCATTTCTATTACTTTTTATTCAATCTATTATTGAAATGTATATAATTAAGTTATACTGTTTAAACAGTTAAAGTGACTTACTATCATGCTATTGTTATTTGTGGCCATTTCAGAGACATTTCAAATATTTTGTTGTAACTTCTATTTTATTTTATCAAAGTGGATAATTTTAATGTAATGCGGATGGTACGTTAATATATACGTGATTTGGGGCAACTGTTTTTACTTATATTTATAATACATTAATGTATATATATGTGATTTTTTTTTAAATCGTATTAAAGAGTATTAACTGATTTCTTTTTTTTAATTTAATGGTGGGGAAAATCTACATTTTTTATTTTATTAATAGCGTAAACAAAAAATGTGGATGAAAAACCCCACAAATGGATTGGGCCAAAAGTGCTTAAATCCGTCAAAAACAAACATCAAGATTACATTATTGAAAATCTTTCGTGTCAAATAATAAAAAACTTGTAACTAGAGGGACTTGTAGCGTAATAATCCTACTCTGTCTTCTTCTTCTCCACGCGTCACCCATCCCCCATCCCATTTCAGATAGAAGACCGACAGCCTATCTCTCTCTTCCAAACTTTCCTTCAATGGCGATTACGGCCAAAATCATCTTATATTTGGTATATCATCACGATCCATCCTCATTATACTTACTAATCCTTTCGGAAAGTCATCCGCATCCCTAGAGATCAAATCTAACCCACTTTTTGCGAAGAAATCTGTAGCGCCATTCTCCTCCCTAAAGGTATGATAAATCTTTATCCTTTTTCTAAGGATGACATCTGATAAATTCATAACTTTTGTCGGTCGCGTTAGCCTTTTCAACAATAAAATAATGATAAATTAGCTGCAAGTAATGAACACTTCTTGGTCTTTATTATTGATCAGGTCATTACACTTGTTCGGATTGTTACACTTACTTGGATTATTATTAACTTGCTACAATTACGCTCGATTTAACTATTTAACATCTTATCTTGGTAGTTCTTCTTCTTCTTCGATGCTCGGTTCTTTCTCTGTTCGGTTTGTTTCTTAACTGGATAAGCTTTGATTAGTTTTTCTCTTTTCTCTACTTCTCTCTATATTTTTGAATGGATTTTTTCGGGGGGTTTTAAGGAGGGGTAGTTGGCTATTTATAGGCAACTAAGCCTTCTAGGATGTTGACAAATGTCTTCATCTCAGAGGGTTGTACAGATATGGGTCCCTAGTTAAGTGGGCTTGGGCTTTTGATAATCACAATCTTATTCTATGATGAAAAGGCATGTGATGACCCATTTAAGCGTTGGATACCCATTTATGAAGTGTGGGTCGATTGCTACCCGAATAGAATATTCGGGTCTAATTTTTATGTTCTATCAAGTGCTCCCTGACTTCCTCGGCGTGGTCTCCATGTCGAGGGAGTCATGATCGGTTGGTCGAAGATATTATTTCGGTTTTGCTGTTCCCAAAGTTACATCGAGAAATGTGATAGGTTCACGACTGTTCCCTGGGGCCCATTTGAGGTTATTAAGAGGTCCAATCTTGGTACCCTTTTTCGAGGAAGAAAAACCCCTTGATCTTCCCCACATTTATCCACTATAAAGGTGCCCCTTCCCCCATTATCCCATTCCTTATTACTTCGACTGTGACACGATGGCTTCTCCCAATGGTTCGACAGGAGACAACTCTTCGGATTACGTTGCTTACTTGGAGAATGAGGTCAAGAAGGTTCGCGTCCTGAAAAAGAGATTGGCGGACGTGACCAACAGGCTGTCTGATATGGATGCGGAGCACCATATGACCATGGCTGATAGGGATTGGGCCTTCGAGCGTATAAAAAGGCTCGAGGCTTCTCTGGCTAAGCAGAAGGCAACAAAAAAGGCCTATAAGTTTCCCTTCAAGGAGTTGCATGCTCGGTCTAAACCGAGTTCGGTTGATGATGAGGATGGCTCGTCCTCGGAATAATTTAATATTGTGATTTCTATTGTAATTTCCTTCGAACGGGGAGTTTTCTCCTTAGTTGTAATCGAAGTTTTTGAAATTAATAAAATATTTCCCGATCCTTGTTCTTGTTTGTTTATCTTCTTGATACCCTATGGGATGACTTAATTGGACTTGTACTGCTGTAGTTAGCCATAAATGATCTAGGGAAGTTCAAGAGGTTGTCTTTCTTCGAGATGACCTTTGATCTATCTCTTATTTCTGTCTATAAAAGGTGATCGTCCCTGTATTCTTGTGGCAACTCATTCTTTATTATAGTACAAATGGCTTCTCCTCGTGAAGATAGTGGTTACAATCTTTGTGAATACGTTGCCCATCTCGAGGAGGAGGTTAGGAAGGCTCGTATCCTTAAAAAGAGGGTTGCCTTTTTATCCATGGAGGCTCGCCGAGCTGAAGAGATGGACGAGCGCTTGGAGGCCATGGAGCGTGAATATCAGAAGTCTCTGATCGACAATATTTGGGCTCATGCTCGGATCAAAGAGCTTGAGGCTTCTAGAAATAGGCACATTGCTTCCAAGAGGGCTTACAAACTGGCCATTAAGGAAGTGTATGCTCGGTTGAAGGGGAAGCCGAATGACAAAGCAGGCCCTTCTATGAAATGATTTTATTATTTTTATTGTATTTCCCTTCTGCTGACTGCCTTTTTTGTAATAAAGTATCAATCAATCAATAAATATTACTTTCCCAACGCAATTTATTTTGACTGCGCATGCTTGTGGTTATATTAATGCTTTTTCTTGGGCCTGGTGTTTGACCATATCCACTGGATCTTCTTAATCTCTGTATCTAGGGACCACTGAGATTTCTTGAGCCCTGTGCACAAAAATCTTATTCACCAGAGTTTTCTTGAGCTCTGTGCAAAAGATCTTAGATATTTATTTGAACTGCTGCCTTTCTCCAAATGACACGTGTTTTGCTTCCATTATTACTTACCCCCTTTAAATATTGGCAAGAACCCAAGCGTTTTTTGAACAAGAGTGGCTTTTAATTACCCACGCTTTTTCAGAGCCTTTTGGGAATCCAAACGTTTTTTCTTGAACAGACACATCTTTTAATTGCCATCGCTTCTTAGAACCCATTGGCGAACGGTTGCGACTCTCCATACCAGCCCTCATCTAATTGATCTATAAATACCTGTTTTAAAGCATGGTTACACCCACGACCCTTATCATATTATCTTCCCCTACATACGAATCTTCATCTTATAATCTTTTTATAATGGCCAGTTCTTTCACCAAATCTGCATTGGTTTTGCAAGTGGAGGCTTTTGAAGCTTCCTATGGCCATGCACTAAAACTGTTGAAGGATGCCGAGGAGGAATTAAAGGTGATGCGTTATCACCATACCGAGATGGTTCGGGAATTAAGTTGGCTAAGATCCGAACTAGATTATTGCCGACGTGCTCGTCAGGCTCTAGTTGAAGAGAATGAGGTGCTAAGGGGGAACTCGGCACTTCGAGACAGGAATGTCTCTGCCGGCCCCTCTCATCGATACCGATCGACCTCCCCCTAACCTCTCCATTTTCCTTTTTTTTTTCTTTTGATTTTCTTCAATTTTCTTCATTTCTTCATCTCTTCTCATCTCTTTTTTCTTTTATCCTTCTTATGCATCTTTTTTCTTTTTTATCGTGTTCCTTTTACTTTCTTCATCTTCTCTCCCCTCACTCTTTTTCTTTTTCTGTTTTTTGTTTCTTTGACTTCCTTTTTATTTGTCTGTTTCCTTCATTTCTTCCTCCTCCATTTTCTTTTCACTATCTCTAGCTCTCTCTACTTTTTTCCTTTTTCTCTTTCTTCCTCTTCTTTCTCACCACTACGACGTAACAATCAACCCTGTGATCCTAAGGGTTTTGTGTTACTTCTAGTGTTTTTGTCATTTTTCATTTTCCTCTTCTTGCTTTTCACTTCTTTATGTTCCTCTTCATCTTTTTCTTCCTCTTTTTTATGCTTCTGTTCTTCGTCACCTGCTGTTCGTCTGGTCCGCTGATATTGTCGATCTTCTTTGGCCATGTTGTCTACTCATTTGGCTCCACAACTCAACACACAATGTAGTAGATTTTCTTTTGATGTAATCCTCGGATGTAATAGACCTCAATGTAATAGATTGTCTTTTGATGTAATGAACAATGATGTAATCCATCTTTATTAATGAGAAGTACTTTTGCCCCTTTATTTTGGCACTTCTTTTTATGTTGTACTTGTGGTTTGTCGTTTTTCCGAAATCCAGATCTTTGAATATCTTTTCTATTTTCTGCTGTACTGTGATATCAGATGTATGTGGGTGTACTGTCGATCATAGGTCACCCTCCCAAGCATGTCAGGAAATATGCTTGCTCCCAAGTATGTCAGGAAATACGCCAGTTCCCAAGCACTGTCCTAAAATACCATACTATATTTTCTCTATAAATACTTCTCTTCTTTTCTTTATTAGCTACCTTCTCTCCTTTTATTTTTACTGTTTGCTCTTCCCTCTACCCCTACTTTCTCTTGTACTATAGCAATTTCCCAGAATGTCGGAACCTGTGGGGAGATATCATGCTCAGATGAAGGGTTTGGATGCGGAAGTATCTCGCGTCCGACGTCGAATGGGAAGGCTCGAGAAGGAGTACGACATTCTGGCCTTGAGTCTGTTCGGCTCTCACCCCGTAGAGACAGTGAAGTGGACCGAGATTTCGGCCTTGAGTCGTCAGCTCGATCACTTGTTGTTGCAAAGAAATCATCTAGCCAACTCCTGGTATGATGCCGAGGAAATTTGGGACCATGCTCAAGACGAGTTCGATAACTCCCCTCAAGGCCTGGCTAATATGATGGTTAGGAATGCTCAGCTGGAGGAGCGCATCATGGTTCTTACTAGGGAGAAATCCGAACTCTCTGCGGAGAACGAAAATTTGATTGCCATGAATGATTCCTACCAAGCTCGGTTGAACTGCTCTGCTCATTTTGCTTTCTCTCGGTCTGGTAGTTCGGTTTTTCCACCCATTGGTCCTTAGTTAGATTGGGATGGTTTTCTTATGTATTTCCTGTTTTGGAACTTGTATCTTTTTCCCTTTTTTTTTTTGTATTTGAATCAGATGTATCTGTTCGTATCTCGTGCTTTTGTTCTGTGTCGCGCGTTGTGCCCTTTGACTCTCTATAAATGCTCCCTATTGCTTGTACTTCATTATCCAATCTTCTTTTCTCTCTCTTGTTGATAATTTTTGTTTCCTCTAACTTGCTTTTGTTTTGAGATGTCTCCCATTACTAGATCTGTCTCCAAAAAGAAAGCCCTTCTGGAAGAGGAGCCTACTTTCTTGCTACCCCGTCCCCCTGGTTTTGGGGAGGAGGTTTTGACTCCTCTTCAGCTAAAAAAGATTGAGATGTCATGGCTGAAGCATGATCTCAAGTGTGCTCAGACTGAAGCGAGGAGGTTTAAACAATATTGGGATGCGGAGGGCATTGCTCGTTTCAAAGCCGAACAGAAATGCAAGTCTCAGTCTTACTCCTTGCAGCAGGCCGAGATGGCGATTGCTCGTTTGATTAGGGAGAGAGAGCGTCTGGAGGAGCTCTTGGCGAAGAAGGATGCCGATATGGGGGGTAGTTCTAAGAAGTAGGATGGTGTATTTTCTTGTAAAAGTTCTCTTTGGTGTTTTTCCCCCTTGTGGATGAATAAAACTTTTGCTTTATACTTGATTCTGTCTATTCTGTTTTATTTCTTGTTCATTTTGCCTCTTTGTTTCAATACACACCGAGCAATGTGACCGGTTATCCCCCCGGAGAGCGTTGTTAGACTTGATGCTTAAAGTCGTCAAGCTATGAACGGTCTCCGTCGACCTTGTTCGGTGTGTTCTTTCGGTAAGGAATGGTTGGGCGTCGAGGATCTTAATCGGGGATATTATTGGTAGCGTATGCTGGAAGCTTTTCGTGGTAGGGTCCACTGGCCGTTTATTTAGGTGTAATGATGTGAATTGCCTTGGGTAGTGGGATATGCGCTGTCGTGGCAAAATCTGAAGCGTTTATAAGTTAGAAATAGCAGCGGTTGTTGACTTATCTATGGTTGGAAAAAAGGTAAACCTCTGTCACACGAAAAGGTGGTTATTATTTTATTCTTTTTGTGACTCCACTCCTTTTTTACTGTGCCAAGCAATCCCTTTTGTTATTATCACATAATTTGCTGAAGAAAATATCTGTCTCTCTCTAAAGTATACTCTTCCCGCCAAAAAGGAAAAACGTGCTGCCGCTCCATCTAGGGTTTCGTTGTATTGTCGATATATTTGCTACTGTTCGAACGTATCCGCTCAGAATGACAACTGTAAGTGCTTTGTTATTATTATGTTCTTTTTGTTTGAGGACTCGTATTTGATTTGTTGTTGTGGTCGTAGATATGGCGTTGGTGACATGTCGTGGTTGTCTATATATGTCTGACGATATTGAGTTATGTACTGGATTTATACTGATTGGAAAAGGAGTAAAACGTAGGGTTTCTGGTTATTTGTAGCAGGGGGGGTTTCTTTATGTTGATGTTATTGTGGGTTGTGTGTTAGTATATTGATGGATTTTTGTTGATGTTTGGATAGGAAATTTTGACCCAATGCCTGGCCCAAGTGAGCCCGTTTGTGGAAAAGGATTTTAAGAAGCTTGCCGGAATACCTGACAACATACATGTTCGGCTTCCGATATCGGACAACGAGGTGTTAAGACTTCCTCGGCATTCTTTACTGGGGGTTTAAGACTTCCTTTCAGCAAGTGGGTGGCTTCGTTCTTTGAGGCCGTTCAGATTGCTCCGGCCCAACTGGCCCTGAATGGTTACCGTACCCTAAACGGTATTCAAAGGCTATCGGAGTTGGCCGGAATTCCGATCGAACTAAAGGATGTGTTCGGGATCTATACTTTGAGTTTTGATCGCCGTAGCTCGTATCCGAAGACCATGCGTGCCTTCTGTCGGCTTGTTTTTGGTCTGCCGGACACCAACAAGGGGGAGAACCTTGGTGTTGTGATTGTTTCCGGTAATTGGGGTTGTGTTGGACACCAGATTCCCGGCCCTGCTACCAAGGCTCCCATGATTCCAGACCTCGGTGCTCCCAATGTCGAGACTCTCTTAGCTCTTTGGAAATGGTGGGGGCCTGGATCAACGAGGGATCCTGCTAGTCGTACTGCTCCCGTGCTGCTCGGATACCCTGCGGGGCCAGTGATAAAGGGAAATCCTGTCCCCGAGATTCCTAAAGAGTCCGAGGAGGAATTTTTAAAGGTGGTCCGAGCTCAAAGTGCTACTCGGGTAGGGAAAAAGACCGTTCGCTCGAAGCGTCGTGGACCTGACCCCATCGTTGGAACAACGAAGAGGGCTAGGGGGACCGATACATCGGTCACCGAGGAGGCTACTTCCCAAGGGGATATCCCCGAGGATGTCCCTGCGGCTGGCGAGGTATGCGTATATGTATATTGATTCTCTTGTCTGTTGATTGTTGTGTTGTTCTCTAGTTCTTGGCTTCATTGGTTATCTTGTTTCAGCTACTGACTTCTCCATTGGTTACCCTCGCTCTTGCCCGGTCTATGGGTATTATTGTGTTTCAGGGGTCGATGGATAACATATTCGAACATCTCAACCTCATGGTGAACATGGGCAAGAGTACGATGACTCTGCCTGCGATCTCGCCTATTCATACTGAGGAGATGATGGACCCGCTTGTTGTCTCGCCCACCCGTATTGAGGGTGTGAGCGAGCACAGGGCCCCTGAGACTGGTCTTTCGGAGAAGGAGGTGGAAGTGGAAGTTGACAAGGAGACTGCCGGGGATGTAGTGGTGGGCGTCGAGGATGAGGTTCTCGAGCTACCTGAAGAGGTGTTGGTGGACGGGGTCGCGATGACCCGTTACATTGGTCGGTGTAAGGGGAAATTGCTGGAGCAGCCCCAAGCTGTAAGGATGGGGTATACTGCTCTGAAGCCCATTGTCTTCAAGGATGCGGAGGAAATTGCTGCTCTTCCGTTAGCGTCGTTAATTGAGCAAGCCAGCCGTGGTGCGCTTCGGGTATGTTTAGCATGTATTTAGTTATATAGGTCGTTATACCCTTAGTGGGAGGGTGTCTGATGTTGCATGTCTACTTTTGTTTTTGATGGCAGGCTTTCTTGGGTTCCGTTGCTCTGAGGGATCAGTGGAAGGCGCTCGAGGCTGAGAAAGAGAAGCTAGTGGCCGAGAAGAAGGACCTGCTTGCGGCCTTCGAGGAGGAGAAAGAGAAACTGGTCGCCGAGAATAAAGCCCTGGGCGATAATTATGACAAGCTGTCGGTGGACTTCCTGCACGTGACCGAGGAGGTCGGTAAATTGGAGGCTGAAAAAGAGAGCATGGTCGAAAAGTACGACTAACTAGAGGAGGAGAACTTGCTCTTGGCGGAGGACGTGGAAGCCGAAAAGGCCGAGGTTGCGGCTCGAAAAGCGGCGCATGCTGAGGAGCGGACAAAGTACGCTATGACGGCGAATTTCGCCGTCTATTGCGCTCATGTGCGCGCGCTTAATTTCGCGAAGGTTCCCTTGTCGGATCGAGCGTGGTCGGAATTGGTGTACCCCTGTCCTCATGGTGCACCTCCTAAGCCTCAGGATTGGTCCAACCTCCAAGACGAGGAGCTCCCATGGCTGCCGGGATACACTACTTCGACGGCGCTGCGTCCCCATTCCGGGTCGGCTCCAACGACTCCTCGGTCTGCTCCCACCGTCACTCCCCCACCCGCATCCCCTCAGGTGGAGCCTTGACCATTTTCTTGTAGTATTTTCTCTGTATCTTATTGTGAAGTCTTTGGGTATCCGAATTGTGGGTCTCTTTTGTATCTAGAAACATATTCTTTTGGAGAAGTGGTAATATAGGTGATGTGTTTGTTTTTTGTTTGGCTTTTCCGAGTTAATTTCCCCTTTTCTAGGGTCATCATATTTTGAAGAATGTGAAAAGAAAATATTGGCAGGTACCCTATAACCCTCTGGCCATGGTGGTCTGGACCTCGCCTAGTCGTGGCGGAGGTAACGTTATAGATGACCTTGAGAGGTCTAAGGCTTTCCTAACTGCAGAACTGAATTCTGCCCGTCATAAAATCGATGATCTGAATGTTCATATTTCAAACATGTCGATTCGGTTACGTGACTTGGGAGAGAAATTCAGCAAAAAGACCGCATATTATAAGGCGAACAAGGGTAAGGCGAAGGAACTTCTTGGTGCACTTCGGCGCTCTCGTGATGAAGCCCGAGGCCGTGTGACGAGTTTGAACTTGGTCCTAGGTGCCGTTTTCGAGGATGCGGACCTACTGCTAACCTTTGTCAAAGCGTATTGGGCCCGAGCTCGCGCTCTAGAGGTGCTTGAGCATGTAAAAGGGATGAGTGGTGTTGCCCGGGCAGAACGCATGGTTGATGCGACGGCCGAGGTAACTGAGACCACGGCTGCCTTGAGGGGCAAATTGTTTCATTACGAGATATTCATTTCGCTGATGTAGTAGAGACCTCAGCGTCCGTTGAGGGGCTATCGGATTAATAATTGAGTTGTTTGTTTTGCCGTATATTTTTTTTTTTTAGTATTCATCTCTTCCTTTCTTCCCCTTTTTTTTTTTTAGGCACATGCTACTACGTCGCACCAGGGTGGCTCTCCAAGCCTAGTTAGTCCGGGGCCAGGACCTACTTGTGCCGCCCGAGACGAGGTCCCATCTGGTGTGGCTAGTGATGATCATGCCAAGGTTCCTTATATCTTTTTATTGGGTAAGAATGTCGAGTTGCTCAATCTGTGTGGCCGACTTAGGGCCAAGTTGAAAACTCAGGCGTCTTCTTTTCGTGAGTACGCTCGGCGTTCCGATCATGTTGTTAAGGTTCAGGAGCGTCGTTTAGATCGATATTGGCGGGTAAAGGAAAAATACTTCGGTAAACTAAAGTCGTTGGTAACCCAAGCGAACATGCTGGTGAAGTATTTCCGTTTGTCCCGATCCAGATACGATGCCTCTGCAGCTATGATCGAAGCTCGCAAGCTTCCTTTCGACGATGCTCGTCAGAAAGCGGCCTCGGATGCTCACGAGGTCGCTAAAGGAGCCGAATTCGCTGCACGGCTTAAGACGCTGACATGCGTTGGCGCACATACGACCAACTTTGATGCCCTTATTTCTGAGGAGCGTTTTGATGGCGAGGAAACTGATGGGGATACTTCGACGGATGACGAAGAATTGTCACTCGGTCAGTTACCGTCGTGTTCCTCATGTAGTAGCTCTTAAATAAATTTTCTTATTTGTTGGTTGTACCCTGTTGCCTCCGTAACGCGGGCGAGGACTATTTGCTTTATTTCTTTACTCATGTGTTCGGATCTTCTCATTGTTGTACGGATATTTCATTGATTGGATTGATTTTCCTTTGTTGATTTCTTCGTTTGGCATGGTGTTGCCTCCATAATGTGGGCCTTTATTATCTGCGTCATTTCATTATACGTGTATTGGACATTCCCGTTGCTGCTATTTCATTGTTTTGATTGATTTCTTTTCATTGTTTTCGTCATTTGGTAATTTATCGTCCCCGTAATGTGGCCCTGAATTATTTTCCTCATTGCTGTATTGCTTTTCATCCTTGCTCATTGGGTCAATGGGTACCTGCATATACATACGTATTCCATAATATTCCTAGGCACTTCAGCCATGTTGGGAATTTCACAGTATTCCTAGGCGTATTTCGGCCATGTTGGGAATTTCATAGTATTCCTAGGCACTTCGGCCATGTTGGGAATTTCATAGTATTCCTATGCACTTCGGCCATGTTGGGAATTTCATAATATTCCTAGGCGTATTTTTTCACGCCATGTTGGGAATTTCATAGTATTCCTAGGCACTTTGGCCATGTTGGGAATTTCATAGTATTCCTAGGCGTATTTTTTCACGCCATGTTGGGAATTTCATAGTATTCCTAGGCACTTCGGCCATGTTGGGAATTTCATAGTATTCCTAGGCGTATTTTTTCACGCCATGTTGGGAATTTCATAGTATTCCTAGGCACTTCGGCCATGTTGGGAATTTCATAATATTCCTAGGCACATGATATGATACTTTATTTATTCAAAAGTCAATGACATTAGGGTAGAGAGATAAGGCGGCACCTGTATTTGTACTGACGGTCTGGCTTATATGTAGTACTTCTTTAGGTTAGCCACGTTCAAAGAATTTTTCTCCCCTTTGCTATTTTCGAACAGAACGCTTTTGAGTTTGTAGGTAACTCGGCTTGTTCGTTTGACGATCTCGTATGGTCCCTCCCAGGTGGGGCTCAATTTACCGTGTATTTCATTTCGGGTATATACCGTTACTCGTCGTAGCACCAATTCTCCGACCATGAACTCCTTGGTCCCTTTCACCCTTTTGTCGTATGCTTGTTTGACGCCTTGTTGGTACTTCGCCAGTGTAAGAGCTGCTATCTCTCGTTTCTCGTCTATCATGTCAAGTTCTTCTCTCATTCTTTGTTCATTGTCTCCCTGCTCGACTAAAGTTGTTCGGAGCGTGGGTAGCCCAATTTCTGTTGGTATGATGGCCTCAACACCGTATGCTAAGCTAAATGGTGTTTCCTTGGTGCCCGTCTTCGACGTAGTTCGGCACAACCACAAGACGTTGAGTAGCCGCTCGGGCCATCTCCCCTTCGCTTGCTCAAGGGTTGTCTTGATGCCGTCTATTATTGTTCGGTTTGACACTTCGGCTTGCCCGTTTCCTTGTGGGTAGGTCGGCGTCGAATAGAACTTTCGGATTCCTAGTTCCTCGTACCACAGTTGTAATTGTGCATCTTTGAACTGTGTTCCGTTGTCGGCGACAATAACGTACGGTATTCCGAACCTGGTTATGATGTATTCCCAGATGAATTGTTTGACGTTGCTGGCTTTGATTTCTCGGAGGGGCTTAGCTTCAACCCATTTGGTGAAATAATCCGTCGCGACGATCAGATATTCCATGCTCCCCGGGGCCTTTGGGAGTTTTCCGACCAGATCTATTGCCCATTGTGCGAACGGCCATGGAGCCGATACGGGGGCCATTAGAGACGATGGGAGTCGTGGTATTTTGGCAAATCGTTGGCACTTATCACAACGTTGGACATATACATCCGCGTCTCGCTTGATATATGGCCACCAATACCCTTGGGTAACTGCCTTGTTTGCAAGGGATCGCCCTTTGATGTGTGCTCCGCAGGATCCTTCGTGGATTTCCTCCAGGACAGGCATTTGTAGCTCAGGAGGCACGCACAGTAGGTGGGGTCCCGGTAACTGAATTTGTACAGTTTGTCGTCCTCGGAGAGCCAGAACCGAGGAGCTTTTCTCGTAATTTTCAGCGCTTTTATCTTGTCGGCCGGAAGAGTTCCACTTCGTAGATAATGAGTCATGTCATCCATCCAACCTAGTTCGTACTGTACTGACGTCACTCGATCTATCCTTTTAATTATGCTCGGAATCATCAGTAGTTCCACTGTGATCGACCGGGTGTCGGTCAATGCTAATGTAGAGGCTAGGGTGGCCAAGGCATCGGCATGTGCATTTTCGGTGCGATTGATCCTGACTAACTCGCACTGTTCGAAGGTGGCCATCAAGCTTTGGACTTTCTCTTGATAGAGGATCATCCTGTCATCTTTGGCTTGGTACTCGCCGAGGGCTTGATTGACAATGAGCATGGAGTCTGAACTCGCAACTAAGTGGGAGCATCCGAGGGACCGGGCGACGAGCATGCCATTTATCATGGCTTCGTATTCTGCCTCATTGTTGGTAGCTCGGAAGCCCAGTTTTATGCTTTTTTCGATGATTGCTCCCTCTCTAGACTTTAGGACGATCCCTGCTCTGGATCCGTCCTTGGTCGCTGATCCGTCGACATGTATCTGCCAGTGTGATTGCGGAGAGAGTGCCAATGGCTCGTCGTAGCCTTCGGTGAACTCCGCAACGAAATCGGCCAGGACTTGTCCTTTTATGGCATGTCGGGGTACGAACTCGATATGAAATTGGGATAGTTCGACCCCCCAAGCGGCAACTCGACCGCTTATGTCTGTCCGTCGAAGTGACTCTTTGATATGAAACTTCGTGTATACCCGGACCTGATGAGCTATAAAATAGTGTGGCAACTTCCTGGTTGCAACGACCAATGCCAGACACAGCTTTTCCAAGGGTAGGTAACGTGTTTCGGCTTCGACCAGAGTTTTGCTGACGAAGTAGATCGGAAATTGTTCGCGACCCTCTTCTCTGAGGATGACTGCACTCACAGCTGTAGTGGAAACTGCTAGGTAGCATGCCAGAATATCTCCTTTGTTCGGTCTTACCAGCAGTGGCAGCGTCCTCAAGTACTCTTTGAGATTGTTGAATGAGGCCTCACATTCCGGGTCCCACACGAATTTTCTATCTTTCTTGAGTGATTCGAAAAACGGTCGTCCCTTATCTGCGGATCGACTGATGAACCTGCTCAAAGTGGCCATCATCCCGTGAGCTCTTGTACCTGTTTCTTATTCTTGGGCGCTGCCAGGTTCTGTAGAGTTGTGATCTGGTCGGGATTTGCCTCTATTCCTCGTCGGCTGACCATGTGCCCCAGAAATTTTCCTTTGCTGATTCCGAAGGCACACTTGCTCGCATTGAGTTTCAGTTTGTGCTCGCCCAACGTACGGAAGACATCTCTGATGTCTTGGAGGTGGGATGTAGCCTTTTCGCTTTTGACGACCATGTCGTCTATGTATACCTCCATCGTCTTCCCTATATGATCTCTACATACCCTCGTTATCATCCTTTGGTACGTTGCTCCCGCATTGCGCAGGCCGAACGGCATTACTGTGTAGCAATAATTTCCCAAAGGCGATATAAACGACGTCTTTTCTTGATCTTCGCGGGCTAGGGGAATTTGGTGGTATCCTGAATATGAGTCGAGGAAGGTCATTCTTTCTGCTCCTGCAGTCGCGTCCACCAGTTGATCTATCCTTGGAAGTGGAAAGTGGTCCCTCGGACAGGCTTTGTTGAGATTGGTGAAGTCTATACAGACTCTCTCCTTTCCGTTCTTTTTTGGGACGACGACTGGATTGGATAACCATTTCGGATAGAAAACCTCCCTTATGGCTCCAGCCTCTAATAGCTTCTGTACTTCAGCGATTATAGCCGCTCTGTGCTGTACAGGCACTTTTCTGCTCCTTTGAGCTATCGGCTTGTACTCAGCATTAACACTTAGGTGGTGGCATGCCGTTTTGGGGTCTAGGCCTGGCATGTCTTTGGGACTCCAGGCGAATTTATCAACGTTGCTGAAGAGGAATGCTTCCAGCTCTTCGGATTCCCGTTTTGGAAGGTCATTCCCGAGGAGGAAGTAGTGCTCCTCGTCCATATCCGGGATATACACCTTCCTAAGTGTTTCTCCTACTTGTTCTTCAACAACCCTCTCGGTTTTGGATATTTGGTTGATCAGCTTCTTTGTGCTGGTGGGTTGTTCGACAACGATCATCTGTTTTTGTAGGGCTGCGGTAATGTCTTCACAGCGTCTTGAATCTTCTTGACATCCTCTGGCTATCTCGATCTCTCCCCTGTCATTTGGGTATTTGACTTTTTGGTGGTAGGTCGAGGGTATGGCCCGCATGGCATGCAGCCAAGGTCGTCCCAAGATTGCGTTGTGGCCGGAGCTGTCGTTGAGGACGATCTTACCCAAAGTTTTAGTCGTCTCGGAGATGAACCCGATCAAGGTGACATCGGTAGGTTGGAGATCTTGTATTTTGAGTTCCATTTAGTCGAATAGCTCTCTGTACATGATGTCACAAGAGGCTCCTTCGTCGATAAGCACCCTGCTGAATGTGTCGAAGCCAATTTGAACGCGGAGATTAATGGCGTCCTCATGGGGATAAATCACCCCTTCCTCATCAAGACCCGAGAAGGAAATGGGTGGATATCGTCGGGACGTGCATTGCCTTTTAGAGGTCGACGCTTGTGACGCCTTGGCTACCTGGCCAAAGTGCACCAATTGCCGCTGTCGTGATCGTTCTCCACCTGTTCCCTTGTGTCGTGACATGTGAACGACGTTGATTGTTTTGCCCTGCCGGTTGTCGGCTCCCTCGATGGCCAGTTGTTTGCCTTTGTTCCCCGCGCCTTTGATGAACTTAGCTAGGTATCCCGCATCACCCCACAGGTTCATTTTCCATCGCAGGTGACGGAAATGCTCGGTGAGGTGGCCGTGATCCTCGTGATATGTGCAGAAAAACTTGGAGTCTCTCATATTGGGGGGAGAATTGATCGGTTGTGGTCGGGAGTCCAACATTCCCTGCAGATATCTTTTAGGATATCATCAGCGGACATGTTGAAGGTGTATCGTAGTTCGACCGGTCCGAAGTTATTTCGGCGTTCCATCTCTTGGAACCGATCTTGTTGGATCGGTTTGGGGGGCATTGGATAAGTGAGCTGGAGCGGTTTATGTTCGTTGATCGGGGTTGGGTATGCGATCTGGAGCGGTTTAGGCTCAGGTTCTCGTTGTCGCTCGTCTCTCCTGTGGACCTCGGGACCTTTGTCCTTCCTAGTCGGTTTGAATGCTTCTTCATGGTTGTTCCTGGCTCTTTTGCGACCCACCTGTGCTTCCCGAACAGTTTCTCTTTTCGGTAGTGTTCGGTTGAGGAAACGAATTTCATCATTTTTATCGGTGAGGTGGGTGCAGCAGGCCAGCAAAGAATCCGCGGTCGGAAAGTCTTTGCCTATGAACTTCCTTCTCGCCCAATAGCCATTAGGGATGGAGTTGATAAAGTTCTGGATGGCTATATTATTGGCGTATTGTGGAATCTGGTTTGCTACGTTGATGAAGCGTATGAAATAGTCGTTGAGCCTCTCATTCGGCATCATCGTCATTTTCAGAAGGGTTTCGATGCTAACCTTCTTTTTCCTATGGGCGGCGTATCGTGTGGAGTACGCTCTTAGCAGCTATGTCCAGTCTCTTATGGAGCCCCGTGATAAGTTGTGATACCACGACGAAGCCTCTTGGCCCAAACTGTTTTTGAAAAATTTGCACATGAGTGCCTGGTCATCACTCCACAATTCCATCTTCGTCTTGTAGTGCCTTAGATGGTCGATAGGACAACTCCTTCCATCATAAAGCCTGAACTCAGGGATGACGAACCCCGCCGGATTGCGATACCTCGTGATCTGTTCGGCGCATGGGGTTTCTTGGCATACGTTCCATGCTTGTTGGAACGCATCATCCGAGGCTTGGTAGGGGGGGTATCCCCGCTGATGTGGTGGTGGTCCATAACTTTCCCCTATCATGTGTTCGGGATATCTACCGTCCTTCGTGTGGGTATCGAGGACGCGTTCCCTATGAGTATTTGGGTGGACGACCATCGGAGGGATCATCTCGGGGACACTGCCCCCTTGATGGGGCAGTCTTGTGTTGGTTCGTCGCCCTGCTGCTTCCAGGGCGGCCCTGTAAGCTGAATCTTCCGCTTCACGGCGTAGATCTTTATCTGTATTGGCGAGCTGGGTAATTGGCAATGCGATGCCGGCAGCTGTCATGGCCATCATGCATGCCGCCAGTTGAGCTTGCAGCTGGGCATAGTTCCTTTCATCGGCTGATGGAACAACGTGTTGTACTTCCACCATGGATGGTGTAATTATCCTCGGCGGAAGAGTCTGTGGTCGGGACAACTGTTCAAGTACGTGACCCCCGGGCATACCATATCGGTGATCTTCGTTCGTTTGTAAACGAGCGCCGGAGTTGACCGAGGCTGTTGGCAAAAGGACTCTTGAGCTCGGCCCTGCTTGGAATCCGGGTTGGCGTCTTCGTGCTCGCCTTAATACGGGCATAACTAGTCGTCATCCGAGGACGAGGAGGGTTCGTCAACAATCCCTTCAATCTGCTGGGGTGGTTCTTGGTTGATGTTGGAGGTTGTTGGTTGATTTCCGGGCTGGGTAGCGTCATATCTATCACGGATTTCGAGTAGATCGTCGAGGTCTCGTTGGCTGAATTGCGCGTTTTGGTTATTGGTTTCTACTATCTCGGGATGGGTTTCTTCTACATTGGTCACCATTGTCGCTCGTCTGGTAGAGTATTGGTATTCGAATTCTAAACTAGTTGGGGACTAGATGATTCCCGGAGACGGCGCCATTTGATAAAGCCATAACTTTTGTCGGTCGCGTTAGGCTTTTCAACAATAAAATAATGATAAATTAGCTGCAAGTAATGAACACTTCTTGGTCTTTATTATTGATCAGGTCATTACAGTTGCTCGGATTGTTACACTTGCTCGGATTATTATTAACTTGCTACAATTACGCTCGATTTAACTATTTAACATCTTATCTTGGTAGTTCTCCTTCTTCTTCGATGCTCGGTTCTTTCTCTGTTCGGTTTGTTTCTTAACTGGATAAGCTTTGATTAGTTTTTCTCTTTTCTCTACTTCTCTCTATATTTTTGAATGGATTTTTTCGGGGGGTTTTAAGGAGGGGTAGTTGGCTATTTATAGGCAACTAAGCCTTCTAGGATGTTGACAAATGTCTTCATCTCAGAGGGTTGTCCAGATATGGGTCCCTAGTTAAGTGGGCTTGGGCTTTTGATAATCACAATCTTATTCTATGATGAAAAGGCATGTGATGACCCATTTAAGCGTTGGATACCCATTTATGAAGTGTGGGTCGATTGCTACCCGAATAGAATATTCGGGTCTAATTTTTATGTTCTATCAACATCTTTAATTCGCTGTATTAGTGAATAAATAGCCCAGGGGCATCTTTCTTTATTGACTATAATATTGACCAATTTTTGAGAGTCACTTTCGATAATAAAACCATCTTCCTCTATAATCAAGACTCCTTGTAAGATAGCAAATGTCTCAGCTTCCAAAATAGATTTCGCATGAACCAGAAGAGAGAAACCTTTTAAAAAAATACATCTGTGGTCTCTCACCGCCCCTCCTATAGCTGAAAATTGTGGGTCTTTTTTAAAACTAATATCAACATTTATTTTAATTTTACATCTAGGTGGCTTTGACCACGAAACCCAATTAACTTTTTTCTTCACAGCATGATTAATAACCGTATTAGTGCCAGAAAAAAATATCATAATTAACATATGATTTATCTCGTTGAATGTACTGATACAGCTGAATAATAATATTTTGAATAATTCTCTCTTTTATCATTGTAACACCTTCAAATCTACTTGAGAATCTTTCTTTCCAAATACCTCAAATAATAACAGTAGGTATTACTTTAATGCATTTACCTTGTAGAGAAGAATTTGACTGCAACCACCAGCTCACACAACTTCCTCTAAAACAATAATTGCTATAGATAATACCAAATTTATTGCCAAAATGTGCCCAAATTGACTGAGCAATTGGACCATGCCCAAACAGATGCTCTAGCTTTTCTTCACTTTGATTACAACATTCACATTTAGAAACAAGCTCAATACCTTTACCCTGAATTTTTTTTTATCAATAGGCACTATATTTAATAAAATTCTCCACATGAAACAAGATACTCTATGAGGCAAAATTTTATCCCAGATGAGAGAATGAACCCAACTAATACTACTTTTATTTCTCACCAGATTCCAAGCTGTTTTAACAGAAAAATTCCCTATGGCAGTCTCCTTCCAAACCATTATGTCATTGCTAGATGTATGTTCTCTTAAATTTACGCCAAAATAGTGATGCATATTATTAGGTAGAAGAGCGTAATTTTATCTCTTTTCCATTCACCATTAGCTCTAATGTCCTTTATTAAAACATTGTATTGCACATTTAAACATTTGATTGGACCAGTCACCCTGCAATTATCACAGTTCACATTAATATTTCCTTGCCCCACAATCCACATAATACTATTTTCAGCACCTTTTCTATTTTCTAACATTCTGTTCCAAGTACCATTATAGATAGGTTTTTTTGCTTGATTAGGATGAATTTGCTTGCAGTATTTGTTTTTTTATAAATAATGACCACAAAGATTTTTGTTGTCTAAATTTCCATCGCAGTTTAATAGATAGAGTATTTGAAATGTCGGTCAAATTTCTCACACCCAAACCCCCTTCTTCTATAGGAAAAGTAATTTTATTCCAAGAGGCCCAATGAAATTTATTTTTTTCCTCATCCTGGCCCTAGAAAAAATTAGCAAAGACCATTTCAATAGCAGTAATAGTACATTTAGGAGGTTGCATCACAGATAAAATATAGATAGAAATGGACTGCAAGACAGATTTAATAAGAATAATCTTAGACCCCATAGACATCCATTTGGATTTCCAATTATTTAACATCTTCCTTACCATTTCCATCAAAAAGTAAAAATAAATAGCTTTTTTTTACAGCATAAAGATTACATCCCAAATAAATGAAAGGAGGCTTTTTAAAGGCAATTCCCATCTTTTCCTCCAATATTTTACCTTGAGCAAAAGGCACATGGCTTGAACAATAAAGAAAACTTTTATCATAATTTACCTCCTGTCCAGAGTATTTTTCATATTGAATAATCACCTTCTTCACTTCATTTACTGATCTTCCAGTAGCACCAGAAAAAATAATAATATCATCAGCATAAGCTAAATGTGTAATGTAGGGCCAGCCAATAGGAAACTTAAACTGTTTATATCTGCCATTAGTTATTAGATTATTAAGATTTCTTGAGAATACTTATGAGCAAATCATAAAAAGTCCTGAAGACAAAGGATCCAGCTGCCTTAACCCTTGGGTAGATTTATAAAAATCTGTAGCAACACCATTAATAAAAAGACCGAAGTAAATATTAGAAATCAACCTCCAAACTCTATCAATGAAAACCTCAGAAAAACCCATTTTTCTCAAAACTTTTGTGAGAAAGAGCCAGGATACTTTGTCATAAGCTTTTTTCATATCTAATTTAAATGTTGTATTTTTCCCTTTACTCTTAGCATTTAAAGTACTGACCATTTATTGAGCCAAGAGGATATTATCAGCAATATCCATACCTCTAATATACCCACTTTGATTCTCAACAATAAAGTTAGGAAGAAGAACAATAAGTCTGGTAGCAAGAATTTTTGATATAATTTTATTGCAAAAATTGCCAAAACTTATGGGGCTATAATCCGTAAAAGTTCTAGGGCTCTTAACTTTGGGGAGTAAAGCCAACAAGGCTGTAGTCATCACCTTAGGTAACTCAGAACTAGCAAAAAAATTGCCTAATAGCTTGAAAAATATCATTATTAATAAGATGCCAATATTTAGTGAAGAAATACCCATTGAACCCATCTTGATCTGGAGAGCTGTTTTTATCTAAAACCCAAATAGCATTCTTAATCTCCTCCATAGATGGATAAGCATCCAAAAACTCCACATCAGCCTCACCAAGAACCTTAAAAATAGCATTAATACTTTGGAAAGCCCCCCATCTTTGTAGACCAGGATTAAAAATAGATTGAAAGTACCTATTTGCCTCCTCTTTTATTTCACTTGATTCTGTAATGATATTCCCATCAGCACCTTTAATATTGAGAATAGCACTTTTTTTCCTTTTATTTTTAACCACTGCATGAAAATATTTAGTGTTAGATTCCCCTTCTATTGCCCATTTAACATTGTCCTTTTGCCTCCAAAAATCCTCCTCAATCTTCTGATTATAATTTAAATCAGCATAAACTTTATTCAATTTAGTTCTATTTGCAGGAGAACGGTCATTTTCAAACTCAGCCTCATATTTGATAATATCATCTTCAGCAGCTACCAACCTTTGAAAGATGTCACCAAAGGTATCTTTGTTCCATACTTGCAGTACCTTTTTCATAGATTTTAAATTATAGCATAAAGAATTTATAGCATTACCTTCTTTAAAAGGCTTCCAATTATCTGTGATAAGTTTCTCAAAATCTTTATGAGCAGCCCAAATTTTTTGAAAGATAAAGCTCTTTGGGTTAAAATCCCACTCTGTGCAAAGAGAGACCAAAAGAGGAGCATGATCTGATGATCTCTTATTAAGATGTTTCAAAGATACCTTTTTAAAAAGGTCATTAAAAGAATTATTAGTACTAATTTTATCAATTCTTTCAAGTATACTTTGATTGCCTGCCCTTTTGTTCCACCAGGTAAACCTGGACCCTTCAAAACCAAGGTCAAGAAGATCATTCCCATCAATACACCCCAGGTACTCATTAGCAGCATTAACATTAATAACCAGTCCTCCAACTTTGTCCATCTCTTCTGTTACTGTATTAAAATCACCCTCAATAATCTAGGGATCTTGTGTATAAATACTGGTTAAAAAATCCCATAAAGTCCTTCTCTCTTCCTTAGTGCATTTAGCGTAGATAACACTAAATTGGATTTGTTGACCAAAAACATTGCTGGAGATAGACAAACTAATACAATGATTAATATCACTTTCCAAGCTAAGCTCAAATTCTTCAGAATAGAAAACCCAAATCTTGTTAAAAGAATGAACCAGCACCTTATCAAAACCAAATTTTCCTCTAAAACCTTCTGCTTGATCAGATGAAACCATAGGATCTAAACAAACTAGAATTGGAAATTTATACTGAAAACAAAGCCTTTTCACTCTTCTAATTGTAGCTTTAGTTGAGATCCCTCTCAAATTCCAAATAAGAAAATTAATCATTTATAAAACTTTCTAGAGGCCTTTATCGAAGACCTTAGCGCCATTTGATTCTGATTATTATCTTTGAGTGTAGTTTTCTTTTTAAAGTTTTTATATTGCACCGCTGACCAATCTCCTTTAATATGTTGCAACTTGGGTGATTTTCTTGGAGATAAATTGAGTTTGTCTTGAATGGTGGATTCAGTGAAAACATACTCTTCAACTCTTGGTAAAACTACTACCATCTGCCTGTAATTTACTTCCTCCATTTCACTAGGGTCCTCTTTATCATTTTCTGACACACATTCCTCATCAATTTCAGGATTGGAAAAACTTGTACATGCTGTAATAGGAAGCTCACCATCTTCAATATCTACAGGTTTATAATCCTCAACTCTTTCTGCATTGTCACTTATCTCAGTTTCAATTTCTTTGTCAGCAACAATCTCTATAGTATCAACAATATCAATTTCATCTTCTTTATCAGCAACTTGAATATGCTTGTTACTCACTTTTTTTTGTACTATCTTCTCTTTTTTCTGCAGGCTTGACAAAAGTCTTAGACACCCATTCCTTAGTACTTTCTACCTCATTTTTCTTTTTTTATTTGGAGAGGGGAAGGATTTGTTTTGGTTCTGTATAATTTGGCCTGTTGATGAGTTTCTTTTTGATTATTTGTTTGGGGAAATTGCTTAATTGGTTCTGTATTAACTGATTTCACACATACCCCCCATTTAAAAAGACTCGAACCTTGTACAACTGTACCTAAACTATTGCTAGTGAGTTCTATCCATTAGGTTACTCCTAGTGGGTTTATATATATGTGATATGTATGAATGAAATTGATAAACTACTTGCACCCTAAGCAAGTCGGTTATCGAATCAAATTTTGAATTTTTTTTATTCATTCAAAACTCTACTTGTGTACTCGTTGAGATGGGTCCTATTTTTACTTACACTTTATTTGGTTTATTGTATTTAATTTGTTTTGACTGAGATGATTTAGGTGCTTATTTGGAGTTACGAGCTAGTGTTGCTATTTATTTTATTTTCTATTTAGTGTTTTAGAGTTTGTTTTAAAGGGTATTGAATCTTTTACTAGTGACATTATTATTAATAATAATGATTATGTTCCTGATTTAAGAAAAAAAAGTACTTGTAAACTTGCAGTAAGGATAACAAATCAAAATTCAATTTACCATTGATGAGAAAGTAAAAACATAACGCCATTGACTACGTACGACGGAGAATATATATAATTGTTTCACCTTTTCACGTAGAACAAGTTTATATGTATAGTTGTAATTAGTAAATGTGTCACATATGTGAAGGTGTGTGTGTGGTCAAGCGAACTTCCAGGCCGACTACAAGACTACGACTACAATACAAGTCATGAGCGATAGCAAAGCCAAGGCGGATAGGCGCTTTTTTATGTCGAAAAGTCCCAAAACTAGCTATTTTATGGCAGACAACTAACGTAAGCCTACTCAACAAATCTCATAAGTAAAGGCATGTTAGCATTCGCAACTAATAGAAGGAAAAAACTACTAGACTAGACTAGTAGTTGAGTGCTCCTTGTTGTCCCATTTATAGTGCTGTGAATATTATTACATGGAGTACTACACATATTAGTTTGGTTTTCAGCTATTATAAGTTAGTTTATATCATCCATTTCCGGTTAAATGGATTTTCTTTCCGTTCTTTTTGTCATTAGGTGACATCGCTAAGCTAAATTTGAATAGAATAATATTGGGTACTTTGGTTCAGTCGTATACTTTTTTTTTACCATATACAAAAATAAAGCGATCAGCTTTTTTCAAAAAAAAAAGTTCCTGACCGGTTTGGCTTTGTCGTTTTGGTTATCGGTTGGAGGTTGGATTCGGGTTTTTTCAGTTTCTTGCCCAGCCTTACATTAGGTGATAAAATATTGGTTTACCAAAGTCTTTTCACCAAGATACGAAAAATTTGCAACGTTATATATATACCGACATAAGTGACAATTTAAAACATGAGAAATCAAGCAGGAAACCTTCCAACCATTTTACTAAGACAACCTACATCAGTTATTAAATTAACAAGCATATATATGTATGTCAAATATGAGAAAATCCTTATTCTGATGTACATAAATTTTCATTTCTCTTGTAACGTTCATAGATAGGCCAACGATGAACATGAGATCGGTCTTTCGTGCTCATGGTCGCTATTATAAAAGTAAAGGTATTGAATAAATGAATCGTTTTTTAATGTTTTAATTGAACATATATTGTGATCGGGACTCCGGGAATGGTAGTATTTTGGGTTGTGACTGCTTAATCTAAACTGGTTGTCCCGACAATGGCCATGCAAGCAACATGGTGCATACTACATACAATTTAGATAGTAAATGAATTGTGACCATGGCAACTAAAGGCATTGAAATAATCATGTATAGATATTTTAGCTTTTGTTTTGCATTTTCCACATACAAGTATATCGGTCAATGGCTTGATGCACCATATTTTTAATTAGTTGCAGCATCAATTCCTTACGCAAACTTTGGGAAAACCAGAATTTATAAAGATCAACATTCTTCACGATAAATTAAACAGTTAAAACAAAGATGAAAAAATATGAGTTTATGACGAACATTTATAATTTATTTTGTAATTTAGTTGGAGAGGGTACTAATGAATTCAGATGAGAACATATATAGTTAATTAAAAATCACAATAATCAACCAACATCATCTTTTTCCGATTGCACACTAAGTGAATCCATCAAACCCTGAAACAAAAGCAATAATAAAATCATAAGCAATACACTCAAAATTCAGTGTCGCACAATTTTACGAAAATACCGACGAATTAAATCCATATTTCAATGATTCAGGTACATAACAAAACGTATATTTATTTATTTAGCGGGATAGTGCGTGAAGGTTTTTCAAGCGCTACTATCACTAGTATTGATCGACTAACAATGATAAAACCTAGATTTTCTGATGTTCTTTCGGTTGGATAAATATTTGGTCTAACAATGCGACATGCACATTATAAAGCAAGAAAATAAAATTATTTCCAATATATAGGAGATTAAAATGGAGACTCTTACTTGCTACAGTCCATATCAGGGCTGATTTTCAAATTAAAAGGGATATTACAAAGTTTGGGGATCTTATTCACTTTATCAAAATCGATAGTGACCACCGCAGCCCCTCGCTTTATACACTCGCATAAAGCGACGCGGTCTTCATGCTTAGTAGTTGTCACACCCCAAAATCCGTAAAACGAACATCAAGGCGTGACCTTTTTAAACAAAAGAAAATAGAACATGTTGGTACAAAATTTAAAATTTTAAAAAGAAAACACCAGCGAGCTAAATGAGCATTTAATGAATTAAATATAAGTGTTTGCCAAACGCGGCTAGAAGTCGAGATGGTTTTAACAAAATTAAATAAAAAGAAATAAACAGCTGTAATTTGCCCGTATGCTACAACCTCAAAATATAGTCTAAGAAAAAAAATGCAACTGAAAGAATCCCCGAGCTCATGCGATACATCGCTAATGCTCCT
Source organism: Primula vulgaris (assembly GCA_963920805.1). Classification (NCBI taxonomy): domain Eukaryota; kingdom Viridiplantae; phylum Streptophyta; class Magnoliopsida; order Ericales; family Primulaceae; genus Primula; species Primula vulgaris. Next base: position 16,086,973 of record OY987219.1, read on the forward strand.
ATCCAAACGTCTCAACCTAAGTTGTATTTGAAAGACAAAACTGTAACGGTGAGTCCCACACACATACATAGACGGGACGGCACCACAAAATACCGTCACTCCATCCTATAAATGCAAGAACCCACAAAAAACAACTATGATAATCGACGTATAAAAAGAAATAGAATAACATCGCACAACGAAATAAATTAAATAACGTCAACACACATCTATAGCAAACATGGACCTCTCATGCCACCTACCATAGTCCGTAAGGTAGGTCATTCCCTATCCCCTCGGCCGTCATATGTCCCCGGAATTAGGAAGAGACATAGACAATTGCTAACATAAAAGTAGATTTAAAGTGCGCACTTGGACCTCTCATGCCACTCGTCCCAGTTTGTAAGACGAGTCATTCCTTATCCCCTCGGCCGTCTTCTGTCCCCGGAATTAGGAAGAGACAGAGACCATTGCTAACAGAAAAATAAATAGAGTGCACACTAGGACCTCTCATGCCACTCGCCCCAGTCCGTAAGACGAGTCATTCCCTATCCCCTCGGCCGTCTTTTGTCCCCGGAATTAGGAAGACACAGAGACCATTGCCACTAATCTAAATCACAAGGTCTCGGCCAATATTATAAATCCACGCAAATATCATATTCTCATACGGCCTCGGCCAATAATATAAATCCACGCAATTATCACATTCCCATACGTCACTTTGACGCAATTCAACAAAGCACATAAGCATAGACACTAGATTCACAACCAGCCAACCAACTCTAACAACATAAAATTCAGTTCAGCCATTTTAACAAACACCTTGATAAAGCCATAACTTTGGTCGGTCGCGTTAGGCTTTTCAACAATAAAATAATGATAAATTAGCTGTAAATAATGAACACTTCTTGGTCTTTATTATTGATCGGATTATTACACTTGTTCGGATTGTTACACTTGCTCGGATTACTATTAATTTACTACAATTGTGCTCGATTTGACTATTTAACCTCTTATCTTGGTCGGTCTCCTTCTTCTTCGGTACTCGGCTCTTTCTCTGTTCGGTTTATTTCTTAATTGGATAAGCTTTGACTAGTTTCTCTCTTTTCTCAACTTCTCTCTATAATTTTTGAATAGATTTTCTGGTCCTTTTCTAGGAGGGAACTGGCTATTTATAGGCAACTACGCCTCTTTGGATGTTGACAAGTGTCTCCATATTAGGGGGTCTTTTAGATATGGGTCCCTAGTTAAATGGGCTTGGGCTTTTATTAGTATCTACCTCTATTTTCTAGGAAAGGCATGTGATGACCCATCAAGCATTGGATACCCATTTATGAAGTGTGGGTCGATTACTACCCGAATAGAATATTCAGGTCTAATTTTTATGTTCTATCACACCTTGTATGCGTAATATAAAACTCATCGTTATTCAACAATAATTTACCCCATTCAATCAACAACCATAATAACACATAATCAACGCATAAAACACGCAACTCATTAATATTCTCATTAATCCGAAATTAAAAGACTAAATCCTTAACTACTCCAAAATTAAATAAGTGAATTAAACGTACAACAAATAAACCCAATTAACAATTTAAGAACAAAATTAAAATAAAAGACAAAAACCCCCAATTTATAATAAACGCAAAATATAAACCTAACATACACCCTCGTCTAGTCGCAATGGATAACCCCCGTTACCTTAGAGCGTAGAGGAGATGCTTCCGGTAAGAAACCGCTAACGTGGTTTCTTCTTCTTCTTCCTAAACTTTGGAATCTCCCTTTTTCTCTCTTTTCTCCGTTATATTTGGCTGGTTTTAGGTTTAACGTTTTAAAAAGTGGCTGAAAAGAGGTTTAGAAAAACTGTTTTGAAAAAGTTTGTGGAAGCGAACTATTTGGTCACCAAAGTTCTAAAAATTAACTTTTAATCAAAACTATTAAATTACTGCTCAACAATAACCAATCTTTAGAAACAAAACTATTGGTTACTTTTTATTTATAAAATTAGTAACAGGTTTTAAAAATAAAGTTTTTCGGAAGAGTTTCGGTTTTTGGCTAAAAATTAGTCGAGTGACTGGTTTTTGGATAAATTAAATCATAAATAAAACCACTTATAAAAATACGGGATGCTACAGTAGTCAACTTGTCCAAATCGCTTAAACCTGCATTAAGAAGAAAACGTAAATTTGAGTTTTGCAAAGTAACGATGTCTACATATTCACCGACGTTGTCAAATTTTATTTTTAATAATTGCGTTAGTACTTAGTAGTATCAAAACATAGTCGAGCATTATTAGCTTCTTACTTCTATTTGTTTCATAATAGTGAGTATGACTTTTGCATTTTAAATTTCGTATCAGGAAACAATTACGTAGAAACAAATTTTGTAGATCCGAGATTGTTTTTCCTCCAATTTCTTTAAAAAAAAACATACATATAGATTAAAGCCTAAAATGGTAAAGAAAAAAAATAATTAGCAATAAATAAACAAATTTTCCTCTTTACCTGCACAGCATGCGGCACTAGGCTTACGGTTACCTCCCAACACATATCCTTGACAAGGCGACACTTCTGGAAGAGCATCGGTACACTGGAAAACTGAATGGGCTACAGGTACTAAATGAGCCGAAATTACTAAGGCCAAAACGCACAACGCCCATTTACTCATGATCGTTCCTCTTTGTGCTTCCATTCTCAACTCACGCAAATTATATATATAGAGAATAATAATTTCAGACAGGAAGAAAGGTGTTTGATGATGCTTGTTTGGTGATGCTCTACTGCTCTCTATTTATAGGATATTGTAGAATTTTCTCGGGTGCATAAAATCAGTCTAGCTCTTGTTTGATAACATTGATATTACATGTTTGATAGCATAAATTTGTATGTAGTTTTATTATGTGAATTAGGGAATTACTTCCCAACCCGTTAGGCATAAAAAAATATCAAATGAAAAAATAAAAAAAACTGATTAATATTTAAGTTTAGGGTAGGCTCCCGTAGAATTCTATATTTTTATTTGAGTTTTTAGTTTGTTGTACAATTTGTTTTTAATTTATCAAATTCTAATTTGTTGAAAATAGAAAAAATAAATTAGTTATTGTAAAATATTATCTAAGCATACATTTTCTAATCTAACGGTTAATGTGACTGTATCATAAAGAAACTCATATTCTATCAATAAGGCAATCAACTAAATTGGAATTCAGTCTGATCACAATAAATTATTAAGGAACTTATTACAAATAATTTAAGGATAGTTTCCCACATTATAAATATATATAATGCAATGTACAAAAAATATATATATAATGCAAGTAGTTAATTGGAATAATATATTGCAATCTGAAGATCCAATCCAATACAAACCATAAAAGCAAATGCGATGTCTGTGTTTTACACAGTCAGGAAAATTGTGTTGAGATTTGGATCGTCTGATCCTTTGATCAGACGGTTCAGAACTAAACACAATTTTTCTGACCATGTAGAACACAGTCAGATACCCCATCTCCTTCTTGAAATGGGTATTGTGGGATAGGTATTAACCCTAATTAAGAAAATGTGGCTAGTAGGTTACTTAAGTTTAAAATAACAATCACTATTTATATTATAACAAATAATGGTATATTGTCATATTGTGTCATCAAATATATATCCTATTCTTTAAAATGGGTATTGTATAAAGTTATTAATAAATTCATAATTTCGACATTTTATTAAATTTATTTTAGTTGATATAAAAAAACATAAATATCTTTTTAGAGAGAGTATATATAGGTAAGTAAAGTTTAAAATAATACTTGCAGTTTTTTTATAACAAAGATAGAATAGCATGATTTCAATCTTCCACTCCCTATTCGGTAGATTTTCGTGCCTCCTAACTCATTTTATCCAAAAAAATTTTAAAAAAAATTTTAAAAAAATTGTACAATTACTATAAGACATGTATCAATACATTCCAATAATTATTTTTAAAAGAAAATCCACACGCAATTTATTTTGGAATAAATGTATAAATTAGTGTAAATTAAACATTAAATTTTAGAAAAATTATCTAAAACAATATTATGTCCAAATATTTTAAAATTTAAATACAATATAATATAAAAGCTTATAAATTTACGGAAAACGTTATAAAAATTTAAAATTTGAATGAAAATAAGTAAGAAAAACACTAAAACGTATAAGATTTGGTCTCAGACTAGCAAGATACAAATCTATTAAATGACATGATCTATACCTAATTATACTTCTACGCCGGCTATTCTATCACTAACAATTTTGAGAGTTAGGTATTGAGTAAATAAAAGCCAAGGTAGAATAATGTATGTATGAACAACCCCTACGACATCTAATAGTAAATAAAAGTCAAGTGATACATATTACATAATGCATGGTTGTCAGTTACGAAAATGTGTCACATTTGGAAATTAAAAATAGTTATTGTACAAGTCATTTTCTCCCTCAAATGGATTCTAGTTCCATTCAGGTTTGATCGACTAAGGCATTGTGGAATCTTAAATTACACGATTAATATCATATCTAATTATGTAACAACAATCACCTGTAAAATTGCAAGAATTCCGTACGATCTATTAAGAAAAAGAAAAGGAATGCAATTTCAGGCACCATAATGGCCATATTTCTTTTCCCTTGCAGTGCCCAATTGAATCACTGACGTATATATATAATTCACAAAGAACCATCAAGAAACATGGTCCATTTTTATAAATACAACTTTACTGTTGGAATCAAAATTTTCTAAGGATTAAAAGCTAAAGCGTATTTTTGGGACAAACCAGCCGGTTATTCGGATCGAACCGCCACTATCTGCTTCCTACCACCAATATTGTCTGTTTTGTCGCCCAATTTCGTTCTTGCTTCTCGGACCGCACGACTTTAAATGGTGATGGAGGATACTCCAACCTTATATACTATATAGTACTCACAAATTTAGGCGATTTGTGATAGTTTTCTTCTCTATAGCACGGTATTTTGCTACGAAAATCTATGTTATTACACTATATATATACAAAAGTCTTCTGTGATGAGTATGAATGGGTCCAGGCCGTTTCTAGAGTTTTTGAGACCCAAGAATAATGAGACCATTTATATGTATTATATTTTTTTTTACAAATAATGTCCGATATGTATCACTTTTGAACTTATATTCCTCCAGTTAGCTAGCTATCATAATTTGCGTTCTTAATAGGTACAACTTTATGATACTATATAAACCATAAAAAATCTGTTTTTATTACTTAGTTTTTATCTTATTTGTTTCTTTCTCTAATCTCATATCTCCTCTGAGATGACGTACACTCCGATCTCCTCCAATCACATTTCCAATCTCATCTCCGATCACATCCGATCTCATCTCCGATCTCCCCCGATCTCATCCATGTCTCTGTATAATTCATTTCTCTCTCTCTCTCTATATATATAATCACAACGTCGTGAGACCATTGATGGCGACAACGGGGATGATGACATTTTCCACCCGTCTTGTCGGTGGCAATGGCAGCAAATAAATTCGCCACGATCGGAAAACAGTATATGTATCTATCTATTGATGTGCTATCTATATTAGTAGGTTGATTTTGTCTTACGAATGGTGAGTTTTTCAATGTTTTCTTTTGATTTCTTATTTTTTGTCTACCTGTGATAATACTCGTGGCGTAATTCTGGATTTGGGGCTGTTTTATGGACAAATCTTAGGCTGTTTGGGGGTGTTTTAGGGCCAAATCGTAGGTTGTTTTAGGGCCAAATTATTGGCTGTTTGTGGTTGTTTTAGGGCCAAATTGTGGGATAGTTGGGGCTGTTTTAGGGCCAAATCATTGGCTACTTGGGGCTGTTTTAGGGCAAAATTGTAGGTTGTTTAAGGCTGTTTTAGGGCCAAATCGTAGGCTGTTTTGAGCTGAATTGGTGCCCTTTTTGGGGTCAAATCAGAGTTGTCCAGGGTTTAATCGGAGCCATTTTGTGACTGACTTGGATTACAGTTTAGAGCTGAAACGGACTCTGTTTCATGGGTAAACGAACTCCGTTCCATGCATTTTTATTGCGGGGTTGAAACTAAGCAATAAATTGTGGGTTTTGTAGTAGTTACATCATGTATGCGGGCTGAAACGACTTTTTTGTATCTGAAACGGCATGCGTTAAAGTTTGTTTAGTTGAGTTTGTATGATTTTTAGGTGTACATGTATGTATGATTTTGTTTTGTGATTATATACATCCGTAAACTCAAAATGCTACGAACGCTTACACCAACACTGAAGTTCAGGAGTTTGGTGGTTCAAATCCATCCGGATTTTCCTTTTTTAATTAATTTATTTAAAGTAATATATATGCAATTTGTGGTGAATTATATTGTGTTATGTCAAAAATATTCGACTGAATTAGATGCATTTTCAGCTGAAGTAGATGCATTTTTAATAAAATATATGCACTTTCGACCGAATTATATGCACTTCTACTAGAGTATATGTTATTTCGACTGAAATAGATGTACTTTTATTAGACTATATGCATTTTCCACTGAACTAAATGCACTTTCAGCTGAACTATATGCACTTACGACTCAACTATATTGAAATTCCTATCCGTTGTTCTAGTTGCAGTTTTGCAGTTAGGTTCCAAGTGAGGTTGCAACCACCAGTTGGAACCAAGTGTATTAAATGGACAGAACTGTAAAATGTTAAATGTACTCAAAGTGAACACAAGCACATTTAACAACGGAGTTCACCTAACTAGGCTACGTCTCCGGGGCTCTTACCCAGATTATGATATTATAAAAAGCTTACAATATGAGACTCAAGTCTTAATGAAAAACACTTAGACTCCCTCTAGGTTTTTCTGCCTATCTCTATATTGCTCCTACTCTATAACTATCAAATATAAATCAATGGCATCCCACCATTGTTTTCTTTTTGAAGCTCACGTGTATTCTCTCTAGAAAATAAGTTCTTTATAATTTAGAACACACACTTTTTACAAGCTAGGTTATCAACTATTTATAAGTAAAAACAATCTTCTTGCTTCAAGATCTTTTATGATTGCTTTTGACTTCTTTTGATTGGCTTCAATCTCTCCATATTGCACGTCTGCCTTTTGTAGGATTGACATCAATCTTCATAAGTTAATACCTGTTAAAATAACTAGCTTGGAAATAGGAGTTAGTCTTTTCCTATAACTAGGAAACATATAAAGATAATATCTTTTAGAGATAATATCTTTCCATATATATATGAAACACCTAACTCCATATTACATTCAATCTTTAAACGAATTATACTGAATATAGATAAGGAACAAAAGATTGAAACAAGTGATAAGGACAAGCATAAGAATAGAGATCATATTTAAAAGGAAACATAACCTTATAAACTTATCTCTTTATATCTTTTAGAAAACATCTTTCCTTAACACTTTGATATTCTCAATTTATGCATATTAAACCTTTAAGATCATATGAGAATATATCCTGCATACTGTAGAACAAATATTAATCAATAAAGAACAGTTATGCAGTTTTACAGAACTAGACAGAATTCTGCTGAACAGCAGGTTGCAACTGAGGTTGCAACTGGTACTTGAAACCACCAACGCTGTCTAAGCAGGTTGTAACTGTGGTTGTAACTGAGCTTACAACATTACTAGAAACCTATCAACATAGGTTGTAACTGAGGTTGCAACATTGCTTGAAACCTAACAACACCTGTCCTAGTTCATAATAAACAGATAGGATTATTTAGTGAAAACCATTAGACAACAAATAGAATTTAGACCAGGAATCTGGTCCTAACAATCTCCCCCTTTGTCATTGGTTTTGACAAATCATCTAAGTTTATATAAACACTAATCCACTTGCAATAAGTTAGCAGTACAGTCTTTTACTGTATTTCATTTATCAGTGCTTTTGTAACACCTATTTAGCTCCCCCTGCAAGTTAGAATAGCATGTATCATATAAGCACAGAATGTATCCATTCACAGAGTTTCAGAACAGATTTAATTTCAAACATAGTCATACTTCAAAAAACAAATTGCAGAAATTGTAAGGCCAAACAATGCTGGCACAGAATAGTCTTAATATAGCAATTGTAACTGAAATTTAAAACAGCAACATAAAGTTTGAAATTGAAATTAAAACTTGAAACTGTAAACATTAAAATGAACCATAAACTCATCTCCCCCTATTTGTCATAAGCCAGACAAACTAGTCACGAGGTATGTCTGAAGACATGGTTTCAACTACGGTTGGAACTGCACTTAGAACTTCGCTGTGTGGGTTTCCAGAAAGCTTAGGGTTTCTTTGATAAGTAGAAAGAGAGAGAGAATTATTCTGATAATTGTGATTGATTTTGGATATAAAAAGAGTTTAATATAAATAGCAATAAAGTCCAAATCTTTTTACAATTAGAAAGAGATACATGCAAATCAATTATGAAACAGATTTTGGCGAAAATTTAGGAAATAACTTATCAATCAGTATAAAGAAATCTCAGCAAGATCACGAAGGAAAGATAAATCCAGCCAAACATACAGATAAACATTCCTTTTGCAAAACAGATTGATCCAAAATTTGAAAATTCAAACGTTGAAGCTTATTAAGGAAATTTGACTTGATTCAAGATAAAGAACAATTAAAAAGATATCTAACTTTTAGGAAAACAAAAATCTAGCAATTTACTCAAGAAAATATGTTTATCAAAGAATAACTCTAATAAAGATTAAATTTTAGGAGCTTAAATTGAGCAAATCCGTTTTTATCTCTACACAAAAACTAGTTTGATGATCTCAGCAAGGAAAGAGTATAAGTGATGTCAAAAATAGCAAGACTTTGTCTTGGCTTTTTCATTCTAGAGTGTTCGGACAATCACTGAATTTTTCAGTATTATGAGTATTTCAACTGATGTTGCAACTGAGCTTGCAACCAGTATTATTAGCATGTGGTTTCAACTGGGGTTGCAACTGAACTTGCAACCACTGTGTAAAAAGTGCACTTTGTGCTTGCAACTCTATTACCAGAGAGGTTTTAAGACAAATTACCTCACATTTGTTTTTGAGACACCAAAAAGCGGCTTTTTCAAAACAAAAACATCATAGCTCAAGTAAGACTTAACCTTAGAAATAAAAATTATTGAAGGTACTCAATACAGACATATTTAGCAAGAATATTCAATTAGATTGATAATGACATACCCCTATGTCACTTCTTAATGATTCAAACTTGTTTGTATCAAGGGGCTTTGTGAAAATATCTGCTAATTGTCTTTCAGTTGAAACATGTTCTAAAATTAAGCTCTTTTCTTCAACTAGTTCTCTAATAAAATGATGCCTTAGATCAATATGTTTGGTTCTGGAATGTTGAACTGGATTTTTAGCTAAATCTATAGCACTTTTGTTATCACAAAACAAAGTTAATATTTCTTGTTTAACATTATAATCAGTTAACATCTGTTTCATCCAAATAAGTTGAGTGCATCCACTTCCAGCTGCAACATATTCTGCCTCAGCAGTAGATAAAGATATGCAATTTTGCTTTTTACTGAACCAAGAAACAAGGTTGTTTCCAAAATAAAAACAACCACCAGAAGTACTCTTTCTATCATCTATGTTTCCTGCCCAATCAGCATCACAGTAGCCACTTAGAAAATGATTTGTATCTTTAGAATACCATAGGCCTAGATGAAGTGTTCCTTTTACATACCTTAGAATTCTTTTGACAGCTAGAAGATGAGGTTCTAAAGGATTTGCCTGATATCTGGCACATACTCCTACACTTAAGCAAAGGTCTGGTCTACTAGCAGTCAAATAAAGCAGACTTCCAATCATGGATCTATAAAGACTGGGACAGACACTTTTTCCTTTATCATTTGTAGACAGTTTAAGAGTAGTACTCATAGGGGTTCTCTTCTCTTTACTCTCACCCAGACCAAACTTCTTAACAAGATTGTCTGCATACTTACTTTGGCATAGAAAAATGCCTTTCTCATTCTGTTTAACTTGCAATCCTAGAAAGTAAGTTAGTTCACCTCCACCACTCATTTCAAATTCATTCTTCATATCTGAAATGAATTCTTCTATTCTCTTATTAGAAGTAGAGCCAAAAACAATGTCATCAACATAGATTTGAGCAATGATAATATCCTTTGTAGTTTTCTTGGTAAACAGAGTTTTATCAACTCCCCCTCTGTTAAAACCTTTTTCAAGCAAAAACTTGGTTAATCTATCATACCAAGCTCTAGGAGCTTGCTTAAGACCATACAAGGCCTTTTTCAGCAAACAAACATGTTCAGGAAAGATAGGATCTTCAAATCCCTTAGGTTGACAGACATAAACCTCTTCATTTATCACACCATTGAGAAAAGCACTCTTTATGTCAAGTTGAAACAGTTTAAAATCATACAGACATGCAAGAGATAATAGCATTCTAATGGATTCAATTCTAGCTACAGGAGCAAATGTTTCATCAAAGTCAATTCCCTCAATTTGTGTATAACCCTGAGCTACCAACCTAGCTTTATTCCTGATAATCACTCCATCCTCATCACTTTTATTTCTAAAAATCCATTTAGTCCCTATAACATTTTTATTAGAAGGTCTGGATACTAAAGTCCATACATCATTTCTCTCAAATTGGTGCAACTCATCTTGCATAGCTATAATCCAGTCACTATCTTCTAAAGCTTCTTTTATATTCTTAGGTTCTAACTGAGAAATATAACAAGCAAAGTGAACAACATTAGTTCTTTTACCTCTGGTTTTCATACCTGAAGTGACTTCTCCTATGACATTGTCAAGAGAGTGGTTTTTCTGAGTCCTTACGTAGCGTGGCTTGATGTAGATGGAATATCAGATCTTCCTTCTTCTTCTTCAGATTCTGTTGAATTCTGGGTTTCAACTGCGGTTCCAACCTCAGTTCCAACCTCAGCTGTAACCTCAGTTGCAACTGGACTTCCAACCACTATGGGACTTCCAGTTTGTTGAGTTTCTTCTTTCTCTTTTTCTGCAATCTCAGGCTGTTCATTATCACCTGTAATCTCATCAACAGTTTTTAGGTCATCAAATAACACATTATAAGATTCCATAACACAGTTTGTTCTTTCATTGAAGACTCTAAATGCTCTACTATTCTGAGCATACCCAAGAAAGATCCCTTTATCACTTTTAGAGTCAAATTTACCAAGATGCTCTCTGTCTCTGAGAATATAACAAACACACCCAAAGACTTGAAAATATTTAACATTGGGTTTTCTACCTTTCCATATTTCATAAGCTGTCATGGAAGTGCCTTTAGTAATATAAACTCTATTAACTATATGACAGGCAGTATTAACAGCTTCAGCCCAAAATCTGTTGGCAAGTTTCTTAGAGTTAAGCATGACTCTAGCCATTTCCTGAATGGTTCTATTTTTCCTTTCAACTATGCCATTTTGCTGTGGAGTCTTAGGAGCAGAGAACTCATGACTTATTCCTAAGGAGTTGCAGAATTCTCTAAACTTACTGTTCTCAAATTCTGTTCCATGATCACTTCTAACCCTAGCAATATTACCACTGGTTGAACCCTTTTCAAGTTGAAGTTTTAAGCACAAAGTTTTGAACAGTTCAAAAGTTTCAGTTTTATCCTTTAAGAACACTACCCAAGAGTATCTAGAGAAGTCATCTACAACTACCAGAATGTACTTCTTACCACCTATACTAGCAGTTTGCATAGGCCCCATCAAGTCAATATGAAGAAGTTCTAGGACTCTCTTAGTGTAGATTTGACTTATACTTTTGTGAATACTTTTGGTTTGTTTACCTATAGCATAGTCACCACAGACACTTTGAGTTTTAGCACTTAGTTTAGGAATTCCTCTTATCAATTCATTTTTAACAAGCTTATCAAGAGTTTTGTAATTCACATGCCCAAGCCTTTTATGCCAAATATCCACATTATTAGTAATGGCTTGATTACACCTACTTTGAGGCAATTCTTTTTCAGCTTTTTCAAACACATAGCAGCTGTTGGTTGATCTAACTCCAGTCATGATTAAATCATTGTTAAGATTAGTAATTAGACACCTTTCTTTGTCAAATTTAACAATCATTTTGTTATCACAGAGTTGACTGATACTTATAAGATTAGCTTTTAGACCATCTACAAGAAAAACATCCTCAATAACAGGCATTCCAGGTTTGTTTAAGGTACCTTTACCAACAATTTTACCTGTATCTCCACCTCCAAACACAACAGTGTTTCCAGTAAGAATGGTGACATTGGTTAAGAGACTTGCAGTACCTGTCATGTGCTTAGAGCAACCACTATCAAAATACCAATCATTAGAGGTAACAGCATTCAAGGAGTTAATGACAGCTTTGTTGTTAGCAATTAAGGTAGCTTTTTCTTTAACTTTCCAGACCCAGTTCAAATTTTTATTGACAGAAGCCAACCAAGTTTTCTGAGAAATATACTTTCTGTTTCTTTTTAAATAACACTGGATTTCAGAATGACCAGGTTTCTTGCAGAAATTACACAGCTTCAACCTAAAGTTATTTTTATACCTAAAGCTATTTAGTTTATTCATGGTTGCAACTTTGGTTATAACTGAGCTTCTAACCTTCTCTACAAAAACCTGAGTTTTGTTCCTGGTAAGCCATTCGGTATCTCCTCGGAAAATATGTCCTTAAAATCCTGTAAAAGAGATAGAAAAACACTAGGCAAAGTAGTTTTGTTAGCGTTTAAACAAGCCTCCTTGTACAAGAGTACAATCATCGGCTGATTTTGAAACAAAGCCTTTTTAACCTCGCTTTCTCTCGCATATATACTCACTTCTTTTCTCTCCTTTACATCTGATTTTTTTGAACTCTCATTCTTTTCAATCCTTTTCTTTTCATTCTCTTTCTTTTCACCCTCATATTTTTTTTCACTCTCTTTCATTCTCACTTGGTCGTCATACACCTGCCTTGGAGTTAATGGAATGAGTGTAATCGGTTTTGCATTGAATACAAAAGAGTATCGATTCTTATAGCCATCGTGTGTTACTCTCCTATCAAATTGCCATGGCCTTCCTAACAGAATATGCCCCGCTTGCATAGGAACTACGTCACACAACACTTCATCCTTATACCTCCCTATTGAGAATGAAACTAACACCTGTTTTAGAACCCTAACCTCGCCACAATCGTTCAACCATTGTAATTTGTAAGGTTTCGGATGTTTGGATGTTTTTAAATTCAGTTTCTCCACCATAATACTACTAGCAACATTGACACAACTCCCACCATCAATAATCATACTACACACCTTATCGCTAACGTGACATCTGGTATGAAAGATGTTCTCGCGTTGTATCTCCTCCTCGTCTTCCCTAATCTGAACACTTAACGCCTTCTTAGCAACTAATATCACCCCATCGACTGGATGTTCTTGCTCGTTATCGTCTTCGTCTTGGCTATGTTCAGATTCGCCTTCCGATTCAATCTCACCATCTTCCCTCATAATCATAGCCCTTCGGTTTGGACAGTCACTAGCATAATGTCCCCTTCCTAAACATTTGAAACATTGTACATCTCGATTTCTAGAAGCTTTCGGTTCAGATTTACCTTGACTCGATGTAGCTTTATCCTTCGTATCCTTTGGTGTTTCGGTTTTAGGTTTCGAATAGGTCTTTTCCTCCTTTTTACTCCAGTTTTGGTTCCATGAAGTTGAACCATATTTTTGTCCTCTTCGTGTGGAACTCTTTGCCTTCAATTGTCTCTCTACTTTGATAGCCATGTGTACCATATCTTCTAACTCCACATAGTGTTGTAACTCTACTACGTTAGCAATCTCCTTGTTTAAACCGTTTAGAAAACGAGCCATAGTAGCCTCTCTATCTTCATCGATATCAGCCCGAATCATCGCTATCTCCATTTCTTTATGATAATCGTCAACACTTTTAGATCCCTGGGTGATTCCTTGTAACCGTCGATATAAGTCCCTATAGTAATGACTAGGAACGAACCGTTTCTTCATAATAGCTTTCATCTCAGCCCACGTTTCGATCGGTCTCTCTCTATTCCTCCTTCGACTAGTAACCACTTGATCCCACCAAACGATAGCGTAATCGGTGAACTCAACGGCTGCTATCCTTACTTTCTTTAGTTCTGAATAGTTATGACATTCGAACACCATCTCCATCTTCTTTTCCCACTCCAAATATAACTCCGGATCGTTTTTCCCTTGGAACGCTGGGATTTTCATTTTAATACTACTCATGTTGTCATCAACCCTATCTCCATTTCTACCTCGCCGATTTCTATGTCGATTATTAGCCCTAGGCAAAGTATCGTCCGATGCCCGATCATCTTCTTCCGCCTCTTCTCCATCGCCGCCATTGTGATTATTTCGTGGTTGCTCGTTATGGTTATTTTGTATTTCGTCGATTCGTTCATTTATTCGCTCGAACTCAGCCGCAAACAACCTTCGCATTTCTCCCATCATCGCCTCCATTTGTAATCTTGTGTCGCCTCTTCCCGAACACATTCGAGATGAACGTCGCTGCAAATAAAGTATTAGAACCAAAAATTTAAGTCCTTACGCACTCCCTCACGTGTATCGCTCGTAATTGTTCACTCGTCACTCGTGTATCACTCTATTGGCTTTTACCCTCTATTAATCTCACACACTCTGCCTTTTTCCACTCAAATATTTCTCACTCGCTCAAACTTACCCACTCGTCGTTTCCTCTATAGGTTCTCTATGAACTTAATAAACCACAAGACGTTTACTTGTAGCGTTTAAGAGTTGGTAATGTGAACAAACTTTTTATCGAATGAAGTGACACACCTAACAAATCAGAATTTTAACAATAGACACAAGTACTCGAAACGGCAATTAGACAATCCTCTTTCGTTGGCACTTATATATTTTATTTTTTTATTTTTTTTTGTGCTCTTTTTGGATCCATTTAATTTTTTTTTGTTTGGCACTTTTTTTTTTGTGCTCTTTTTGATTCTTCTCTTTTTCTTTTCTTTTTTTATATATGTAAACGAGGATAACAAGACTCAACAAGAAATAGAAATGACTTTTTTTTTTTTGACAACCTTTCAATAGAAACTTAACAAATCAGTTTTTTTTTTTTTCTGAAATAATTTTCTTTTTCTAATGAAAACAAAAAATAACAAGACACTTAAAACCTTGATAGAGCCTACGCTCTGATACCAAATGATGCGAGATCGACCAAGGTGACACAAGATCGACCAAGAGGTGGACCTATCTATCAGGTTTCTTGAACAAATGCGGAATAAAATCAATGATAAAAATAACAATAAATAAAAGCCAAACTAAAGATCGCGACCCGTCACCTATAAAGAGGTGGGAACCTTGGTATGATTAGATGGTATGGAACCGCGACCCGTCACCTATAAAGAGGTGAGAACCTTGGTATGTGAAGACGCCACAAACGGTTGCGGGATACCGATTGATAAGTCAGTTTTGAACGCTACAAGGTAACCCCTTGATAAGTTCGGAAAGTTCAATGAAGAACCAAAGAGAAAACTCTCAAATATATTAATCAAAAACTTCCCCTTTACAATCTGATTTGACCCCTATTTATGCTTGGAACAAGCCTCCAAGAATTGGGAAAGTCTAAAGAAGATAAGTTCAAAATTACAATAAATTCATATTGGTATCATAAAAATGAGTGCTTAGAATTCTCCAATACATTGAATAATCAGCCTCCATGTAATTAAATCTTCTAGAATCAGCCCCCTTTTGGTTCATGCATGTAAACCCACGAAATTATCCTTTAATGTGGTGTCTTGAATAGCTCCGATCAGGTTCACAAAGTAATGAGCTTCGTTTGGACTTGTCACGGCCGTGTTTAAGCTTCTATCAGCCTCGTTTATTCTAAGTGTGAGTGCGTTCTTTCCCTCGTCATCGCGCATACCTTGCAACAACCCGTTAAGCGCTTCCTTGAACCTTTTAGCTCTAGCTCTCGTAACTGGTCCGATTGGAACTTGCAATGCGTCTCTCGGTGTAGCGGTCATGATCACATCAGACGGGGTGAGATGGGGAAAGCGCCAATGGCTACACCAAAAAAAGATGAGGTTCCAAAGCCTAACCCGAGGCATCGGGACTTGAAATGCTTTCGTTGTCAAGGACATGGTCATATCGCTTCGGAATGTCCAAATCGGAAAGTTATGATTATCCGAGAATCTGAAATTGAGAGCGAAGAAGAAGTCGAGGAAGAAGTTCAAAAGTTCGATGAGGATTCTTTAGATGTGGCTGAAGATGGAGAGGTCCTCGTTGTTCGGCGCGTTCTTAATGTACAGCCCGTCACTACCGATGAACAACGAGAGAACATATTTCACACTCGATGCAAAGTGAGTGAAAAGGTGTCCGGAGTTATCATCGATGGAGGGAGTTGTACAAACGTGCCATCCACTACGCTGGTGGAGAAATTCGGATTGGCTAAGATGAAGCATCCTAGCCCCTACAAACTACGTTGGCTTAACGAGGTGGGTGATATTCGGGTCTCCGAGCAAGTAAAGGTTCCTTTCACTATAGGCCGCTACACCGACGAAGTTCTTTGTGACGTTGTACCTATGAGTGCTAGTCATTTACTCTTAGGCCGACCGTGGCAGTATGATCGGAAGGTGGTTCATGACGGATTCAAGAATACTTATTCATTTGAAAAGGAAGGGAGGAAGCATACTCTTGCGCCACTCACACCGGCGCAAATTCGAAATGATATTTTAGGCAAAACAAAGCGGGAAAATCTGGTTGTTAGTCGCAGAGAAGTCGAGCGAGTCTTGAGTACCAAGGATCAGATTTTTGTGTTGCTCATACGGGAAATTATGCTTACCGACAAGTCCTCACTCCCACCGCAAGTTGTAAAACTTTTGGAGGAATTCGAGGATGTGTTTCCCGAGGAATTACCACCTGGTTTGCCACCGATTCGTGGAATCGAACATCAAATCGATCTCATTCCCGGTGCTGTTTTACCTAACCGACCAGCCTATCGTTGTAATCCCGAGGAAGCCAAAGAATTGCATCGCCAAGTGTCAGAGTTGATAGAGCGTGGGTACGTTCGGGAATCGATGAGTCCTTGTTCGGTTTCGGCATTACTCGTACCGAAGAAAGATGGTAGCATGCGTATGTGTGTTGATAGTCGGGTTATCAACAAAATTACTGTAAAGTATCGTTATCCAATACCACGCCTTGATGATATGCTCGACGAACTGCATGGTTCAATATATTTTTCAAAAGTTGATCTTAAGAGTGGATACCATCAAATCCGTATGAAAGAAGGTGACGAGTGGAAGACCGCTTTCAAAACGAAGCAAGGGTTGTTTGAATGGCTGGTTATGCCATTCGGTTTGTCAAATGCACCGAGCACCTTTATGCGTTTGATGAATCATGCCTTACGTAAGTTTATTGGGCAGTTTGTTGTTGTTTATTTCGACGACATACTTATCTATAGCAAGTCCTTTGCCGAACATTTGGAGCATCTATGACTGGTCCTCGACGTTCTACGTCGAGAAAAGCTTTTTGGGAATTTGAAGAAATCTGATTTTTGCCAAGACCGAGTCGTCTTTCTCGGTTTTGTGGTTTCAGAAAGGGGTGTTGAAGTTGATGAGGAGAAAGTAAAAGCAATCAAGGAATGGCCTGAGCCGACTAGTGTTTCGGAGGTTCGAAGTTTTCATGGATTAGCATCATTTTATAGACGTTTTGTGAAAAACTTTAGCAGTTTGTTAGCCCCTCTAACTGAGTGTACTAAAGTTAATGGTGCCTTTAAATTTGATAAGGCTGCTCGTAAGAGTTTTGAGATGGTAAAGGAGAAATTATGCTCGGCTCCAATTTTGGCTCTGCCCGACTTTTCGAAAACTTTCGAAATCGAGTGTGATGCATCCGGGGTAGGCATAGGGGCTGTCCTCATACAAGACAAGCGACCGATTGCTTATTTTAGTGAGAAGTTAGGTGGCTCTCGACTCAACTATTCCACCTATGACAAGGAGTTCTATTCCTTGATACGAGCCTTGGAAGTGTGGCAGCATTATTTACTTCCAAAGGAATTTGTAATACACACCGACCATGAGTCTTTAAAATATTTGAGGGGACAAGCAAAACTGAACCGAAGACATGCGAAGTGGGTCGAGTTTATGGAAGTATTTCCATATGTTATCAAATTCAAGAAAGGAAATTCGAATGTTGTTGCTGATGCTCTTTCTCGAAGACATGCTCTTATATCGATGATGAGTGCCAACTTGCTTGGATTCGAACTCATCAAGGATCAGTACTCAGAAGATCCAAAATTGTCCTCTATCTATTCGGTATGTGAGAAGGAGGCCGTGAATGGGTTCTATCGCCACGAGGGATATCTCTTTCGGATGGGAAAACTTGTGATTCCGAATTGTTCTTTTCGGGAATTGTTAGTTCGAGAGGCCCATAGTGGTGGTCTGGCAGGACACTTTGGGGAAAAGAAGACCTTGGAAATGGTCAAAGAACATTTTTATTGGCCTGCTATGATTAAAGACATACATCAGGTTATTGAGAAGTGTGTAGTTTGTAAGAAGTCGAAGAGCAAAGAAGCAAATCAAGGGTTATACATGCCATTACCTGTACCGAATCAACCATGGGTTGATGTGAGTATGGATTTTATATTGGGATTACCAAAAACACAGCGGGGTATGGATTCGATCTTTGTGGTAGTAGATCGTTTTTCAAAAATGGCTCATTTCATTCCGTGTCACAAAACGGACGATGCATCGCATATTGCGGACTTGTTCTTTCGAGAAGTTGTGAAACTACATGGTATTCCGAAAACAATCGTGTCGGATCGGGATGTCAAGTTCTTGAGTTACTTTTGGAAGACGTTGTGGAAGAAATTGGGTACTAAACTTCTATTTAGTACAGCCTGTCACCCGCAAACCGATGGGCAGACCGAGGTAGTAAACCGAACTTTGTCTACTTTACTTCGAAGTCTTATTAGTTAAAATCTGAAATCATGGGATGGGGCTCTAGCAATGGCCGAGTTTGCTTACAATCATAGTGTGCATAGAGTTACGAAACTCAGCCCTTTTGAGATTGTTTATGGTTTTAATCCTATTACACCTTTGGATTTATCTCCATTACCTATCAACGAGAGGGTTAGTATGGATGGAGAAAAGAAAGCCGAGTTGGTTAAAGAGATACATAAGAAGGTGAAGGAACGGATTGAGAAACAAAATAAGATCAATGAGCAAGTGACGAATAAAAGTCGAAAACGTGTTGTTTTCGAACCAAGCGATCTAGTTTGGGTTCATTTGAAGAAGGAGCGGTTTCCAAACCTACGGAAATCAAAACTTATGCCAAGGGCCGATGGTCCTTTTCGGGTGTTGTCTAAGGTCAACGATAACGCATATAAGATTGAACTACCTGAAAGTTACCAAGGATCAAACACTTTCAATGTTCGGGATTTGACTCCATACATTGAAGACGATGAAAATATGGATTTGAGGGCAAATCCTAATCAACCTCAGAGGAGATGATGTGCATCATGTGGCATTCGATTATGAATCTAAGCTCAACATTCCTCATGTGGGTCCGGTTACTCGGTCAAAATCTAAGAAGCTCGAAATTGGTAATGAAGTGCTTATGACAAAAGACTTAACTCATTTGCTAGCTTTGAGTAGCAACTTTGCCGATAACTTTGCCGATACATCGAATTTTGGCTATCTCAAGGAGTGCATTAATTCGATGCATGAATCTGCACATTCAATGATTCTAATCTGCCAAGGGGGTGTAATCTAAGCATTTGACATTGTTGTGCATGCTTATGGACGTGGATATGCTTATATTAAGTGTATCTAGTGGTCAAAGTCCCTACTTAATGATATAGATAAGTGTAAAAGGTTTTTATGAATGTATCTAACTAGATTCAAGTAATCTAAGTTGGAAATCTTATCCTGTCATTAGGGTGACGTTTTTGGCTCTATATAAAGCCATATGTATCAAGTTATAAACACACTGGAATGATATAAAGAATTAAGCTTTTTGCTTGTTTATCTTTTTCTCTTATCTTGCAATTTGTGGAATTCAGATTGTTAGTGGTGAGTTAAACCCCGATTCTTATCACTCCCCTTCTCCTCTCTCCGGAGTGTGGTGAATCATCCTAACGGAACTTGTTTGTGGCGCCTTTGGGCTTATCAAGCTTGTTTCATTAGAACCCCAACCCATCTTGTTTGTGGCGCCTTCGGCTTATCAAACACGAAGAGTTGGTTTCTCTCTTGAGTTCTCCTAAAATTCAGCGACTTACCGACATCTTAGCATCCCGGGCACATCAAAAACTGAATATAGTTTCTCTTATTTACACCTGTAGTTCTCCCTTTTACACAAAAACGGTATATATGTATTAATTTACTCATGTTTGATCCAAATTATACATAGTCATGTTTTTTAAAAAAAACGGAAATTGCATGTTTTTAATGATAAACCCAAATACTAATTAGTTTCTGAAATATGTAACAAAAATCATTATTTCTGGAATATGATAATTACTATTTGTGTGGCATGAATTTGTAACATTAAGATACTTAATGGCTAGTAATTAAATGGTTAGAGTTATAAAAATAAAAATGCAATTATAACTTAGGTTACTAGTATATAGTAATTAATGTTTAAGGGTAGTAACAAACGTAAGTTACATGTGTAAATCCCTTTTTTTTTTTGTAACTCCAAATCATGTATAAATGTAGGATGATTAAATGTATATTATCATATAATTGATATATCCCGCGTGTTAATTTTGCTAATATATGATATTGTTAAGGTGCAAATATGTGTGATGAATTGTACTTAATATTCGATAGGATTGTATCTTAGAATTTGATTAAATTGAGAACACCTATGCGAACACCCTCATATTAGTTACAGTTAAAATAAATTTTATCCTGCATGGAATAAGATTTTGGTAATACATGTGTGAATTTGCATATGATTGTCAGACATGACTTGTTAAATTATAAATGTGATTGAATATTGCATGTGCCCTTGTGATTTAATTACTCATGATATGCTATTAGTACACGGTTGACAACTTAGTTAATTATAACTTAGTGTTATAAGTTAGTTAACTTACCATTAGTTAGTCCAAATACATGTATGTAACATTCAATGTGCCACACCATTATTATAATTGTGTTAGTTATTAATTTTTTTAAGCCTATTTCTATTTAACGAATTGAATATGTGAGCTTAAATTTTTTGTGAAAAAAATTGCGAAACCGGAATATATTCACATTTAAGTTGGAATAATTATGAATCTACCCCAAATAGGCTCACCTATTTAGATACGATGTCTAGGAAAGATATAGGCGGATGATAGAATCCTAATGAGGTCGGGTTTTAAGTGGCATTCGTGCCCTCCACCCTCACCGTCTTTCCTGGTCGTGTTCACGTAGAGCTACCGAAAGGGGTTGAGTAAATAATAAGTTCCCCGAATGTATCTATATAGGTGTATTTTCGCTGAATTGGCGTCTCAGTATCGGCCCGTTATTCGATTAAAGAGAACCTATTCAATTGAAAGCAAAACTAGTATTTTTCGAACCTGTCGATTCGAAACAAGTTTGTGCTTATGCAAACCATAAACATATAAACATGTTGATTTATATGATAACTAATCCAATATTTTTCTCCCGTTGTAGAAAAATGTCAATCAAACTTGACTTTCCAATCCTCGATGTCGCTGGACAGAACTACTTGGACGGGACTCAAGATATCCAAAACCATCTAGATGCCCAAGGCATCATCTACGCTGAGGATGAATGTGTCGCGTGAAATGAATGCGAGGGCGATGATTCTGTTCCGCCGCCACTTATCAGATGCAATGAAGTCTGAGTTCATAGCGATCACCTCACCGAAGATGCTGTGGGACTCTCTCAGAGAGCGCTTCGATCACCAAAAGACCATATGTCTTCCTGAAGCCCGCCATGATTGGCTGAATCTACGATTTCAGGATTTCGAAAGCGTTACGAAATATAATGCTGAAGTATGCAGGATTCATGCTCTTCTCTAGTATTGTGGTGAAACATTAACCGACAATGACTTGCTGGAGAAGACCTACACCACATTTCCTACCTCTGACAACTTGCTCCAAAAGCAATATCGTCAGTCTAAGTATACCAAGTTCTCTGAGCTCATCACCCAGCTGTTATTGGACGAGAAAAATAGCCTCGTTTTAATGAGGAACAACAATTCTCGTCCTGCTAGGACAAAGGCTATTCCAAGGCCTGATGCTTATACTGTTCGTGGACCACCTCCACGATATGGGAACCGAGACAAGGGCCAGTCGTCCCGTTAGCCAAGGAATCATGGGGAGTGTAATGCTCGCCCAACCAAGCGAGGTTTGGATAATCGTCCGAACCGAAGACCTTTGGCTCCTAGGCAGTCTCGTGGTAGGAAAAACAACAACAGGGCCAGTCGTCCCAAAGCAACAGAAAATGCTCAAGCGCAAATTCTGTGCTACAAATGTGGTGTTTATGGCCATATGCAAAGGACCTGCAAGGCAACTCCCCAAGAAGTTCAAAACTATCATAGGGGTAGAAATGCCGAAGCAAATATGGTTGAAGCGAGCGGAAACGAAATTCTTGAGACCACAGACTTCGTGGCTCAAATGGAAGAATAAAGTTTTTTTTCTTCATTTTTCGTTAATAATTGAGCACTTGTTTAGCTCTTGGATCATGTTTTTAATTTCCATTCGGATTATGCTTTTTCCTTGGATATTTGTTTCTTTTGGATTATGTGGTTTTGCATTATGAATAAATTTTTCTCGAAATAATTTAAAGTTGTTTCGTTAAGCGATTCCTTTATTAGTGTGACCAACTTTAAATTATTTTTACTTTTAGGCATGAATTGTGGGGCAGTTGATTGTCTGGCTGATAGTGGTACTACACACACTATCTTAAAAGATAAATGCTATTTTATCAACTTTACGCCTAAAGTAACCTCAGTGACAACAATTTCGGGCCCGTCGACCCTTGTTGAAGGCTTTGGTAAAGCCCAAGTCTTGTTGTCAAATGGTACTTTTTTGACCATATCTGAGGCCTTATATTCTCCGAGGTCCAGTCGAACCTTGTTGAGTTTTAAGGATATCCAAGAAAACAAGTTTCATATTGAAACTGCTCGTGAAAATGGTATTGAATACCTTTACATCACCTCCACTCAATACGACCAAAAGCGTATTCTGGAGAAGTTGAGATGTCTTTCAAGTGGTTTGTATGTTACCACGATACGAAACATTGAAAGCAATCTAATCATTCGGCGGGCGCCGATTGATGAGAGCATTTATATGTTATGGCATGACCGGCTGGGACACCCGGGTCAAAATACGATGCTTCGAACGATGAACGCATCACATGGGCATTCTCTTGGAGGAAAAAATTTCGTGATCAATCCGAAAAGCCTATGCCAAACATGCTCTATTGGAAAGACAAATCTCAAACCAATTCAAGTGAAACCTACAAAATTGGTTTCCCAATTCCTTGAACGAATTCAAGGAGATATTTGTGGACTAATCCAACCAACATGCGGACCATTTAAATATATCATGGTTTTGGTTGATGCATCGACAAGATGGTCACACGTAGCTTTGTTGTCCACAAGAAACGCAGCGTTTCCTAAACTCCTTGCCCAGATCATTAAGTTGAGGGCACACCATCCGGATTATCCAATAAAGTCTATTAGACTTGATAATGCCGCGGAGTTCACTTCGAAAACTTTCGATGATTATTGAATGACGTTGGGAATTGATCTTGAACATCCAGTTGCTTATGTTCACACCCAAAATGGTCTTGCAGAAGCTTCCATTAAGCGTTTGCAAATGATTGCACGAACTTTGGTAATGCGCACCAAACTTCCAATTTCTGCATGGGGCTATGCAATTTTGCATGCTGCTGCGTTGGTCCGTGTGAGGCCCATGGCCACCCAACCACTATCTGCGTACCAGTTGGTAACCGGATATGAGCCCGATGTCTCACATTTACGCGTGTTTGGGTGCTTAGTCAATGTTCCAATTGAGCCGCCAAAGCGTTCAAAATTTAGACCTCAGAAACGACGGGGAATATATGTCGGTTATGAATCCCCGTCCATAATACTCTATTTAGAGCCCTTGACAGGTGATCTCTTTACCGCTAGACATGCGGGTTGTGACTTTGATGAGACTATCTTCCCGTCCTTAGGGGGAGAAATGCACGTTAACGTTGATGAGGAACGACATGAATTAACGTGGCATGTACCCACTATGTCTCATCTCGATCCCCCTAATGCACATAGTGATAAGGAGATGCAGAGAATCCTAAGTCTGCAAAATGTTGCAAATCAAATGTCAGACGTATTTAATGACCTAGCAAATGTCACGAGATCACATATACCTGCTGTAAATGTGCCTGCAAGGATAGACATTCCTATGAGACGCCATGTTCCTGTTGTACATGTTGCTCCGGTTGTTTGTACCCACCGAGCAAAGGACGCTGCCGTCGGCCGTCCAGTCCGCCGCCCTTCCCAAGAAAAGAGGAAGACCGGTTGGTTCCAAGGATGTTCTGCCTCAGAGGAGGAGAAATCCTATTGCATCCGTTTTGCCACATGAGATCATTAAGGATCATGGTGATGTATTAGAGGAGCGTGTTCCTGATGTAACACCAGTTCCTAATCATCCCGATAACCTTGAAATATCCGTCGAGTATACTAGTTTAGATGATATTTTGAAGCGAAACGAAACTGTCATCGATGATGTGTTTATATATGCAGTGGCCACTGACATTATGAGCAATGATGACATGGAACCACGTACCGTTGCTGATTGTCAGCGAAGAACGGACTGGCCTCAATGGAAACTAGCAATCCAGGCTGAATTGGATTCCTTCACGAAACGAAGAGTGTTTGGACCTGTCGTTCCAACACCACCCAATGTTAAACCAGTTGTTTATAAATGGGTTTTCGTAAGGAAGCGTAATGAGAGTAATGAGAATGTTAGATACAAAGCTCGCCTAGTGGCGCAAGGCTTCTCTCAACGCCCTGGAATTGATTACGAGGAGACGTATTCTCCCGTAATGGACGTTATAACGTTCCGCTACTTAATCAGTTTAGTAGTTTCCGAAAAACTGAATATGCAGCTCATGGATGTGGTCACAGCTTAACTCTACGGGGATCTGGACACAGAGATATACATGAAAGTCCCTGAAGGACTTAAATTGCCTGAATCAAGTAGTTTCCGGCCACGGCTCTATTAGGCTTAGACGTTCACTATATGGATTGAAACAATCCGGACGGATGTGGTATAACCGTCTAAGTGAATACTTGATCGGCTTGGGATATGCTAATGATGAATTATGCCCATGCGTGTTCATAAAGAAATCCACCTCAGGATACGCTATTATCGCAGTCTATGTAGATGATATGAATCTCATAGGAACCTCGAAAGAGTTGTTCGAAACTGCCGAACTCCTGAAAAAGTAATTCGAGATGAAAGATCTTGGGAAGACACGGTATTGCCTCGGCATGAAGATCGAGCACCGTAAAGATGGAATTTTAGTTCATCAAGAAACTTATACCCAGAAGGTGTTGAGACGGTTTAGTCATCACGACGCAAAACCATCATCCACTCCCATGGTCGTCCGCTCTCTAGACATTAATAAGGACCCCTTCCGTCCAAAGGAGGACGATGAAGAGATATTGAGTCCTGAGTGCTCATATCTGGGTGCAATAGGCGCACTATTGTACTTGGCTCAATGTACTAGACCGGACATCTCGTTTGCTGTGAATTGTCTAGCTCGACACAGCACCGCGCCAACACGCCGCCACTGGAATGGCATTAAAGACGTCTTCTGTTACCTTAAGGGTACTACGGATATGGGTTTGTTTTATCCCTACGTGTCAACGAGTGAGTCCAATTCGCTTGGCACTCGAAATAACGCGACCCTTGTCGGTTATGCCGATCCGGGTTACTTATCAGACCCGCACAAGGGACGTTTCCAATCTGGTTATGTCTTTACCATTGGTAACATGGCGATATCGTGGAGGTCTCGTAAACAAACCTTGGTGGCTACTTCGACGAACCACTCTGAGCTACTCGCGCTCTATGAGGCGACTAGAGAGTGTGTATGGCTTCGAGTAGTTATTGGCCATATTCGAAGTACGTGTGATCTAGCTTATGATCCTGATGTACCAGTTGTTATTTATGAGGACAACACCGCTGTTATTGATCAAGCAAAACATGGTTACATCAAAGGTGATGCCACCAAACATATCTCGCCAAAGTTGTTCTTTACACATGAGCAACAAGCGCTTCAAAAGATTGAAGTTAAGCATATTGGATCAGAGAATAATCATGCAGAGTTGTTGACTAAGTCACTGCCAAAGTATTCATTTCAGAAACATGTCAAAGCAATTGGTCTTAGGAAGCTATCTGAGCTATCCTAAAGTGACATGTCCTTGCACGCTGTCGTGTGCAAGTGAGGGGGAGCATCCTAATGTATGCTCGATTTCTCAGACACTAAATCAAGAAAAGCCTCACTAATGATGGCCTAAATCAGGGGGAGTATCCAGTCGAATACTTCTAATCACAGTGTACTTTTTTTTCCTCGATAAGAGCTTTTTCCCATTGGGTTTACTCTGACAAGGTTTTGATGAGACACTTTATGTATGTGGTTACCCCTATTGTTCTAACCAAATCGTACTCTTTTTGTCCTTTGCCTAGAGGTTTTTTCCCAATGGGTTTTCTCTTGCAAGGTTTTAACGAGGAGTTTGTTAGTGGTTAGATCGTACCAACAAGCTACAAGACGGAGGAGCTCAAATGTGATTAAATATACTTTTGGACATCCAAGGGGGAGTGTTGTAAATAATGGATTGTCCATTAGTATAGGAGTTACATATCATTTAGTATGAGCATTTGCTCCTTTGTATGTTACAACCTTATACCTCATAAAATTCCTCAATGCTTATGTATTCTATTCATGGAACATATCACACAACATCATTCTAATCCATAACATTTATACGAACAACACCGATTCGCATATAATATCCATTAACACACAAGTTAATAATATGAAAAAGCACTAAGTAAAATCATCCACTTCACAATTCTCGCACTCTAATAGTTCGCTACTACCAGACATGCAAACTTATACCTCATACACTTCATATAAATCTACACACGCATACAATCAACACAAAAATGCGAGGGATAACCCATCACAATACGTTATCCTAAAGCACCAGAGCGTCCTCGCATACTCTAGAGTTCCACATCGCTAAGGTATTCCTTCAGACATACCGACGAAAGATCTATTCCCTAGTTTGGCGAGCCGGGATCAACAAGCGTCCTCATTGTTCCCGACTTGCCTCACATGTGAACTTTCCTTTCATCAACTACCACTAAATTCTAGCTACACGCCTTAAGCTAATGCAACCCCCCGTTTTAGAAAAAGTTTGAGTTTTTGGAAAAAGTTTTGTGAAAATGATACGATGGATCTTGGTCCAATGGTTACCCATCTTCCCGTCATCCCAAAGTATACAAGAACCTAGTTAGCTCTGATACCAACTTGTCACACCCCAAATTCCATAAACACGGATATCGAGGCATGACCTTTTTAAATAAAAGGAAAACGAAACCTGTTGGTACAAAATTTAAATTTTTAAAAGAAAACACTAGCGAGCTAAAGGAACAATAAATCAATTTAATAAAAGTGTTTGCCAAACGCGGCTACAAGACGAGATAAAATAAACGAATAAATTTGCCCGTAGGCTACAACCTCAAAAGATAATATAAATGAAAAGAAAGCGGAATCCCCGAGCCCATGTGATGTCTTGCTAAAGCTCCTAACCAAAAGCCTCAACCTATAATGTACCTGAACAACAAAATTGTAACGGTGAGTCCCACGCACATAACTAGACGGGACGGCACCACAAATACCGTCACTCCATCCCATAGATGCAAGAGCTCACAAATTCTACAACTACGATAATCGACGTATAAAAAGAAATATGATAACATTCTACAACTACGATAAATTAAATAAATCAAATAATGTCAACACAAATCTATAACAAACATGGACCTCTCATGCCACCTACCCCAGTCCGTAAGGTAGGTCATTCCCTATCTCCTCGACCGTCTTCTGTTCCCGGAATTAGGAAGAGACAGAGACCATTGCTAACATAAAAGTAGATTTAAAGTGCGCACTTGGACCTCTCATGCCACTCGTCCCAGTCCGTAAGACTAGTCATTCTCTATCCCCACGGCCGTCTACTGTCCCCGGAATTAGGAAGAGACAGAGACCATTGCTAACATAAAAGTAAATAGAGTGCACACTAGGACCTCTCATGCCACTCGCCCCAGTCCGTAAGACGAGCCATTCCCTATCGCCACTGCCGTCTTCTGTCCCCGGAATTAGGAAGAGACATAGACCATTGCTAATGTATCAATATTAAGGCCTCGGCCAATAATATTATACTATTCATATAACACAATCTCATACGTATAAATATTAAGGCCTCGGCCAATAATATTAGGGAAAATTACAAAAAGATACAACTATTTTAAACTAATTACCAAAAAATTACACCCCAACATTTTATACTAAACATAAAACCTAATCCTAACATACACCCTCATCTAGTCGCAATGGATAACCCCCGTTACCTTAGAGCGTAGTGGAGATGCTTCCGGTAAGAACCCGCTAAAGGTGGTTTCCTCTTCTTCTTCTTCTTCTCTCTTTTTGATGTGATCTTGATTGCGCTAACGAAGTGTTATTCACAAGCTCTTATTTCGACAATTACAAATATAATGGCTAAAGAGTTTAAGGCGACATGTTATGGACTTAGACATGATATTCGGACAGATTACACAGATACGAAGACTAAAGGGAAACCGAAGCCGAATACGAAGCTGAATATGAGCTCAATTAATGTCCAAGACTTTGTTAATCAGATTGGAGTAGTTAAAGAAGCTTCTAATCAAGTTAATTCCGTGGTCATCAAGTTTGAATGGATCGAAGGCCTTAAGTTATCAAAAGATTAATGCATCTTTGCTGAGATTCAATGCATTTGGAGGTGTTAAAGTCCATTATTCAAAAAGTCACGAATTTATAAAGGGGATGAACTCATTATTGAGTAGTTATGCTGAATTACAATGTATATGGTTTTATTTTGATGTTTTCTAGGAGTTGCATAAGTTGGAAGGTCATATGTCTTATGTACTATGAACCTAGTTTTAATTAATGCTTTTCTATGTCATTCCCCATTCTTAGAGGCTTGTTCCAAGCATAAATAGGGGTCAAATCAGATTGTAAAAAGGAAGTTTTTGATTAATATATTTGAGAGTTTTCTCTTTGGTTCTTCATTGAACTTTCCGAACTTATCAAGGGGTTACCTTGTAGCGTTCAAAACTGACTTATCAATCGGTATCCCGCAACCGTTTGTGGCGTCTTCACATACCAAGGTTCTCACCTCTTTATAGGTGACGGGTCGCGGTTCCATACCATCTAATCATACCAAGGTTCCCACCTCTTTATAGGTGACGGGTCGCGGTCTTTAGTTTGGCTTTTATTTACTGTTATTTTTATCATTGATTTTATTCCGCATTTGTTCAAGAAACCTGATAGATAGGTCCACCCCTTGGTCGATCTTGTGTCACCTTGGTCGATCACGCATCACTTTTTCTCTCTTATATTTGGCTGGTTTTTAGGTTTAAAGAATGAAAAGTGGGCTGAGGTTTAGAAAAACTGTTTTTAGATAGTTTGTGGAAGCGAACTATTCGGTCCCCAAAGTTCTAAAAGCTAACTCTTAATCCAAAAATATTAATATACTACTCAATAATAAGAAATCTTTAGAAACAAATCTATTGGGTCCTTTTTATTAGTAAAATTAGTTTTTCGGAAGAGTTTCGGTTTTTGGCTAAAAATTAGTCGAGTGACCGGTTTTTGGTAAAATTTTGAATAAAACGTTTTTGGATAAATGAAATCATAAATAAAATTACTTATAAAAATACGGAAAGTTACAACTAACCCTCCTTAAAAGAATTTCATCCTGAAATTTCCTCTCTAAAAAACTATACCCAGAAATGATAAACGTACAATAAGATCATAAGAATTTAAACGCTCCATTCGTGTCATAATCAAAATAAAATAAAATACGCAGGGTTCACAACCCGTAACAACTCCATAACATAAACACATGAACAATATGTAATAATCTCCGATAATGTAAACACCTATATGCAATATCAATCATAATATTCACAGCCTGTAACAACTTCATAACATAAATACATAAACAACATGTAATAATCTCAAACATAATAAAAGACAACTCTGTAAACTCTAGGCATTACAACTAAAATAAACTCCAAACTCTAGGCGTTACAACCCTTCCCCGATAAAGAAATTTCGTCCCGAAATTAGAATGCATCTAAAGAAAAGTACCTAAAGAAAAGTCGAGATTAGGATATTTCCTCTTCATCTCATCCTCGCGTTCCTAAGTTGCCTGCTCGGCCCCGTGGTGTTTCCAAACCACCTTTACCAATCTAATAGTATTTCCTCGGAGTTCCTTTTCTTGCACATCGATAATCCTCATAGGTCCCACTTCGTAGGTCACATCCGCACTAACCTCAATGTCCTCAAAGTCCATCACGTGTGAAGGGTCATGATGAGACTTTTTCAACATTGACACATGGAACACCGGATGAACCCCCGCCAACTTTGGTGGCAAGTTCAACCGGTATGCAACTTCTCCAACTCGGTCCACGATCTCAAATGGTCCAATAAATCTCGGGCTCAACTTCCCTTTAGAGCTAAACCTCATAATCCCCTTCCTGGGCGAAACTCGCAAAAATACTTGATCCCCCTTTTCAAACTCCAAAGGTCTCCTCCTCTTATCCGCATAGCTCTTTTGCCTACTTCGGGCCGTCTCAAACCTTTGTCGAATTACCTTAATCTTTTCTGTCGTTTCTTGAACCAATTGCGGTCCTAACATTTCCGCTTCCCCCACCTCGGTCCAACACACTGGCGACCTATACGGCCGCCCGTATAAAGCCTCGAAAGGTGCCATGCCAATACTAGCTTGAAAGCTATTATTATATGCAAACTCCACTAAGGGTAGATGGCTCTCCCAGCCTCCCTTGAAGTCATTCACGCATGCGCGCAACATATCCTCTAGCACTTGGATAGTCCGCTACGATTGTCCATCCGTTTGGGGAAGGAACGCCGTACTCATTGTCAACTTGGTCCCTAAGGCATTTTGCAACGCGCCCCAGAACCTCGACACAAACCTCGCATCTCGATCCGATACTATCGAAATGGTCCTTGATATACTTCCGTCCCAAAATTTCCACCGAATTCGTCATCTTAATCGCAATGAAGTGTGCGGATTTGGTCAGACGGTCGACCACAACCCACACCGCGTCATTCCCACTTACCGATTTAGGTAAGTTGGTCACAAAATCCATTGCTATCCTTTCCCACTTCCATTCCGCTACCGGTAAGGGTTGGAGCATACCCGCCGGCCTTTGGTGTTCCGCTTTCACTTGCTGGCAAGTTAGACACCTGCTAACATATGAAGCTACATCTCGTTTCATTCCGGGCCACCAAAACTGTCTTTTCGCATCATGATACATTTTCGTCCCGGCGGGATGAACGGCTAATCGGGAGTGGTGAAACTCCTTTAATACCTCGTTCCTCATGTTTTCTGTCACATAAGTCCTTCCCTTAAAGCGTAGCCCTCCATCGGTTCCTTTCGTCCAACCCTCTAATCCTTCGCTCGAACTCATCTGTTTCTCAAAGTTCTCCACTTTCTCATTCCCTTCTTGTGCTTCCAAAACCCTACTCACAAGTTTCGGTTCTACCACTATTGTGTATAAGGTCCCCACATTAACATGTCCCAACTCCAAGTCGAACTCGTTCACTTTTCCCATCATCCTCCATTCGTCGATCGCCACATGCGCTAAGCTCGCATGGGACTTTCGACTCAAAGCATCCGCCACTACATTGGCCTTTCCCGGATGATAGTGCAAGTCATAGTC
The DNA here is from genome assembly GCA_963920805.1 of Primula vulgaris. Taxonomy (NCBI): domain Eukaryota; kingdom Viridiplantae; phylum Streptophyta; class Magnoliopsida; order Ericales; family Primulaceae; genus Primula; species Primula vulgaris. Next base: position 16,118,977 of record OY987219.1, read on the forward strand.
GTACTGCTCCAAATATTCCATCCATCGTCGTTGTCGCATATTTAGGTCCCGTTGGGTAAAAATATGCCCTAAGCTCTTGTGATCCGAGAACACTTCGAACTTTTCCCCGAACAGATAATGCCTCCATATTTTCAACGCATGAATTATTGCCGCTAGCTCTAGGTCATGAGTCGCATAATTCTTTTGGTGAATCTTTAGTTGTCGCGAAGCATATGGGATAACCTTTCCGTCTTGCATTAAGACGCAACCCATCCTTCCTTCGAAGCATCGCAATACACTTGGTAACCCTTCCCTTGCTCGGGAATAACTAGTATGGGAGAACTAGTCAACCGCTCCTTGAGCTCTAAGAAAGCTTTCTCGCAAGCCTCACTCCACACGAACTTCACCCCCTTCTTGGTAAGGTAAGTCATTGGAGTCGCCAACTTTGAGAAATCCTTGACGAACCGTCGATAGTATCCCGCTAAACCCAAGAAACTTCGAATCTCAAAAACATTCTTCGGTTGTGCCCATTTTGAAACTGTCTCAATCTTCGTCGTGTCCACCTTTACTCCTTCTTCCGAGATCACATGCCCAAGAAATTTCACCTCATTTAGCCAAAACTCACATTTCCTAAATTTTTCGTAAAGTTGGTGCTCTCTCAACGTGACCAATGCTAGACGGAGATGCTCCTCGTGTTCCTCTCTTGAACTCGAGTAAATCAAAATATCGTCGACGAAGACCACCACAAACTTATCGAGATATTCCTTAAAGATTCGGTTCATTAACTCCATAAATGCCGGCGGCGCATTAGTCAACCCGAACGGCATGACCACAAACTCATAGTGACCATACCGAGTCCTAAAGGCCGTTTTAGAAATATCATCTTCTTTCACCCTCATTTGGTGATAGCCTGATCGTAAGTCGATTTTCGAAAAGAAAGTTGCTCCCTTTAGTTGGTCAAACAAATCGTCAATTCGAGGTAGTGGGTACTTATTCTTAATAGTCACCCGATTTAGCTTTCGATAGTCGATGCACATCCTCATCTATCCATCCTTCTTTTGCACAAATAAGGCCGGTGCCGCCCACGGTGACGTACTCCGCCTAATAAACCCCTTCTCTAGCAGTTCTTCTAACTGCTTACTTAACTCTTTTAATTCAGCCGGTGCCAATCGGTATGCGGAAATGGCTATGGGTGCCGTTCCCGGTACCAAGTCGATAGAAAAATCTAACCCTCTTTTCGGTGGTAACCCCAGTAGATCTTTCGGAAACACATCTCTAAAGTCGTCCACTACGCTTGGCCACGTTTCCACTTCCTCGTCGTTATCCACTATCGAGAGACTAGCCAAAAGACAAGACAGGTTGCCCACAACCCTCTTGGAATAATAAGGAATAGAAGAAAGGGTAGTGTCCCTTTCCCCACAAAAGAACACCTCATCTCCGGATGAAGTTGTAAGGAAAATTTTTCGTCGAACGCAATCGATGAAAGAGTTGAAATGAACCAACCAGTCCATTCCAAGGATAACATCGAATCCTGACATCTCGATGACAACTAAATCATATATAAACACGTGGTCTGCGACCACCATCTCACAAGACCGACACACTCGGTCTAACACAACTCGACCCCCAACAGGAGTCTCTACAACAATCGGGTTGTCTAGAACCCCAATTTCTAACGACAAGGACTCAACTAGACTTCTAGTGATGTGATCTTGATTGTGCTAACGAAGTGGTATTCACAAGCTCTTATTTTGACAATTACAAATATAATGGTTGAAGAGTTTAAGGCGTAATGTTATGGACTTAGACATGATGTTCAGGCAAATTACAAGGATATGAAGACTAAAGGAAAACCGAAGCCGAATACGAAGCTGAATATGAGCTCAATTAATGTCCAAGACTTTTGTTATTCAGATTGGAGTAGTTAAAGAAGCTTCTAATCAAGTTAATTTGGTGGTCATTAAGGTTGAGACTTCAAGGGGCTTAAGTTATCAAAAGATTAATGCATCTTTGCTGAGATTCAATGCATTTGGAGGTGTTAAAGTCCATTATCCAAAAGTCACGAAATTATAAAGGGGATGATCTCATTATTGAGTGGTTATGCTGAATTACAATGTATTTGGTTTTATTTTGATGTTTTCTAAGAGTTACATAAGTTGGAAGGTCATAGGTCTTATGTACTATGAATCTAGTTTTAATTAATGCTTTTCTATGTCATTCCCCATTCTTGGAGGCTTGTTCCAAGTATAAATAAGGGGCATTCCATGGTTGTAAAAATGAAGTTTTTGATTAATATATTTGAGAGTTTTCTCTTTGTTTCTTCATTTAACTTTCCGAACTTATCAAGGGGTTACCTTGTAGCGTTCAAAACTGACTTATCAATCGGTATCCCGCAACCGTTTGTGGCGTCTTCACATACCAAGGTTCTCACCTCTTTATAGGTGACGGGTCGCGGTTCCATATCATCTAATCATACCAAGGTTCTCACCTCTTTATAGGTGACGGGTCGCGGTCTTTAATTTGGCTTTTATTTACTGTTATTTTTATCATTGATTTTATTCCGCATTTGTTAAAGAAACCTGATAGATAGGTCCACCCCTTGGTCGATCTTGTGTCACCTTGGTCGATCACGCATCATTTGGTATCAGAGCTTAGGCTCTATCAAGGTTTTAAGTGTCTTGTTATTTTTGTTTTCATTAGAAAAAGAAAATTATTTCAGAAAAAAAAAAAAAAACTGATTTGTTAAGTTTCTATTGAAAGGTTGTCAAAAAAAAAAAGAGGAAGTCATTTCTATTTCTTGTTGAGTCTTGTTATCCTCGTTTACATATATAAAAAAAAAAGAAAAGAGAAGAATCAAAAAGAGCACAAAAAAAAAAAGTGCCAAACAAAAAAATAAATTAAAGGGATCCAAAAAGAGCACAAAAAAAAAATATATATATATATAAGTGCCAACGAAAGAGGATTGTCTAATTGTCGTTTCGAGTACTTGTGTCTATTGTTAAAATTCTGATTTTTAGGCGTGTCACTTCATTCTATAAAACGTTTGTTCGTATTACCAACTCTTAAACGCTACAAGTAAACGTCTTGTGGTTTATTAAGTTCATAGAGAACCTATAGAGGAAACTAAGAGTGGGTAAGGCTGAGTGAGTGAGTTTATATTTGAGCGGAAAAAGGCAGAGTGTGTGAGATCATTCGAGGGTAAAAGCCAATTGAGTGATACACGAGTGACGAGTGCATATTATTGAGTGTAAACACGTGAGGAAGTGTGTGAGGTCCATTGTTTTATTCTAATACTTTATTTGCAGCGACGTTCATCTCGAATGGGTTCGGGAGGAGGTGAAACAAGGTTACAAATGGAGGCAATGATGGGTGAGATGCGCAAAATGATTAAGACTGATTTCGAGCAATTAAACAAACGACTCGATGGGCTACAAAATGCACCTAACAAACAGCAACAAAAGGTCCCTAGCTTGTGTGAAAGACGAAGAGTCCAACCAAAGAAATCGGAAACTAAAAACAAAGAGTTTCATAAACACAAATCGACGATGATCAGCCCAATGCGAGTTGGACGTTCTTCTAATAAAAAGCCATCACGGAGTGAAATGTATGACAAACATTATTTGAAGCCTAAAGTTCATATCTTGAACTACGAAAAGGAGATGATCACTTTGAGCCAAGGTAAAAGTAAAACTCGAGATTATGGAAAAATATTTGATGAATGCTTTAAAGTTTTTAGAAGAAATCTCGATGATAGTATATCTCCAAACAACGGTGTTTTAATTAAAAGTGCATCGGCTCATGAGCTTGTTAAGGATGTTAACGAAAAAGATAAGTTGGTTGATGGGGAGACTAAAGCCATACCTAACACGCTAGATGGAACGATTAGGAGCGATTTGGAATTACAAGAAGTAAACGCCTTTGAGACCAGATATTTTGTTAATGAAGAGGTGTGTATCATGACGATTGAAGATCGAGTGAGGTTAAAAGAAAATGAAAAAAAATATGAGTGTGAAAAGAAACAAGAGAGAAAAGAAAAGAATGAGAGTGAAAAGAAAAACGAGAGTGAAAAGAATGAGAGTGAGAGTTTAAAGAATCAGAGTGAAGTAAACCCCTTGGTCGATCTTGTGTCACCTTGTGGTCCTCGATTTCCCCCATGATTACCTCGGTTTCCCTGGTCTTGATAGCCGCCTCGGTAGTTCCCACGGTTTCCCCCTCCTTGGTGGTTACCTCGAAACCCTCCCAATTGGTTTCCAGGTAATTGGTGTGGTGGTACGAATCCTGGTCCTCTTGGTGGTGGTGGTGGCAACCTAGGTTGGTCAAAGGGTCGGTTGGTGTCGATTCTTCATTGTCCCAAGGTACAAACTCTTGCCGTATGTCCAAACCGGTTGCAGGTCCTACATAGGACTCTAGGGCACTCGTATTGTCGATGGTTCACATCTCCACAAGTGAAACACGCTCTCTTCATTATGGTGTTTGTCGGTTGTGGATTAAAAACCCTCTCTCCTCTGCCGTGTTGTGGAAAACGCGAATTATTCGCCATTTCCCAAGTCCGCTTCTTCTCTTCCCTCGGAGCATTTCCGGTTTTCGACTTCTCCGAGATTCTCTTGTTATGGAGTAGAGTTCCTTCCACAGCTTGGGCTGATTTTACCAGTTCATTATAGTTGACATGCCGAGTCGATGCCAATTGGAACGAGATGGTTGGATTCAACCCCTTCATGAATCTCCTACATCTTTCTACGCCCCCTATAACAGATTCTGGGGCATACCTCGAGAGTGAGGTAAACTTTAGCTGGTATGCTTGAACGGTCATACCCCCTTGATATAGTTCCTCGAAACCCTAAACCAAATCTATTGGGTCCTTTTTATTAGTAAAATTAATAACAGGTTTTTAAAATCAAGTTTTTCGGAAGAGTTTCGGTTTTTGGCTAAAAATTAGTCGAGTGACCGGTGTTTGGTAAAATTTTGAATAAAACGTTTTTGGATAAATAAAATTCCTCATAGAACTAAATTTTCAGATTTCGCTGCGTTATGTTGTTTAGCTAATAAGTTGTAATGTTTATCGAATTATGTGATAATATTGAAATATGTATTTAAAAGATTTTATTAAGTGTTTTAGTGTTTAATTATTGAAAAATGTCATTTCTTTAAGTTAGGCTTTGTTTAGCATGTGTCGCCGCACGTGTTATTCGGCCGTATGACTCCCAAATTAGGTCAGAGATGTTACAAAAAAACCAATCGGATTTTTACTATCTATAAATAACTAAATAGATTTAATTTATGGATAAAGTTCAAACAATGTCCAATGGACACTTGTTAGTCAAACCGTTAGTTAATTAGGTACTCTATTCAGTTAAATATTTAATTATACTAAACCGTTTAGTTATGCTAGAGCATGTGTTTGTCATGGCTATAAAAGAGATGATATTCTAATTATTAGTTATCAATCAACGGAATAAGAAGTTGTGTAATAACTTCTCCTCTTTAGTCATTAAATCTTGTACGTTCTCTCTAGTGAATGTGCTATCTGAACGTCATAACGACTCTCAATGAGGGGATTCATTGCCTCTCCATCACTATCGTGGTTGGCCTTACGGCCCTTCCATCATTTTTTTCAATATATTATTAACCGAAAATCTTGCTAATTAATCTTGACGTTCTGTAAAGTAAGCCATACGTTTCAAGCTAACCAGTGTTTCATCTCATCTGATATTATTTAATTAGGGATATGCTAGTTCAGTGAAATTTGATATAAAAACATACATTTTTCTTTTTACTGGTTGCAGGTTTTTTTTGGTACAAGCAGTAAAAACATACTTCGATAGTGTGCTAGATACATAAACAAGTTACTGATCTTGGGATTGCTCTTTCGATTTGAGCATGAAAGTTACCGATCTCACGATTTTAAGAAGCGCGTTTCTTAGTAAAGAAGCTCGATTCAAACCTCAATAAAATCTCGATTCAAAGCTTAAAAAACTCGCTTTTCGCTCGCTTTTCTGCTTTTAGGCCTCGAAAAGCTTACTCATTTGGCATATCTCTTGCAACAAGGCTTTAACTATGCTTTCACTTTTTAATAACATGGCTGATCCTGAAAATCATGTCCAAAAAATTAAAGTTAGTTACTTGCATAATACAGGATCCTTTGAAAGGAAGACGATCTTGCATCAAAGTAACTCAACCTGCCTCGCCTTTCATTCATCTGAGCCTAGAACACATCTTAATGGTTTTTATGTTGGGTTTGATGGAAAATCTACGTATCCTGTTCTCCTTTTGCATTTGGATTTTAGTATTTCATTCATAGGTGGGGGGAATTAATTACTAATTACCTGCCAACTTGAACATGATATTAATTAGCATCTGTGCCAGGACTAATCAGCCTCCATGTATTTAAATCTTCTAGAATCAGCCCCCTTTTGGTTCATGCATGTAAACCCACGAAATTATCCTTTAATGTGGTGTCTTGAATAGCTCCGATCAGGTTCACAAAGTAATGAGCTTCGTTTGGACTTGTCACGGCCGTGTTTAAGCTTCTATCAGCCTCGTTTATTCTAAGTGTGAGTGCGTTCTTTCCCTCGTCATCGCGCATACCTTGCAACAACCCGTTAAGCGCTTCCTTGAACCTTTTAGCTCTAGCTCTCGTAACTGGTCCGATTGGAACTTGCAATGCGTCTCTCGGTGTAGCGGTCATGATCACATCAGGGGGTTTTTCAGATATGGGTCCCTAGTTAAGTGGGCTTGGGCTTTTAGTAATAACAGCCTTATTTCATGATGAAAAGGGCATGGGATGACCCATTTAAGCGTTGGGTACCCCTTTATAAAGTGGATTGATTATTACCCGAATAGAATATTCGGGTCCAATTTTCATGTTCTATCAAGTGCTCCCTGACTTCATCGGCATGGTTTTCCATGTCGATGGAGTCATGCTCGGTCTGTCGAGGAAATTACTTCGGTCTTGTCGTTCCCAATGCTTCATCAAGAAGTGCAATAGACTCATGACGGTTCCCAAGGGAGGGGGGGGGGTCCCATTTGTAGTTACTCATCTTAATATCTTTTTTCGCGGGAAACTCCTATAAAGGGGTGTGCCCCCTTCATAATCATGCATTTTACTACTACTTTGCTTGTGACATAATGGACTCCTCTGATTCTACTGGTGAGAGCTCGTTTAACTATATTTCTTATTTAGAAACTGAGGTCACGAAATCTCGCACCGCGAATAAGAAACTCGTGGCCAAGGTTTCAAACTATAAGAAAAGGTTGTCTGACATGGATTCCGCTCATCATGCGACGATGGCCGATCGGGATTGGGCCTTCGAGCGTATAAAGCGGCTCGAGGCTTGTCTGGCTAAGCAGAAGGCAGCAAAAAGGGCCTATAAGCTTGCCTTCAAAGAGTTGCATGCTCGGTCCATACCGAGTTCGGATGAGGATGAAGAAGGCTCTTCCTCGAAATAATTAGTTTTTTTTTTGTGATTTTTGTTGTAATTTTTTTGAATGGGGAGTCCTCTCCTTAGTTGTAATCGAAGTTTCTTGAAACTAATAAAATATTTCCCTATCCTTGTTCTTGTCTGTTTATCTTCTTGATATCTTTTTTGGATGACTTCGATTGGATTTGAACTGCTGTAGGTAGACATGAATGCTCTTGGGAAGTTCAAGAGGTTGTCTTTCTTCGAGATGACCTTTGATCTACCTCTTGTTTCTTCCTATAAAAGGGGAACGTCTCTATATTCTTTGTGCAACTCATTCTTTCTTGACAAACAAATGGCCTCCCCTTATGAAACGAACGGTGACAACCTTCCTGAATACATCGCTCATCTTGAGGAGGAAGTGAAGAGGGTGTGTTACCTCGAAAAGAGGGTTGCCCGGCTGTCGGTGGGAGCTCGTCTGGCCGTCGAACTGGATGAGCGGTTAGACGCCATGGAGAGGGAGCATCAGAGGTCTTTGCTCGACAATATACGTGCTCGTGCTCGGATCAAAGAGCTTGAGGCCTCTAGAGATAGGCATATCGCTTCTAAGAGGGCTTATAAACTGGCCCTTAAAGAAGTGTATGCTCGGATGAAAAGGAAGCGGAGGCTTTTGAAGGCTTTCACCAATGGCCAGTTCTTTCACCAATGGCCAGTTCTTTCACCAAATCTGAATTGGTTTTGCAAGTGGAGGCTTTTGAAGCTTCCTATGGCCATGCACTGAAACTGTTGAAGGGGGCCGAGGAGGAGTTAAAGGTGATGCGTTATCACCATACCGAGATGGTTCGGGAATTAACTTGGCTAAGATCCGAACTAGATTATTGCCGACGTGCTCGTCAGGCCCTAGTTGAAGAGAATGAGGTGCTAAGGGGAAACTCGGCGCTTCGAGACAGGGATGTCTCTGCCGGGCCCTCTCATCGATACCGATCGACCTCCCCCTAACCTCTCCATTTTCCTTTTCTTTTTATTTTCTCAGTTTCCTTCATTTCTTCCTCTTCCTCTTTTTAGCACTCTTCTTTTTTTTTTTTTTTTATGTTCCTCTTCATCTTTTTCTTCCCTTTTTGTTTTCTTTTTATGTTTCTTTCCTTCGTCTCCTGCTGTTCGCCTGATCCGCTGATGCTGTCGATCTTCTTTGGCCATTCTGTCTACTCATTTGGTTCTACCATTGAACACACGATGTAGTAGATTTTCTTTTAATGTAATCCTCGGATGTAATAGACCCCAATGTAATAGATTGTCTCTTGATGTAATGAGCAATGATGTAATCCATCTTTATTAATGAGAAACTTTTGCCCCTTTTATTTTGGCACTTCTTTTTATGTTGTACTTGTGGTTTGTCGTTTTTCCGAAATCCAGATCTTTGAATATCTTTTCTATTTTCTGCTGTACTGCGATATCAAATATATGTGGGTGTACTGTCGATCATAGGTGTATTGTCAGGAAATATGCTTGCTCCCAAGTATGTCAGGAAATACGCCAGTTCCCAAGCACTGTCATAAAATACCATACTATATTTTCTCTATAAATACTCCTCTTCTTTTCTTTATTAGCTACCCTCTCTCCTTTTATTTTTACTGTTTGCTCTTTTCTCTACCCCTACTTTCTCTTGTACTATAGCAATTTCCCAGAATGTCTGAACCTGTGGGGAGATATCATGCTCAGATGAAGGGTTTGGATGCGGAGGTATCTCGCGTCCGACGTCGAATGGGAAGGCTTGAGAAGGAGTACGGCATTCTGGCCTTGAGTCTGTTCGGCTCTCACCCCGAAGAGACAGTGAAATGGACCGAGATTTCTGCCTTGAGTCGTCAGCTCGATCACTTGTTGCTTCAGAGAAATCGTCTGGCTAACTCCTGGTATGATGCCGAGGAAATTTGGGACCATGCTCAAGACGAGTTCGATAACTCCCCTCAAGGCCTGGCTAACATGATGGTTAGGAATGCTCGGCTGGAGGAGCGCGTCATGGTTCTTACTAGGGAGAAATCTGAACTCTCCGTGGAGAACGAAAATTTGATTGCCATGAATGATTCCTACGAAGCTCGGTTGAACTGCTCTGCTCGTTTTGCTTTCTCTCGGTCTGGTAGTTCGGTTTTTCCACCCATTGGTCCTTAGTTAGATTGGGCCGGTTTTCTTATGTATTTCCTGTTTTGGAACTTGTATCTTTTTCTCTTTTTTTTTTTGTATTTGAATCAGATGTGTCTGTTCGTATCTCGTGCTTTTGTTCTGTGTCGCGCTTTGTGCCCTTTGACTCTCTATAAATGCTCCCTACTGCTTGTTCTCCATTATCCAATCTTCTTTTCTCTCTCTTGTTGATAATTTTTGTTTCCTCTAACTTGCTTTTGTTTTGAGATGGCTCCCATTACTAGATCTGTCTCCAAAAAGAAAACCCTTCTGGAAGAGGAGCCTACTTTCTTGCTACCCCGTCCCCCTGGTTTTGGGGAGGAGGATTTGACTCCTCTTCAGCTAAAAGAGATTGAGATGTCGTGGCTGAAGCATGATCTCAAATGTGCTCAGACTGAAGCGAGGAGGTTTAAACAATATTGGGATGCGGAGGGCCTTGCTCGTTTCAAAGCCGAGCAGAAATGCAAGTCTCAATCTTACTCCTTGCAGCAGGCCGAGATGGCGATTGCTCGTTTGATTAGGGAGAGAGAGCATCTGGAGGAGCTCTTGGCGAAGAAGGATGCCGATATGGGGGGTAGTTCTAAGAAGTAGGATAGTGTATTTTCTTGTAAAAATTTTCTCTTTGGTTGTATTTTTGTGTTTTCCCCCCTTCTGGATGAATAAACTTTTGCTTCACGCTTGATTCTGTCTATTCTGTTTTATTTCTTGTTCACTTTGCCTTTATGTTAATACAGTCGAGGATGTTTCATTACACACCGAGCAATGTGCCCGGTTATCCCCCCGGAGAGCGTTTTTAGACTTGATGCTTAATGCCGTCAAGCTAGAAACGGTCTCCGTCCATCTTGTTCGGTGTGCCCTTTTGGTAAGGAATGGTTGGGCGTCGAGGATCTTAATCGGGGATATTATTGGTAGCGTATGCTGGAAGCTTTTCGTGGTAGGGTCCACTGGCCGTTTATTTGGGTGTAATGATGTGAATTGCTTTGGGTAGTGGGATATGGCTGACGTGGCGAAATCTGGAGCGTTTATAAGTTAAAAATAGCAGCGGTTGTTGACTTATCTATGGTTGGGAAAAAGGTAAACCTCTGTCACACGAAAAGGTGGTTATTATTCTATTCTTTTTGTGACTCCACTCCTTTTTTTACTGTGCCAAGCAATCCCTTTTGTTTTACCACATAATGTGCTGAAGAAAATATCTGTCTCTCTAAAGTATACTCTTCCCGCCAAAAAGGAAAAACGTGCTGCCGCTCCATCTAGGGTTTCGTTGTATTGTCGATATATTTGCTGCTGTTTCGAACGTATCCGCTCAGAATGGCAACTGTAAGTGCTTTGTTATTATTATGTTCTTTTTGTTTGAGGACTGGTATTTGATTTGCTGTTGTGGTCGTAGATATGGTGTTGGTAACATGTCGTGGTTGTCTATATATGTCTGGCGATATTGAGTTATGTACTGGATTTAAACTGATGGGAAAAGGAGTGAAACGTAGGGTTGTTGGTTAATTGTTAGCAGGGGGTTTTCTTTATGTTGATGTTATTGTGGGTTGTGTATTAGTATATTGATGGATTTTTGGTGATGTTTGGATAGGAAATTTTGACCCAGTGCCTGGCCCAAGTGGGCCCATTCGTGGAAAAGGATTTTAAGAGGCTTGCCGGAATACCCGATAAGATACATGTTCGGCTTCCGATATCGGACGACGAGGTGTTGGGGTTTGTTCCCGCCGGCGAGGTAGCTGTACTTTCCTCTGCCTTCTTTACTGGGGGTTTAAGACTTCCTTTCAGCCAGTGGGTGGCTTCATTCTTTGAGGCCGTTCAGATTGCTCCGGCCCAACTGGCCCTGAATGGTTACCGTACCCTAAACGGTATTCAAAGGCTATCGGAGTTGGCCGGAATCCCGATCGAACTAAAGGATGTGTTCGGGATTTATACTTTGAGTTTTGATCGCCGTAGCTCGTATCTGAAGACCATGCGTGCCTTCTGTCGGCTTGTTTTTGGTCTGCCGGATACCAACAAGGGGGAGAATCTTGGTGTTGTGATCGTTTCTGGTGATTGGGGTTGCGTTGGACACCAAATTCCCAGCCCTGCTACGAAGGCGCCCATGATGCCAGACCTCGGTGCTCCCAATGTCGAGGCTCTCTTAGCTCTGTGGAAATGGTGGGGGCCTGGATCAACGAGGGATCCTGCTAGTCGTACCGCTCCCGTGCTTCTCGGATACCCGGCGGGGCCAGTGACAAAAGGGAATCCTGTCCCCGAGATTCCGAGAGAGTCCGAGGAGGATTTTTTGAAGGTGGTCCGAGCTCGAAGTGCTGCTCGGGTAGGGAAAAAGACCGTTCGCTCGAAGCGTCGTGGATCTGACCCCGTCGTTGGAACAACGAAGAGGGCTAGGGGGACCGATGCATCGGTCACCGAGGGGGCTACTTCCCAAGGGAATATCCCCGAAGATGTCCCTGCAACTGGCGAGGTATGCGTATATTTATATGGACTCTCTTGTCTGTTGATTGTTGTGTTGTTCTCTAGTTCTTTGCTTCATTGATTATCTTGTTGCAGCTACTGACTTCTCCATTGGTTATCCTCGCTCTTGCCCGGGCTATGGGTATTATTGTGTTTCAGGGGTCTATGGATAACATATTCGAACATCTCAACCTCATGGTGAACATGGGCAAGAGTACGATGACTCTGCCTGCGATATCGCCTATTCATACTGAGGAGATGATGGACTCGCTTGTTGTCTCGCCCACCCGTATGGAGGGTGTGGGCGAGCACAGGGCCCCTGAGACTGGCCTTTCGGAGAAGAAGGTGACGGAGGAAGTGGAGGAAGCCGGTAAAGAGGTTGCCGAGGATGTAGTGGTGGGCGTCGAGGATGAGGTTCTCGATCTACCTGAAGAGGTGTTGGTGGACGGGGTCGCGATGACCCGTTACATTGATCGGTGTAAGGGGAAATTGCTGGGGCAGCCCCAGGCTGTAAGGATGGGGTATACTGCTCTGAAGCCCCTTGTCTTCAAGGATGCGGAGGAAATTGCTGCTCTTCCGTTAGCGTCGTTAATTGAGCAAGCCAGCCGTGGTGCGCTTCGGGTATGTTTAGCATGTATTTAGTTATATAAGTCGTCATACCTTTAGTGGGAGGGTGTCTGATGTTGCATGTCTATTTGTTTTTTTTTTTGTGTGATGGCAAGGCTTTCGTGGGTTCCGTTGCTCTGAGGGATCAGTGGAAGGCGCTCGAGGCTGAGAAAGAGAAGCTCGTGACCGAGAAGAAGGACCTGCTGGCGGCCTTTGAGGAGGAGCAAAAGAAACTGGTCGCCGAGAATAAAATCCTGGGCGAGAACTATGACAAGGTGTCGGGGGACTTTCTGCTCGTGACCGAGGAGGTCGGTAAATTGGAGGCGGAAAAAGAGAGTATGGTCGAAAAGTACGACCAACTAGAGGAGGAGAGCTTGCTCTTGGCGGAGGACGTGGAAGCTGAGAAGGCGGAGGTTGCGGCTCTAAAAGCAGCGCATGCTGAGGAGCGGAAAAAGTACGCTATGACGGCGAATTTCGCCGTCTATTGCGCTAATGTGCGCGCGCTTAATTTTGCGAAGGTTCATTTGTCGGATCCGGCATGGTCGGAATTGGTGTACCCCTGTCCTCATGGTGCACCTCCGAAACCTCAGGATTGGGCCAACCTCCGAGATGAGGAGCTCCCACGGCTGCCGGGACATACTACTTCGACAGCGCCGCGTCCCCATTCCGGGTCTGCTCCAACGACTCCTCGGTCTGCTCCCGCCGTCACTCCCCCACCCACATCCCCTCAGGTGGAGCCTTGACCATTTTCTTGTAGTATTTTCTGTATAGCTTATTGTAAAGTCTTTGGGTACCCGAAATGTGGGTCGCTTTTGTATCTAGAAACATATTTGTTTAGAGAAGTGGTAATATAGGTGGTGTTGGTTGTTTTGGTTGGCTTGTCCGAATTGATTTTCCCTTTTCTAGGGTCATCATATTTTGAAGTATGTGAAAACAAAATATTGTCAGGTACCCCATAACCCTCTGGCCATGGTGGTATGGGCCTCGCCTAGTCGTGGTCTTGAAAGGTCTAAGGCTTTCCTAACTGCTGAATTGAAGGCTGCTCGTTGTAAAATCGAGGATCTGAATGTTCATATTTCAAACGTGTCGACTCGGTTACGTGACTTGGGAGAGAAATTCAGCAAAAAGACCGCCTATTATAAGGCGAACAAGGGTAAGGCGAAAGAACTCCTCGGTGCACTTCGGCGATCTCGTGATGAAGCCCGAGGCCGTGTGACGAGCCTGAACTTAGTGCTAGGTGCCGTTTTCGAGGATGCGGACCTACTGCTAACCTTTGTGAAAGCGTATTGGGCCCGAGTTCGCGCTTTAGAGGTGCTTGAGCATGTGAAAAGGAGGAGTGGTGTCGCCCGGGCAGAACGCATGGTTGGTGCGACGGCCGGGGTAACTGAGACCACGGCGGCCTTGAACCGAGTAGATGCAGTCATTCGTGAGCGTTTGGGAACTCAAATTGTTTCATTGCGAGATATTCATTTCGCTGATGTAGTAGAGACCTCAGTGTCCGTTGAGGGGCTATCGGATTAATAATTGAGTTGTTTGTTTTGCCGTAGATATATAGAGATTTTTTTTTTTTTTTATTTTTTTTTTGTTTTTTGTTTTTTGTAATGAGTATTCATCTTTTCCCTTCTTCCCATTTTTTTTTATTTTTTTTTTAGGCACATGATACTATGTCGCACCAGGCTGGCTCTCCAAGTCTAGTTAGTCCGGGGCCAGGACCTACTTATGCCGCCCGAGACGAGGCCCCATCTGGTGTGGCTAGTGATGATCATGTCAAGGTTCCTTATATCTTTTTATTGGGTAAGAATGTCGAGTTGCTCAATTTGTGTGGCCGACTTAGGGCCAAGTTGAAAACTCAGGCTTCTTCTTTTCGTGAGTATGCTCGGCGTTCCGAGCATGTTGTCAAGGTTCAGGAGCGTCGTTTAGATCGGTATTGGCGGGTAAAGGAAAAATACTTCAGTAAACTAAAGTCGTTGGTAACCCAAGCGAACATGCTGGTGAAGTATTTCCGTTTGTCCCGATCTAGATACGATGCCTCTGCAGCTATGATCGAAGCTCGCAACCTTCCTTTCGACGATGCTCGTCGGAAAGCGGTCTCGGATGCTCACGAGGTCGCTAAAGGAGCCGAATTCTCTGCGCGGCTTAAGACGTTGACATGCGTTGTTGGCGCACATACGACCAACTTTGATGCCCTTATTTCGGAGGATCATTTTGATGGCGAGGAAACTGATGGAGATACATCGACGGATGACGAAGAAGTGTCACTTGGTCAGTTACCGTCATGTTCCTCATGTAGTAGCTCTTGAATAAATTTCTTTATTTGTTGGTTGTATCCTGTTGCCTCCGTAACGCGGGCGAGGACTATTTGTTTTACTTCTGTTCTCCCGTTTTCGGATCTTCTCATTGTTGTACGGATATTTCATTGATTGGATTGATTTTCCTTTGTTGATTTCTTCGTTTGGCAATTGTGTTGCCTCCATAATGTGGACCTTTATTATCTGCTTTATTTCGTTATACGTGTATTGGACATTCCCGTTGCTGCTATTTCATTGTTTTGATGGATTTCTTTTCATCCTCTCATTGCTGTATTTCTTTTCGTCTCCTCATTGCTGTATTTCTTTTCGTCTCCTCATTGCTGTATTTCTTTTCGTCTCCTCATTGCTGTATTTCTTTTCGTCTCCTCATTGGGTCAACGTGTACCTGCATATACATAAGTATTCATTCCTAGGCATTCTTTTAGACATGCCATGTCGGGAATTTCGTAGTATTCCTAGGCTCTTTGGCCATGTTGGGAATTTCATAGTATTCCTAAGCTCTTCGGCCATTTTGGGAATTTCACAGTATTCCTAGGCTCTTCGGCCATGTTGGGAATTTCACAGTATTCCTAGGCTCTTCGGCCATGTTGGGAATTTCACGGTATTCCTAGGCTCTTCGGCCATGTTGGGAATTTCACGGTATTCCTAGGCTCTTCGGCCATGTTGGGAATTTCACGGTATTCCTAGGCTCTTCGGCCATGTTGGGAATTTCACGGTATTCCTAGGCTCTTCGGCCATGTTGGGAATTTCACGGTATTCCTAGGCTCTTCGGCCATGTTGGGAATTTCACGGTATTCCTAGGCTCTTCGGCCATGTTGGGAATTTCACCGTATTCCTAGGCTCTTCGGCCATGTTGGGAATTTCACAGTATTCCTAGGCTCTTCGGCCATGTTGGGAATTTCACAGTATTCCTAGGCTCTTCGGCCATGTTGGGAATTTCACAGTATTCCTAGGCTCTTTGGCCATGTTGGGAATTTCACAGTATTCCTAGGCTCTTCGGCCATGTTGGGAATTTCAGCTGCATTGGTTAGACTGCATGATATGACACTTTATTTATTCAAAAGGCAAAGGTATTAGTTAGAGAGATAAGGCGACACCTGTATTTGTACTGACGGTCTGGCTTATATGTAGTACTTCTTTAGGTTAGCCACGTTCCAAGAATTTTTCTCCCCTCTGCTATTTTCGAACAGAACGCTTTTGAGTTTGTAGGTAACTGGGCTTGTTCTTTTGACGATCTCGTATGGTCCCTCCCAAGTGGGGCTCAATTTACCATGTATTTCATTTCGGGTATATACCGTTACTCGTCGTAGCACCAGTTCTCCGACTATGAACTCTTTGGTCCCTTTTATCCTCTTGTCATATGCTTGTTTGACACCTTGTTGATATTTTGCGAGTGTAAGAGCTGCTATCTCTCGTTTCTCGTCTATCATGTCAAGCTCTTCTCTCATTCTTTGTTCATTGTTTCCCTGCTCGACTGAAGTTGTTCGGAGCGTGGGTAGCCCAATTTCTGTTGGTATAACAGCCTCAACACCGTATGCTAAGCTAAATGGGGTTTCCTTGGTGCCCGTCTTCGGCGTGGTTCGGCACGACCACAAGACGTTAAGTAGCCGTTCGGGCCATCTCCCCTTCGCTTGCTCAAGGGTTGTCTTGATGCCGTCTAGTATTGTTCGGTTCGATACCTCTGCCTGGCCGTTACCCTGTGGGTATGTCGGCGTCGAATAGAACTTTCGGATCCCTAGTTCCTCGTACCACAGTTGTAATTGTGCATCTTTGAACTGGGTTCCGTTGTAGGCGAAAATAGCGTACGGTATTCCGAACCTGGTTATGATGTATTCCCAGATAAATTGTTTGACGTTGCTCGCTTTGATTTCTCGGAGGGGCTTAGCTTCAACCCATTTGGTGAAATAATCCGTCGCGACGATCAGGTATTCCACGCTCCCCGGGGCCTTTGGGAGTTTTCCGATCAGATCTACTGCCCATTGTGCAAACGGCCATGGAGCCGATACGGGGGCCATTAGAGAGGAGGGGAGTCGTGGTATTTTGGCGAATCGTTGGCACTTATCACAACGTTGTACATATACATCAGCATCTCGCTTGATATAGGGCCACCAATACCCTTGAGTAATTGCCTTGTTTGCAAGGGATCGCCCTTTGATATGTGCGCCGCAAGATCCTTCATGGAGTTCCTCCAGGACCGGCAATTGTAGCTCGGGAGACACGCACAGTAGGTGGGGTCCCCGGTAACTGGATTTGTACAGTTTGTCGTCCTCGGATAGCCAGAATCGAGGAGCTTTTCTCGTAATTTTCAGCGCTTTTATCTTGTCGGCTGGGAGCGTCCCACTTCGCAGATAATGAGTCATGTCGTCCATCCAACCTAGTTCGTACTGTACTGAAGTCACTCGGTCTATCCTTTTAGATATGCTAGGGGTCATCAGTAGTTCTACTGTAATCGACCGGGTATCGGTTAATGTTAAGGTCGAGGCTAGGGTGGCCAAGGCATCGGCATGTATCTGCCAGTGTGACTGTGGAGAGATTGCCAATGGCTCATCATAGCCTTCGGTAAACTCCGCGACGAAATCGGCCAAGACTTGTCCTTTTACGGCATGTCGGGGTACGAACTCGATATGAAATTGGGATAGTTCGACCCCCCAGGCGGCAACTCGACCGCTTATGTCTGTCCGTCGAAGTGACTCTTTGATACGAAACTTCGTGTATAACCGGACCTCATGAGCTATAAAATAGTGTGGCAGCTTCCTGGTGGCGACGACCAAGGCCAGACACAGCTTTTCCAAGGGGAGGTAACGTGTTTCGGCTTCGACCAGAGTTTTGCTGACGAAGTAGATCGGATATTGCTCGCGACCCTCTTCTCCGAGGATGACTGCACTCACAGCTGTAGTGGAAACTGCTAGGTAGCATGCCAGAATATCTCCTTTGCTCGGCCTTACCAGCAGTGGTAGCGTCCTCAAGTACTCTTTGAGAGTGTTGAATGAAGCCTCGCATTCCGGGTCCCACACGAATTTTCTATCTTTCTTGAGTGATTCGAAAAACGGTCGTCCCTTATCTGCTGATCGACTGATGAACCTGCTCAAAGCGGCCATCATTCCAGTGAGCTCTTGTACCTGTTTCTTATTCTTGGGCGCTGCCAGGTTCTGCAGAGCTGTGATCTGGTCGAGATTTGCCTCTATTCCTCGTCGGCTGACCATGTGCCCCAGAAATTTTCCTTTGCTAACTCCGAAGGCACACTTGATCGCATTGAGCTTCAATTTGTGCTTGCCCAGCGTGCTGAAGACATCTCTGATATCTTGGAGGTGGGACGTAGCCCTTTCGCTTTTGACGACCATGTCGTCTATGTACACCTCCATCGTCTTCCCTATATGATCTCTGCATACCTTCGTTATCATCCTTTGGTATGTTGCTCCTGCATTGCGCAGGCCGAACGGCATTACCGTGTAGCAATAATTTCCCAAAGGCGATATAAAGGACGTTTTTTCTTGATCTTCGTGGGCTAGAGGAATTTGGTGGTATCCTGAATATGCGTCGAGGAAGGTCATTCTTTCTGCTCCCGCCGTCGCATCCACCAGTTGATCTATCCTCGGGAGGGGAAAGTGGTCCCTCGGACAGGCTTTGTTGAGATTGGTGAAGTCTATACAGACTCTCTCCTTTCCGTTCTTTTTTGGGACTACGACTGGATTGGATAACCAATTCGGATAGAAAACCTCCCTTATGGCTCCAGCCTCCAATAGCTTTTGTACTTCGGCGATTATAGCTGCTCTGTGCTGTACAGACATTTTCCTGCTCCTTTGAGCTACCGGCTTGTATTCGGCATTAACACTTAGGTGGTGGCACGCCATTTCGGGGTCTAGGCCTGGCATGTCTTTGGGACTCCAGGCGAACTTATCAACGTTGCTGAAGAGGAATGCTTCCAGCTCTTCGGATTCCCGTTTTGGAAGGTTATTTCCGAGGAGGAAGTAGTGCTCCTCGTCCATATCCGGGATATACACCTTCCTAAGTGTTTCTCCTACTTGTTCTTCAACAACCCTCTCGGTTCTGGATATTTGGTTGATCAGCTTCTTGGTGCTGGTGGGTTGTTCGACAACGATCAGCTGTTTTTGTAGGGCTGCGGTAATGTCTTCACAACGTCTTGAATCTTCTTGATACCCCCTGGCTGTCTCGATCTCTCCCCTGTCATTTGGGTATTTGACTTTTTGGTGGTAGGTCGAGGGTATGGCCCGCATGGCGTGCAGCCAAGGTCGGCCTAAGATTGCGTTGTGGCCGGAGCTGTCGTTGACTACTAAGAACTCCACGGGAACCGAAACGGATCCAGTTGTTACGTTGAGGACGATCTTACCCAAAGGTTTGGTCGTCTCGGAGATGAACCCGATCAATGTGACATCGGTAGGTTGGAGATCTTGTGTCTTGAGTTCCATTTTGTCGAAAAGCTCTCTGTACATGATGTCACAAGAGGCTCCTTGGTCGACTAGCACCCTGCTGACCGTGTCGCGGCCAATTTGAACACGGAGATTAATGGCGTCCCCGTGGGGATATATCACCCCTTCCTCGTCGTGACCCGAGAAGGAAATGGGTGGACATCGTCGGGACGTGCATTGCCTTTTAGAGGTCGACGCTTGTGACGCCTTGGCTACCTGGCCAAAGTGCGCCAATTGCCGCTGTCGTGATCGTTCTCCGCCTGTTCCCTTGGGTCGTGACATGTGAACGACGTTGATCGTTTTGCCCTGCCGGTTGCCGGCTCCCTCGATGGCTAGTTGTTTGCCTTTGTTCCCTGCGCCTGTGATGAACTTAGCTAGGTATCCCGCATCACCCCACAGGTTCATCTTCCACCGCAGGTGACGGCAATGTTCGGTGAGGTGGCCGTGATCCTCATGATATGTGCAAAAAAGTTTGGAGTCTCTCATATTGGGGGGAGAATTGATCGGTTGTGGTCGAGAATACCAACTTTCCCTGCATATATCTTTTAGGATATCGTCAGCGGACATGTTGAGAGTGTATCGTAGTTCGACCGGTCCGAAGTTATTTCGGCGCTCCCTATCTTGGAACCGATCTTGTTGGATCGGTTTGGGGGGCATCGGATAAGTGAGCTGGAGTGGTTTAGGCTCATTGATCGGGGGGGGGTATGCGATCTGGAGCGGTTTAGGCTCAGGTTCTCGTTGTCGCTCGCCTCTCCCGTGGACCTCGGGACCTTTGTCCTTCCTGGTCGGTTTGAAAGCTTCTTCATGGTTGTTCCTGGCTCTTTTGCGACCCACCTGTGCTTCCCGAACTGTTTCCCTTCTTGGTAGTGTTCGGTTTAGGAAACGAATTTCATCATTCTTATCGGTGAGGTGGGTACAGTAGGCCAGTAGAGAATCTGTGGTTGGGAAGTCTTTGCCTATGAACTTCCTTCTCGCCCAATAGCCATTAGGGATGGAATTGATAAAGTTCTGGATGGCTATATTATTGGCATATTGTGGAATCTGGTTTGCTACGTCGATGAAGCGTATGCAATAGTCGTTGAGCCTCTCATTCGGCATCATAGTCATTTTCAAAAGGGTTTCGATGCTAATCTTCTTTTTCCTATGGGTGGCGTATCGAGTGGAGTACGCTCTTAGCAGCTCTGCCCAGTCTCTTATGGAGCCCCGTGGTAGGTTGTGATACCACGACGAAGCCTCTTGGCCCAAGCTGTTTTTGAAAAATTTGCACATAAGTGCCTGGTCATCGCTCCACAATTCCATCTTCGTCTTGTAGTGCCTTAGGTGGTCGATAGGACAACTCTTTCCATCATAAAGCCTGAACTCAGGGATGACGAACCCCGCCGGATTGCGATACCTCGTGATCTGTTCGGCGCATGGGGTTTCTTGGCATACGTTCCATGCTTGTTGGAACGCGTCATCCGAGGCTTGGTAGGGGGGGTATCCCCGCTGATGTGGTGGTGGTCCATAACTTTCCCCGATCATGTGTTCGGGATATCTACCGTCCTTCGCGTGCGTATCGAGGACACGTTCCCCACGCGTGTTTGGGTGGACGACCATCGGAGGGATTATCTCGGGGGGACTGTCCCCTTGATGGGGCGGTCTTGTGTTGGTTCGTCGCCCTGCTGTTTCCAGGGCGGCCCTGTAAGCTGAATCTTCCGCTTCACGACGTAGATCTTTATCTGTATTTGCGAACTGGGTAATTGGCAATGCGATGCCGGCAGCTGTCATGGCCGTCATACATGCCGCCAGTTGAGCTTGCAGCTGGGCATAGTTCTTTTCATTGGCTGGTAGAACAACGTGTTGTACTTCTACCGTGGATGGTGTAATTATCCTCGGCGGAAGAGTCGGTGGTCGGGACAACTGTTCAAGTACATGACCCCCGGGCATACCATAGCGGCGATCTTCGTTCGTTTGGAGACGAGCGCCGGAATTGATCGAGGCTGTTGGCAAAGGGACTCTTTAGCTCGTCCCTGCTTGGAATCCGGGTTGGCGTCTTCGTGCTCGCCTTAATACGGGCATGACTTGTTCTCCATCCGAGGACGAGGAGGGTTCGTCAACAATCCCTTCAATTCGCTGGGGTGGTTCTTGGTTGACATAGGAGGTTGTTGGTTGATTTCCGGGCTGGATAGCGTCATTTCTATCACGGATTTTGAGTAGATCGTCGAGGTCTTGTTGGCTGAATTGTACGTTTTGGTTATTGGTTTCTACTATCTCGGGATGGGTTTCTTCTACATTGGTCTCCATTGTCGCTCGTCTGGTAGAGGATTGGTATTCGAATTCTAAACTAGTTGGGGACTAGATGATTCCCGGAGACGGCGCCATTTGATAAAGCCATAACTTTGGTCGGTCGCGTTAGACTTTTCAACAATAGAATAATGATAAATTAACTGCAAGTAATGAACACCTCGTGGTCTTTATTATTGATCGGGTCATTACACTTGTTCGGATTATTATCAACTTGCTACAATTGCGCTTGATTTAAATATTTAAGCTCTTATCTTGATCGTTCTCTTTCTTCTTCGATGTTCGGTTCTTTCTCTGTTCGGTTTGTTTCCTCACTGGGTAAGCTTTGATTAATTTTTCTCTTTTCTCAACTTCTCACTATAATTTTTGGATAGATTTTTCGATCTGTCTCTCTGTGTCTCTTTCTGGGAGGGGTAGTTGGCTATTTATAAGCAACTATGCCTTCTAGGATGTTGACAAATGTCTTCATCTCAGGGGTTTTTTCAGATATGGGTCCCTAGTTAAGTGGGCTTGGGCTTTTAGTAATAACAGCCTTATTTCATGATGAAAAGGGCATGGGATGACCTATTTAAGCGTTGGGTACCCCTTTATAAAGTGGATTGATTATTACCCGAATAGAATATTCGGGTCCAATTTTCATGTTCTATCAGCTTGTCATATACACATATATATATAGCCCATATTTATCCATTTGTGTTTTTAATTGTTTACCTTATTATGACAATATGGATCTTTATGAATTGTGGTTCTCCAAAATTTGTGTTAGTGACTAATGTTGCAATGCAGTATAATTATGGTGCATAAACGGATATGCTTGTATCGGAAAAAAACTCAAACCTAAAAGCTAAATCCCTATAATCATCATCGATGTCTTGAGCTGACATCGGCCCGAATAACCAGATTATCATTTTAGATTGAAGAGTCACAACCCAAATGACTAACATTTCAGGTGACCATATATGTCATTTAAAAATTGGATTCAAAACCTTTGCTTTTATAAAATCAACCTTGTTTGATATTTGAGTTGATGATTTGAGCTCAACAGATCGGTCTCATGCCCATTTTTGGCCAATCTATGAAGTTAAAAAAGAAATGAATAATTCAGTACACCATATAGTAAGGATTTTCTCATATTTGACACACATACGCATTTCCAATAGCTGATTTATGTTGGCTTAATGATTAGAAAGTTTCCTGCTTGATTTTCTGATGCGTGATCGACCAAGGTGACACAAGATCGACCAAGGGGTGGACCTATCTATCAGGTTTCTTTAACAAATGCGGAATAAAATCAATGATAAAAATAACAGTAAATAAAAGTCAAACTAAAGACCGCGGCCCGTCACCTATAAAGAGGTGAGAACCTTGGTATGATTAGATGGTATGGAACCGCGATCCGTCACCTATAAAGAGGTGAGAACCTTGGTATGTGAAGACGCCACAAACGGTTGCGGGATACCGATTGATAAGTCAGTTTTGAACGCTACAAGGTAACCCCTTGATAAGTTCGGAAAGTTCAATGAAGAACCAAAGAGAAAACTCTCAAATATATTAATCAAAAACTTGATTTTTACAATCTGATTTGACCCCTATTTATGCTTGGAACAAGCCTCCAAGAATTGGGAAAGTCTAAAGAAGATAAGTTCAAAATTACAATAAATTCATATAGGTATCATAAAAATGAGTGCTTAGACTTCTCCAATACATTGAAATCAGCCTCCATGTATTTAAATCTTCTAGAATCAGCCCCCTTTTGGTTCATGCATGTAAACCCACGAAATTATCCTTTAATGTGGTGTCTTGAATAGCTCCAATCAGGTTCACAAAGTAATGAGCTTCGTTTGGACTTGTCACGGCCGTGTTTAAGCTTCTATCAGCCTCGTTTATTCTAAGTGTTAGCGCGTTCTTTCCCTCGTCATCGCGCATACCTTGCAACAGCCCGTTAAGCACTTCCTTGAACCTTTTAGCTCTAGCTCTCGTAACTGGTCCGATTGGAACTTGCAATGCGTCTCTCGGTGTAGCGGTCATGATCACATCATTTTTAGTGTTTTAACTTATGAGTTGTGACTACTTAATTTTTATACCTCATATCATGCCTACTTAATTTTTTAACCTAAAATCGTTATTCAAAAAAGTTTTAAAAAATAATATAATTACAATTTGACATGTATCAATACATTTGACTAATTTTTTTCTTACGAAAAATTCAAATATATTTTATTTTGAAAATTAATATACGAACTAGTTTAACTTAAATATAAAATCGAAAAAAGATAATATAACTCAATAATATGTCCCATTATTATGAAATATGTCTAGAATACGTTGTAAAAGTTTATAAACGTACAAAAAAAGTTATAATAATACAAAATTTGAGCAAAAATAGCTGAAGGGAGATGAAATGAGATAAAAATTAGAGGGGTAAAAGATTTAGACTCTATATAAACTTGCAAATATTTTGTGATTGACGTCTAACTTTTCAGTATTATCAATTATGTATACAATACTTGCAAAAATGTTCCATCTCAATTATCCCATTTAAAAAAAAATTAACTTCTAACTTTTCAAAATTAATCATTATGTATACAAGTAGTACTAGATTTCTTCAACGTCATGTGAAGTGTGAACGTAAAAACATGGGAAAATTATAATTTCATACGTTTGTGATTCACAAGAACAGCTAAATCAGCTTCGAAACTTTGACACGTGGCTTTTATGCTGCGTGTTTTTTTTAAAATTTTGAAAAAAAAAGTTAAAATTGATCAAAATTGAGCAAAAAGGAAAAAAAGGAAAAAATAAATAAAAATCAAGGTAAAAAAGAAGAAAAATTAAAAAAAAAAAACAAGGTATAAAAGAGAGAAAAAGTGTACAAATGAAGTTACTAAAAGATATAAAACCCGAAATAAAGAGATCAGCTTTGTCATAGAGTTAACAAACTGATTATATCTCAAAGACAATTTTTACATGGATGCAGTGGCGGAACCAGAATCAGTATATAAGGGGGCTGGATTTTAGAAAATCAATATGGGGGCTAAATCGTTATTTTCGTTAAAAAAAATAACACTGTAAAAATTTATTTTCGGAAAATATGGGGTGTGGGGGCTATAGTCCCCGCCAGCCCCCAGCTAGCTCCTCCCCTGCTGTCTCCCCTAAAAACGCAATCTTAGGTGCTACTTGAGTATAATTGTCTCGGGATAACCCAATTATTTCGTACGCAATAAATTTATTTAAGGTACTTATAGGTGCAAGTTCTGTGAAAGAAAATAAAGTATTAACGTGGGTAAATGTAATAATCTCACAATTAGAAAACTTTTTTATGAATGACTAAGAGTGTTTTTCTTGTACTTTAAGAGATAAGGTTTTCGGAAAAGTATTAACCGCCACTTCTATTAAAACATTTATATTAATGATGACTTTTTTAAAAGCTCCACACTTGTAAGAATATTCTAATTTTTATAAATGGATGATTATAAATAGTAGAACATGAGCTATGCTTATTATATAAAAATGGTAAACTAGCTTAAAAATTAGAGAGTTTTCTTATTAAGTACTAATATTAAATATGCCAAAAGTAATTTTGTCGACAATTAATCAAAACTTGATGAATTCATAATAACAACAAACTTTTGTTAAAGATAAACAACCATTATTATTGACAGAATTCCTTTTAATCAATATATAATTGAACAAAATATATAACGTTAAAAGTACGTAATCATCATCAACAAAAACATTTTAACAAGAAATTGGGGAATTACCCCCTAAACTCTTTATTAAAATTAAGCAGACATAATAATAAAGAACAATACACAATGATAAACTTGAAACATATAATTAAAAGATGTACAGAAGGGTGATAAAAAAATATACATCTCGGATGGAAAATGACAAAGTGTTGAAAACTATGGAAAATCACACATTTTACCACGTTACTATTTTCTATTACTATATTATACCGTTGTCCATTCTGCTTCCTTTGCTATGACATTATATATACAATAAAATGATAGCAAAATTCATAAAATGCTCCGTCCACAATCAATATTTTTTTTTGTGTGTTTGATGTTGAAAAGAGTAAATGCGAAAGTGCATTCAAAGGATCTGACATTGCCATTGGAAAATTGGAGAACTTTGTCTTTTCTTTTTATTATTTCTTTTTCATTTATAGTATCTGGAGTTAGAAACGAATTACCCTTCAGTCTGTTGTTAATTTTGTCTATTTGTCTTGAGTCGCACAATTTCTAATTTAACCGTCTTGAGTTCGTAAGGCCTTCGATATATTTTCGGTCATGCTCGTTGAGTTTGTCCGAGATAAGAATTTACGTTTTCTCGCAGACACTTGTCATATTTTCACCATTTAATACACAAAATCTGTAAAATAAACACAAAAACAAGTAAAATGGTACAAAACTATAATTTACATAATAACACTTAACTTACACATATTATTATATATTTATTCTTAAAACATTATATAACATTAAAATACTACAATATTTACAGCTAATCACCTATATGTATGTTGTATTTAAAAGATGGCTATATTGTTTGGGGAACAATACAGTTTTAGTTTAATTCAAACTCTTAATTAAAGGATATATATATATATATATATATATATATATATGGGGAGGATATATGAACACTAACACCAACTTAAACATCAAAATTCTAGCCATTCATTTCAACGTTCCGGATTAAAACTAATAAACTAAAAAATAAAAACATACTGTAAACTCTCTCTCTCTCTCCCTCTTTACAGACCTTCTATATTCCAACACAATACACGTCTTCTCCCTCTATCTCACTCTCTAAATCTCTTAACGTTACGGATGCTCTCCCTCTTGCATAATGGTCTAGATGTTCCGCCCTCTCTCTCTACGGTATTATCACACTCTCGATTTTTTAATTTTTTTTGGGAATTATGTTAAACTATATTTAATTGATTTTGGGGTTTTCTTTGGAATTAGTTTTAATTGATATTGTGTCGTCTTGTCTTTTTAAACTTATGTCAAGTATTTTTTCTCTTTTATGGTTGTTCTATGTCGTATTTTTTCTTATGGTTTTATTACACTCTTCCAAACTTTTTGTTATGCTGTCAAATTGATGTCGATGTTGATGTTTACACTAATATTCATAAAATCCAATGATAATATTAGGGTTCATGTTTTTATTGTAATAAAATCAGAATGAACTAGGTTTAATTAATATATGGCTTTTACCTTAAGTGTTCGACTACATTATATATGGAAATTATGTGTTATCCATACTGGATCACTTAATATATTATACATTGCGAATTTAGGAATTGTGAACTATGTTAAACTATATTTAATTGATTTTGGGGTTTTCTTTGGAACTAGTTTTAATTGTTGTTGTGTCGTCTTGTCCTTTTAAAGTTCTGTCAAGTATTTTTTCTCTTTTATGGTTGCTGTGTTGCGTCAAAAAATTTCGGTTGTTACCTTTATATTAAACAATCAAATCTTCAATGTTAGT
The DNA here is from genome assembly GCA_963920805.1 of Primula vulgaris. Lineage (NCBI taxonomy): Eukaryota > Viridiplantae > Streptophyta > Magnoliopsida > Ericales > Primulaceae > Primula > Primula vulgaris. The sequence continues at coordinate 16,146,094 of OY987219.1, forward strand.
ATGTTCTTTTGATAAAAAAAATTTTGTGATTAATTGTTATTTAGGTCACTGTGAATGCAAATATAACTTCTAATACAGAAGAAGAAACTTTGGGTTTCGACAATGACGAAGTGAATGATGTAGAAGTACATCATTTGGAGGTCAATAATTTTCAAATATCAAAAAATGATACAGAAGTATCAAATGTACCAGCAGTTGGTATTTCCTTCAAAACACTTGAGAAAGCACACAAATATTATGAGGATTACGGTCGACAAAATGGTTTTTAGATTCGAGTTAGAACTACTAGCAAAAGACCAGGAACATATGAAGTGATTAGTAAATTATTTGTTTGTGTTAGAGAAGGAAAACACGTTCCCAAAACTGACGAAGACGGTGAGTTACATAATGAGAATGCTGAAAATAAAAATAAAAGAAAAAACAAAAACTGTTCAACGCTTAAAATTGAGTGTAAGGCTCAAATGCGAGTTAAGAAACAATGGGATGATGAATGGAAAGTAACAGTGTTCGAAGTGAGTCACAACCATTCAATGATTTCTAAAAAAAAGGATGAAAATGGGATCAAATCAATACTTACCTAAAGAAGTTACGGTATTGGCCGAAGCATTTCATAAGGAACAAATCAAAATTTCAAAAATTAATTCGGTTTTTTGTGGGGAGCATATAGGACTTGATAATAGACGGGTCTATAATGCATTGAGTAATGTGAAATTTAAGAACTTAGATGTGGGAGATGCACAGTCAATGATGTTATATTTTCACACTAAAAAAGCACAAAATCCACAATTTTTCTATGATATCCAAATAGATGACAATATGAGGGCGACAAATTTCTTTTGGGTGGATGCTCAATCTCGTATGGCGTATCAATATTTTGGAAATGTAATTTGTTTTGACAAAACATATCGAACAAACAAGTATGAAATGCCTTTTGCCCCATTCACTGGAGTGAATACCGTTGGCAAACGATACAATTCGGATGTGCGCTATTACAAGATGAGAGAGAGGTTACATTTACATGGTTATTTGAGACGTGGCTTAAAGCAATGGGGGGGACGTCCTCCACTTGCAATAATCACAGATCAAGACTTGGCTATGAAAAGAGCAATTGCATGCGTCTTTCCTAATGCATATCATCATCTATGTATTTGGCAATATTCAAAAAAAATTCCTGGAAAAATTGTCCCATGTGTACTATAAGAAATCAAAGTTCAAGAAAGAGATGAAAAATTGTCTTTTGTTCACATATAATATAAGGTAGAGGATTTTGAAAAGAGATGGGCAACAATGATAACGGATTATGGTCTAGAAACTAACGATTGGTTACGACAATTGTATACTATTCGTAAATCGTGGGTTTCTGTTTATAACCGTGACAATTTTTTTGCCGGTATGAATACTACCGGACGTAGTGAGGGAATCAATTCACTTTTTAATGACTTTGTTACGTGGAAAACAACTCTTAGTGAATTTGTCGCCAAATATGACCAAGCTTTGAAAAGGATAAATGAAAGGGAAAATCATACACCGACGGATTAAAATCATACATAGTGACCTCAAGGGATTACGAAACTCAAAAATTCATCGTCACTTTGGATTCAAAAACCTACGAAGGTATGTTTTTAACTATAAACTTGTTTAAATTTATATCTTGTAAATTTTATTCTATAGGTCTCGCTTTTTATTTATTATTGTTCGTTGTCATCTTTACAGGTAAATGTGAATGCAAAAGTTTTGAGTTTGTAGGAATATTGTGTAGGCACATTCTAAAGGTGTTTGTTCGGTCACACATTGATGTGATACCTGAGCATTTCATTTTGTCGCGATGGAGTCAAAAAGCCAATAAATTTAGATATTCATCAGATCTGTTGCAAAACGATGGAAAGGAAGAGACATATGTTTTGAGACTTGACCATATGTGTCAAGAATCAACTAAAATTGCTTGTTTGGCTTCGAAATCGGAAGAAACTTACAAATTTTACATAGAGACTATGAAATCTCTTTTTGATAATATTCTAAAAATCTGTAATTCTACGCGTCATTCTACCAATGAAACCAATGTTCTGCATTCAACCGCGCCAACTCAAAGTGTGCTTTTGGATCCGAATGTCTCAAACTAAGTGAAGGAAGAAAGACAAAAATGGAAAAGGGGCCAAACATGATAGTTAAAACCCAGAAAGAATTAAAAGTGGCTTTGAGTTGCCAACAAAGAAGAAAAGAATGTGTCAAACATGTAAAGAGTTTGGACATGATGGGAGAACTTGTCCTCAAAATCCAAAGAGTAAAAATTACGCAGGTGATCGAGTAAAAGATTTATTTTTTATTTTATTTATTTCATAATATTTTTTTTCCCGTATATCACTTGCATGAGTGGATCATAAAGGAGAAAACCGAACATGAGAATGTTATTCCGTTTAGAAGATGATGAAAGCAAGACTTCGTGAAAAAGCTGGTTCAAGATGGTTTTATCATTCACTAGTTTTTTTTTTTTTTTGGAATTCAATAAATATGAACTTGCACTGTTATGAGACCTGTTTTTGATGTAAAAAATTCTTGAATATGGTATTTGGTGAAGACGATGTGTTTTTGTGCTTTTATAAAGTTCTAGTTAGCTGATTCTGGCAACAATGAGGCTGTTTTTCTTGATTCTTAGTGTGGCTATTTAGCTCTACCTATAACCCGTGATTGCAAGTCCTTTTCTTAAGGAAAAGCCATTCTTCTTGTTGCTGCTAGCTAGATTCGTTTTAAGTTTAAAGCTTGTGCTAGAGTTTCAGAGTGGTGTCAATTTTTTTCTTCTCACGAATTGCTTCAAACTTGTCAAAGTTTCAATAACATATCTTGAAACTTGTCATTGTAGAAACATATCTTGAAATATTCAGCACGAAATATCCAATCTTATAAAGATGCGTACAAAATCTTATAATGAGCACGAAATATCCAATCTCTATTGTCACGAAGTATATCTCGAATTATAGTTACAAAGTTTATAAAGATGCATACAACTACATTCTTCAAAAATAAATAAGCTTAATTTTACATTAAAAAAAATACTTTTTGCAGAAATATCATTGAACAAAATGGCAACAAAATGCTCTTTTATCAACTTGATATTCAACGTCAATAACGGTTTGATCCTCTAACCACCTTGGTGGAATTTTTGTAGGGTCCAAAGACGACTTTTTACTAACATAGCATTCCTCGAGGAGTTTTTTTAGATATCCTGATATAGCATTTATCTTGATACTTGTTTCTTCAATTTGCAGCAAAGTAATCCAGCTTGGCATCACCATATTCCTATAAATAATAATGCTAACTATAATTGCAAGAATTGATTATAATTCTTACAACACACGGACCACCAGAACTGCTAAAAGTTGAAATCGGAAACTCAAATATATTATTCATAAGAAACACGCCAATAACTTTGTAAAAATATAATCCAAAAACCACTACTCCAATAATTCAAATTTGTATAAGTGTTCTTGCTGTGATTTCTTACTTCATTAGATCTGAGGGGCATATAAACAAATGAGCCATTTAGTTTTAAATTTTGATCAAAATTAGTCTTCAGGTAAAACAAATGTTTAGTTTGGTCCTTTCATAGTACGTTCCTAAAATCAAATGTTTTAAACTCCATGATAAGATCTTGTGAATCCATTATTTCAACAAGACAATAGGTACCTGGATCCAATAATTAAGAATCAAAACCTATTTTTCACAAAACAAAAATCTCCCAAAGCATAAATGATTTTTTTTAATGTGAGGACATAAAATAGACTCCCATTTTTTTTATCAAAAGAACATACTAACACTGAAGATTTTATTGGTTAATATAAAGGTAAAAACCAAAAAGTTTTGACGCAACACCGCAACCATAAAAGGAAAAAATACTTGACAGAACTTTAAAAGGACACGACGACACAACAACAATTAAAACTAGTTCCAAAGAAAACCCCAAAATCAATTAAATATAGTTTAACATAATTCACAATTCCTAAATTCGCAATGTATAATATATTAAGTGATCCAGTATGGATAACACATAATTTCCAGATATAATCCAGTCGAACACTTAAGGTAAAAGCCATATATTAATTAAACCTAGTTCATTGTGATTTTAGAACAATAAAAACATGAACCCTAATATCATCATTGGATTTTATGAATATTAGTGTAAACATCAACATCGACATCAATTTGATAACATAACAAAAAGTTTGGGAGAGTGTAATAAAATCATAAGGAAAAATACGACATAGGACAACCATAAAAGAGAAAAAAATACTTGACATGACTTTAAAAAGACAAGATGACCCAATAACAAACAAAACTAATTCCAAAGAAAATCCCAAAATCAATTAAATATAGTTTAACATAATTCCCAAAAAAAAATAAAAAATCGAGGGTGTGATAATACCGTAGAGAGAGAAGGCGGAACATCTAGACCATTATGCAAGAGGGAGAGCATCCGTAACATTAAGATATTTAGAGAGTGAGATAGAGGGAGAAGATGTGTACTGTGTTGTAATAGAGAAGGTTTGTAAAGAGGGAGAGAGAGAGTTTACCGTATGTTTTTTTTTTTTTAGTTTATTAGTTTTAAACATGACCGTTGGAATGAATGAGTAGAATTTTGATGTTTAAGTGGGTTGATGTTTAAGTTGGGGTTTTTCATAAGGCCTTCGATATATTTTCGGTCATGCTCGTTGAGTTTGTCCGAGATAAGAATTTATGTTTTCTCGCAGACACTTGTCATATTTTCACTATTTAATACACAAAATCTGTAAAATAAACATAAAAACAAGTAAAATGGTACAAAACTATAATTTACATAATAACACTTAATTTACACATATTATTATATATTTTTTCTTAAAACATTATACGACAACACTAAAATACTACAATATTTAGAGTTAATCACTTGTATGGATGTTGTATTTAAAAGATGGCTACATTGTTTGGGGAACAATACAGTTTTAGTTTAATCCAAACTCTTAATTAAAAAAAACAAGACGCATATTTGTGTTCCCGTCGTGAAACCGTGGAGATTTGCATTAGCCAAATCTTGATTTGGAGCGTTTTTGAAAAAAAGTGTCTACTTGGGTGTTTTTCATGATGTTCATATAACATTTCCCTATATATATATACTATTATTATAAACCAACTCAAGAGTTTTGAGCCTACCAAAATTTGCCATTTTTTTTTAAAAATATCTCTATATTTTTTTATTAATTACAATAATAATATACTCACATAAAAAAATATAAAAGCTAATAACTAATAATACTATTTATCCCTCTTTAACTACAAAACATTCTTTTAACTCTTATCATTTTATACTATTTTTTTTGGTTTTATCCACATGAGAAATGATACATGCACAGAGTGAGTTGCACAGTATATGCACAGAATGGTCATGTGAAATGTAATAATAGGTGATATGTAAATGGTGGTAGGGTACAGTTTGACTTTTCACTCATGTAATTAGTCATTATGTATACCATTATATGTATTTCATTATGTGCATATTACTCTATCCATATATTTGTATAATAACTACACTTATTTTTTATATTTTGATTAAACCGCGCGTCGCACAAAAATTTATTACATCCTATATACATGAAGCCTATATAAAAAAAATTATTTGACTTCCCAAATAATATGTAATTAAATAGATATTGGGTGTATTTTGTTGGATGGTAAATGAATTTTGAGACTTTAACGTGTAATTCCAATCTTTTATTAATCCAAAAATAACCTGAGGCTTGATTTTGAAAAGGAAAACCCAATTATCAGAAATTTTATTATTACGAGATATATGGATACAAGCTAGCTATAAGGTTAAATAAGACAAGTTTTTTTTTTTTATGATGAAACAAATACTGTTATCAAAGAATTGGGAATTGCATCGCCCATTGTTATCCAAATCAAAGTATATATGAACGTGAGACTTAATGAGAGAGATGTCCAGACTCAAAATCGAAAAAAGCGAGATGGAGTATTTTTTGATTTATTTTAACTAATATAATCTGAGCCATTAAAAATATTACCAAATGGATGTTTATATTTAATGTGTAAGCACAATGTATTTTTTTTATGTGTGTATGGATTCTCCCCCTATATATATATATTTTTTCTTTATATTATGCTTAAAAAAGTAAATAAAAGTTTATAATTTTATACTAGAATTACATTATATATATCATAATTTAAATTAGAACAACATGGCTCTGATACCAACTATACAAGTGTTTTGTATATTATATACATACATACATATATATATATATATATATATATATATATATATATATATATTGAAAATATATATAATATTTAGTATTATCCTTATATTAATAAGAAGAGTAAAGAAAAAATAAAATAAAATAAAATAAATAATAAAATAATTATAATAAATGAGACTTTTATTGCATGACAAATTATGGTTAAACTGTGTATGTTTCGTTTATACTCCGTTCTAGTCTGATGAGGACATTGTTACTAAAAGTTAAAGACTAAACGTATCAATTATTTTAATTTATTTTCTTTATTGTACTCAATATGGCAAAGTATGTATCATGGTATCATACTACAATTAGACAATAGTGGTTGGTAGTGTTGACTAAGTTTTAGACTGTGACATCATTGTTCTTTTTAGCAATGAGTTTCACTAATGAATGTCTGTAGATAATTTAATACACATACAAGTTATATTGCCTTATTCAAGGAAAGTTATTTGCCTTAGAATTTGTAGTTTAAAATCAATACATCATCCTTATACGTGTTCTATAAAAATTACAAATGGGCTAATATCCTATGTTTAAAGTTGTCTATCTTGGGAAATTTAAGCATTCATATTTTAAACAACATAAGTTTGTTTGTATATAACTTGGATCTTTTTCTTTTATTCTTTTTCTACTAGGACCAAAAGAAAAGTCTACTTAAAACACAATAAAATTCACAAATTAAACTACAACCTTAAGAGTAATTACATAAACATAATTATGAATAGAAAAAATAGATATGTAACAAGACACGTGACAAGTATTAAAGATAATAAATATTCTAATTCTCTAAGAGTACGATTAATATATGGTTCCATAATTTTTTTCCACATATTAATTAACTAAAACATACTTACAGTACTTGAATACCTTAATGAATAATTCCCCAGTAGTGGTGCCAGAAAACTTGTCTCTGCTAAAACGCACCCAAGTTTAGGTGTTAGTTGAGTATAATCTTTTATGAATAACCCAATTATTTCGTACACAAGTAATTTACTTAAGGTCCTTCTAGATGCAAGTTCTGCGAAAGAAAATAAAGTATTAGCATGGGTAAAGTGTAACAATCTGATAATTAGAAACTTTTTTTACAATTTTTTTGTAACTTAGAGCGCCTTTTTATAGTATTCGAAACTTATATTTAGAGAACAAAATACATATTTTTATTAATGACTAAGAGTGCTTTTCTTGTAGTTTTAGAAATAAGGGTTTTGGAAAAGTATTAACCGCCACTTCTATTAAAACATTTATAGTAATGATGACTTTTTCAAAAACTCCACACTTCTAAAAATAGTCTAATTTTGACAAATGTATCATTATAAATAATAGAACATGAGCTATGGTTATTATATAACAATGTTAAACTAGCTTGAAAATTAGAGAGTTTTCTTATTAAGTACTAAATGTGTCAAAGGTAATTTTGTCGATAATTAATCAAAAATTGATAAAATCACAATAACAACAAACTTTTCTTAAAGATAAACAACCATTATTATTAATAGAATTCCTTCTAATCAATATATAATTGAACAAAATATATAACGTCAAAAGTACGTAATCATCATCAACACAGATAGTTTAACAAGAAAGTGCGGAATTACCGCCTAAACCGTTTATTAAAATTAAGCAAACATAATAATAAGGAACAATACACTATGATAAACTTGAAACATATTATTAAAAGAGGGATAGAAGGTGATACAAAAAATACACGTCTAGGATAGAAAATGGCAGAGTGTTGAAAACTATGGGAAATAATACATCTTAATGTGTTACTATTTTCTATTACTATATTATGCCTTGCTATGACATTATATATACAATAAAGTGGGAGCAAGATCCATAAAATGCTTCGTCCACATTAGTAATAGCCTTCTGAATCAATATTTTCTTTGCATGTTTGAAGTTGAAAAGAGTAAATGGAAAACTGCATTCAAAGTATCTGACATTGACATTGGAAAATTCGAGACATTTGTCGTTTATTTTTATTATTTCTTTTGTATTTACAGTATCCAGAGTTAGCAACCAATTACCCTTTCAGTCTATTGTTAATTTTGTCTATTTGTCTTGAGTCGCACAACTTCTAATTTAACCTTCTTGAGTCCGTAAGTCATTCGATATGTTTTCGATCATGCTCATTGACTTTGTCCGGGACAAAAAATTATGTTTTCTCCTAGGCCATTATCATAGTTTCACCATTTAAAAAAAAGAAAATAAAAGTTAATAATTTTATACTAGAATTACAATATATTTATTTCATAATTTAAATTAGAACAACATGGCTCTGATACCAATTATAGAAGTGTTTTGTATATATATATATATATATATATATATGGGGAAGGATATATCGACACATAAAAAAAAAAAACTATGCTTACATTTTAATCCTAACCATCCATTACATATTCTTTTAAGGGTTGTGATGGTTTTTTTATTTTAGGTAATCTTGGCCATTGAAAAAACACTAAATAGATGATTAGGATTAAAATGTAAGCACAATGTTTTTTTTTATGTGTCAATATATATTTATTTATATTGAAAAAATATATAATATTTAGTATTATTCTTATATTAATAATAAAAGTAAACATTAAATAATATAAGGAATAGAAAACTTACAATAAATGAGACTTTTATTGCTTGTCAAACTACGACCAAACTGTGTACATGCCAAACTATAAAATGAGAGAGAAAGATAATAAGTGTATGTCTCGGAAATCACAAGTATTAAATAAGGCAAACTTTTGACTTTAGATTTTATCAATCTAACTGCTTTTGTGTGTTTAGAACTCGAAGAAGAATTATTATTTTTTTAGTCTAGAATATAGAATAGCTGCATATTGAGTAAAATTTTTATAGTAAGGAAAAATATAATTTAAAATTCCCAAAAATCTTTGTAATTGTTTTATATATGTAATTTCATCTGGAAATTTAGAAGCAAATTCTATACTTCTTTTAATTGGAACAATCATTCCATTATTAATTTCATATCCTAAAAATCTTACTTTGATTTGAAAAGTTTTTATTTTTTAGGCTGATATAACCAAACCATGCCTAATGATTATATTTTTTAAAATATTAAGATGTTTAATATGTTGATCTATTGATTGAGAAAAAACAAGAATATCATCTATATATACCAACATATACTGAGTATAAAGGATGAAAATATCATTCATTATATTCTGGAATTTAGAATGAGTATTTTTTTTAGAGCAAATGGCATTCATTACATTCCATTCATAATGTCCAAATGATACAGTGAGAGCAGTTTTGTATATATATTTTTCATCTATTTGAATTTGTCAGTAACCTGATTTTAAATAAAATTTGAAAAATATTTTAGCATTGTAAAGACGGTCCAAAAGTTCTTTTTTTTATTTGGGATCGGATAACGAATCCATCTAATTACTTTATTTAGAGGTTTGTAATTAATAACTAAACGGGGGACTCCTCTTTCTTTTTCTGTGTTTTTATTAACATAGAATGTAGTACAATTCCAAGGAGAATTAGATTTTCTAATTAAACATTTTTCTAGTAAACTATTAAATTCCTGTTTACATAATTACAAATATTGATTATTCATTTGACAAGGCGCCCTATCCTTTTTTGGTATTAATTTTTCATCAAAATTTTCTTCGTAAGGTAAAGTAACAATATGTTGTTTTCTATTCCAAAATGTATTAGGTAAGTCACTGCAAATGCTTTTATTAAAATCCTTTTAAATATGAAAGATATTTTATTTCATGACATCAGTCTGGACATCATATTCTATTGAAAGATGACAAATTTTAGATTTTAAGAAATTTATTAGTTTTTCTTTTAGTAAAATATGTTTTAATTTATTTAAAAACTTTGTTTGAGAATCAGTAATAAAATCGCATTTTATATTTTTACCTTATTTTATAGAAGATATTCCTGAAGAGTCAACTGTTATACTCCATTAAAGAAATTAGAAATGGTGTTCCTAGAATAACATGTTGGAAAAGTTTTTTTACTAATAAAAATGTTGCTGGTATAGAAATATTCTCATTACAAATGTGGACATCGGTTAACTTATATTTGATTGATATTTTATTACCACTAGCTAATGTTAAAGACTGAATAGTCTTTTCAAAATAATTGGTTCGAGTTATTCATTCATTGATACAATTCATGTCTGCTCCACTATCTACTAAAGCGATAAACTTTTCAATGAAATTATTTTTTATTATAATTGACACTTCAATAAGCCACTTCTGAGAAGTAACTTGCTGTTAAATATTGAAATATTCCTCATTATGTTTAACACCGATAGAACTAAATCCTTCATTGTCAAAATTATTAATAGTATTATCTATTTGCTCAATAAAATTCATTATTTGATTAAATATAATATTTTCTTTTTAAAGAATCTTATCTCATTTTTTAACAGATTTATTCTCTCTTTAAATCTTGTAATGTTACTGGTTTTTCTTGTTGTTTGGATAGAAATCTAGCTTTAACTTCACTAAACCTATAGCTATCAGGTGTAGGTTTAGCTGTAATAATTTTAGCTTATTGTTCACTTTTTAGAAATTTTTCTAAAAGTTGGTGTCTAATACCAATATCAGTTATTTGGTCTATGATCATTAATAGATGTTGACTAAGCCTTTTTATTCTTAGACCATGCATGTCTACTATAGCTTTATAAAAAAATATCTTTGGTGTTTTGAGAAATTACATTACATTCACAACAATGTGAATTTTCTGTAATTTTTTATTCAGATGATTACGAATCCGGAACTTCTAAAAGTTGATCTTCGGATTTCTCTTTTTCGGAATCACTAGAATTTAGTAAAATTTTAAGTTAATTGGAGTTTTAGACCTTCTTCTATGTCTAAAATTTGTATTTTTTTCTTTAGTGCTACACTTATTAGCATGATGAACTGGTTTTCCACATTTGTAACAAGATTTATATAATTTGTATTATTAGGTTTAACTTTATAATACTTCTTATTACTATTAAACTGATAGTGTCTATTTTTTGAGGGATGCCTGTTTGAATAATTATTAGAATTTGTTTTATTTTGTTGTAATTGTCTCTTAGAATATCTAGAAAATATAGTCCTTTTATTAGGACTTTTAAATTTATCTTTAGGAAGTAATTTTTCTCCACAAGCAAACTGATCACAAAATTCACCTAATTGATATTTTTTCTCTTAATCTATGTTTTTTTCATAGAATTTCTAATCTTCAAGTCCTTACATAAAATTAATCCTTCTTCTATACATGCATTTAGTAGAGAACCGTAAGTGTAATTACTATAGGGAATTGTAACACCATCATATTTGTCTCTAAAATTCTTTCTTATTTTTTCAGCAAATAAATATGGAAGACGATCAATAAATTTGGACTTGCAATGCTCATGATTTGCATATGAGAGTTGCATTACCCTTGATAGGAAAACTTTTTTATACCATCTAAATTAGGTTAAAGTATGACCTTTAAGATTTTATAATAAACTAATAGCTTGTTCACTATTATTAGTGACAGCTCCTGTAAAATGCTCTAATATAGTAAGTACGAGACAATAAATAGCATTTTCTTTTATTATATTAGTACCTGGTTCATTTTTTACCGCACTTATAATTTCATATCTTTGTTCTATTTGGAGACAATGGTCCCACCATCCTTTTAGAATCCCGAAAAATCCGCAAACAATAACATTTGCTATTACTTTGTCACTATTTTGTGAATAATATGTTTGTTTACATATTGTATCATACATCATCATTTGATGTAATTGGTCATGAATCTGCTTATCAGATAGGCCATCTATGTTCCATTCATAAATGGTTTGTGCATGATAATTATTTTGTATTATGGTCTTATTTTTTTTCATATAATACATCTTGAGTGATAGGCCTTTTATAATAGTACCTTTCAAGTGCCCTTGGCCTATACTCAATCTTGTTTAAATCTAATACAAGATCTAAAAATTGTTTTTCTAGATCTTGTATGTTACCAGAATTTTCTGGTTCAGAATCAGAGAAACACTATTTAATTTGTTCATCGTAATTTATTGTACGTAGATGAACATTAGCTAATTTTTCTTCTAATGCTTTTATATATGTTGAGGGTGATGATGGATCAAATTTGAATCATGTTTCTTCCATTGGTGGTTTAATGATATGCATTTTTATTGGCTCTTTTCCTTTAAAGTTTAACATTATTGATTTACCTTTTTCTTCAATATTTGATAAATTGTCAATTTTTTCTTCAATGCTTATTAATTGAGAAGCAATTGTTTTCATACAAAGATTAGTATAATTTAATTTATTCATAATATTATATAATTCTTTTATAGTATCTTTCATATCTTTAAGATCTATTTGTTTTCAAAAAGCATTTATTTATATCTTTTCTTTATTATCTTTATCTTGTTGTGTGACATATTACCTCGTTATAGATATATATATATAGAGAGAGAGATATGTATAGATATATGAAGAGGTATGAGAGACAACAATAAGCGATGCTTTATTAATCAGAATGTCTGTGGAGTGATGCATACATGAGACACCCTAACCATCTTTATATAGTAGAGGGTAGGGTTACAAGACCTAGAAAGCCCAACTTAGACATAAGTAAAATTCATGGACTAAGGCCCAAGATAGCCAATAATATCCTACAACATATCTAAATATATTGTCATTGACTCAGTAGGTGGATGTACTCGCTTAACAATTTTGTCTTTTGATAATTGCCAAGTGCTTTCTAAAATATTTAGAGAAATATTATATTCTTGTAAATATTTTTTTGTGAACAAGGGAATAAAATATTCAATTTTATTATAAGAAATTAAGTCTTGATAATAAAGATTCTTAAAAAAATTAAGTTGTTTTTTTTTTAACTTATTAAAATACCAATTTCTAAAACATTGGTTTCTTGTATCTTGAAATCCTCAATTAAAAAATTTCCTTAAACTGCTATTTTGGCTTAAATCCATAAAAATGATTTGTTGTTTGTTAGACCTGAAATTTTAGGTCAGTGAGTGTTATTGACTCAACTATAGACTCTTCTATCTCGCTATTTTTTTGGTAGATTCCATGTGTAATATTATTTTGAGAAATTTTTATCACTCTAATTGATTCTTCTAAATCAACAGGCGTTTGTGATGTTGATGGTCTAGTAGACTGGGGTATATCTACTTTATAAGGAAACCTTCCAATTTTTGTAGAAAAACTTCTGTATAATCTTTAATACCCGGTGTTCCTATTTTCTTAGTTTCAGATGCTCAAGTAAACATTAGTTTAAAATGTATTCGATATACAAGAGTAATAACTCTTGATCCATAAGCATAATTACAGCATTTAGTTTGGATATATAATGAGACCGAATCCAATAGGTTTCTATCATCCAAACCTAGACTTAGATTTAGATAAACATTAAAATAAGTAGGACCATGACTAAAACTAGTCTCTACAGATCCCATACTGAAACCATTCTCAAAATTAAGACAACGGGCGGATCTCTAAAATTAGCATATATACAAGCATTTAATCTTTGTAAAGTTAAAGATTTGAAGGCAATTTGAACAAAACCTATATGTACCCAATGATATTTATTTGGGTATTCTTGTAGAGTTTTTATAAAATCACAATTATCGAGCAATATTATTGTTGCTTCAGCTTCATCTAATCTTACTACTTGTTCAACGGTTTTTACTATTAATTTAGATTAATTGAAAAATGAACATGTCTTGTATATTTCTCTAGAAGGTACTGTTGGAATTGTCCAACGATTAAGTTGCTCTTCCGTATTAGGAAATTCTAATATCTCAGAATTTTTGAAATCTGGTTTTTTAGAATAAAAAAAAATTGTATCTAGAGATGTTTAGTAAGTAGGATATATATAATATAATTTTTTATATAAATAGTTAAACTTATTTTTCAAATTTTAAGTATAATGTAAAAATAATATGTATTATAAAATTTCGAAATAATGTATATATTTGTTTCAAATTTAATTATTATTAGCCCATCTGTCAACACAGTCAAACACCCACATCATCAACGACAATTTTAAGGGGTTTAAAATGGCTTCACGAATAACCCACACCGTCAATGACGATTTTAATGGACTTAAAATGGATTCATGAATATGCGACTTAATTAGATGGCGTCCCACTAATAACATTTAAAAAGAAAACTTTAAGTTGTATACTACAATAGTTTTATTATACCATCTTTTCTTTATATAATGCTTAAAAAGGGAAATAAAAGTTTACAATTTTATACTAGAATTACATTACATTATATATATATATATATATATATATATATATATATATATATATATATTATATATTGAAAATATAAATAATATTTAGTATTATTCTTATAATAATAATAAAAGTAAAGAATAAATAAAAGAACAAATAGAAGACTTACTATAAATGAGACTTTTATTACATGTCAAACTATGACCAAACTTTATATATATATATATATATGTATATATATATATATGTTCTATTATAATAAATGAATCCAAAAAAACAGTTACATTTGAAGCTGCCAAAGTACCCCCATTTTTTTTTTAGAAAAAAACACCAAAACTTTTCATAACTACCCACTTATATAAAATTTCAAAACTACTTTCAAAATTAAAAAAAAAACTGTTATATATAAATGAACTAACTATTTGATTTTTAAAATAAAAAAAAAACTCACCCAATTTTTAAAATGTGTGTATGTATTTACTAGTATATATATAAGTGAACCCAAAAAGACAGTTACTTTTGAATCTGTCAAAGTGCTCCGATTTTTGTTAGAAAAAAACCAAAACTTTTAATATTACCCACCTATATAAAATTTCAAAACTACTTTCAAAATTTGAAAAAAAATCTGCTATTAACTATTTAATTTTTAAAACAAAAATAAACTCACCCAATTGCTGGCAAGGCACACAACGTATTCATGTATTTACTAGTATCATTCTATTATAATAAGTCAAACCAAGTCAAATGAGCCTGTCCAATTTAGCCACTTTTTTTTCAAAAATACCTCTACACCTTTATATTAATTACAATAATACCATACTCACATAAAAATATAAAAAGTAAAAAACTAATAAAACTATTTATCTCTCTTTAATAACCAAACAGTCTTTTAAATTTTAAACTATTTTTTTTCTATTATCCACATATTTATATCATAACTATACATATTTTTTATATTTTTATTACATTACGCGCCGTATACGCAATGCGTGGGGCACGATTACTAGTATATATATATATATAAATTGATGGGAAAGACAATTAAAGGATATATCATACTATTATTATAAGTCAATCCAAGATTTTTGAGTCTGTCAAATTTTGCTATTTTTTAAAAAAAGATGCATCTATACCTATTTATTAATTATAATAATACCATACTCTCATAAAAAACTATGAAAATTAAAAACTAATAACACTCTTTACCACTCTTTAACAACTAAATATTATTTTAATTCTTATCATCTTATATTTTATTCTCCATATAATTGTACAGGGCCAGTTCTGAGGAATTTGAGTCCCAGTGCAAAAGTGAAAAAAAAAATCTTTTATCTTAAATAGACTCGAGTTCTCAAAAATTATTTATAGTAAAAAAAACTACATGCGTAATAGAAAATTGCCTTATCAACCTCACGTAGAAAGAGTTTCTCAGCCCATATATAGAATGGGGAAAAATTGTTAGACAAACCAAATACCATTTGCTTAATTTTTGTATTTAATATAACGGGTTATTTTTGTTTTTGTTATCTGTACTAACATCACATTTCGTTTTTTAGCCCTCCACTACCATTTTTTTTCTTCTGCTTCCCTCTACTTACAATATTTTTCTTTTTTGGGAATCACTTGTTAAATACTTAACAGAATTGACAACGCGTGTCATCACATGGCCCATTTCCGTTAACGGCGGGGGTAAATATTGTCAATTAAAGAGAAAACTTAAAAAAATTGTTCAATAAACTTTAAAAAAGTGCCAAAAAAAGTACGTCTTAGGTGCCAAAAAACCCAATGTTAACGCTTTAACGGAAATGGGTCACGTGATAGCACGCGTTGTCAATTCTTTTAAGTAATTCACACCTGTTTCCAAAAAAGATAAGAATTGTAAGTAGAGAGAAGCGAAAGAAAAAAAATGTTAATAGATGGCTCAAAAACTCAAAAACGAAATGGGGGTGTTAGTACAGGTAATAAAAACAAAAATAACCCTTAATATAACGTATTTGTTAATTATTTGGTTTTTCTTGTGTCAATTTTCACTGTGAGTACTAATAAACAGTTATTTTAAACTACATTGGTGACTGGTGTTATAAAAATACCTAATTAATTGTGATGAGCCCGTGGTCAAAATGCTTAACTATGTTCACAATTTGGCCTTTACTTAATATATATATCATATTAGTACGAAATTAACTATACATGCACAGCTAAACAAAGTGAACTTTTGGGCCCGTTTTTTATACGGCCCATTGCACCTGCACTGCTGGCATAGGCCCAAAATCGGCTCTGTATTTGTATCATAACTATACTAATTTTTTATATTTTCATCGCATTAACATATTTGCTAATTGTTGGGTATATCTTGTGTCAATTTTCACTGTCAGTACTAACAAACAGTTATGTTAAACAACAGTGGTGACTGGTGTTATAAAAATACTTAACTAATTGTGCTGGGATAGTGGTCCAAATCTTTAACTATGTTTACAATTTGGCCTTTTACTTAATATATATCTCATATCAGTACGAAATTAACTATACATGCACAGGTAAACAAAATGTGTTTTTGTGCCCATTTTTTACACGTTCCAATGCACATGCACTATTGGCACAAGCCCAAAACTGGCTATTTATCTGTATCATAACTGTACGGATTTTCTATATTTTTATCGCATTAACATATTTGTTAATTGTTGGGTCTTTCTTGTGTCAATTTTCACTGTGAGTACTAACAAACAGTTATGTTAAACTACATTGGTGACTGGTGTTATAAAAATACTTAATTAATTATGATGTGACGTTGGTCCAAATTTTTAACTATGTTCACAATTTGGCATTTTACTTAATATATTTTTCATATCAGTACGAAATTAACTATACATGCACAGGTAAACAAAATGAAATTTTGTGCCCATTTTTTACACTGCCCAATGCAACTGCACTGTTGGCACATACCCAAAAGCGGCTCTGTATTTCTATCATAACTATACTAATTTTTTATATTTTTATCGCAGTAATATATTTGCTAATTGTTGAGTCTTTCTTGCGTCAATTTTCAATGTTAGTACTAACAAACAATTATTTTAAACTAGAGTCGTGACTGGTGTTATAAAAATACTTAATTAATTATGCTGGAGCAGTGGTCCAAATTTTTAACTATGTTCACAATTTGACCTTTTACTTAATATATATTTCATATCGCTACGAAATTAACTATAATGCACAGATAAACAAAATGAACTGTTGGGCCCATTTTTTACACGGCCCAGTGCACCTGCACTGTTGGCACATGACCAAAACCGGCTCTGTATTTGTATCATAAGTATACTAATTTTTTATATTTTTATCGCACTATGCATCGCACACGCAACGCGTAGGGCACACCACAATCAAATTTTTACCCTAAATTAATTAAGCCGCCTACGCGTGCTGAAAAGGATTGATATTAAGCATAAAACAATCATAGAAGGTAGAGATAGACCAAATATTGAAAGAGCCAAAGAGATGTCGAAAAACCATGAAGAAAATAAAAACTATTTATCAGATTCAAGTGAGGAAGGGTTTCAGTTTTCCCAACTTTCGTTACAGATTCATGATACTACACTTGAAGGTACTTTGAATTGCTACTAAGATTTTCATGAATCATTTTCTTGTTTTAAAAGTAAATATTTTATATATATGCTGTTTCAAAACCTAGAAACTACTCTTATATTGTCGTTCCATATTTATAATTAACCAATATTACATAGGTTACTCCAGTCTTGATTCAGCTAGAGATACATGGTTAACCCTGGCGTGAATAGTTTTCTGTTTTGACGGACTACGGATTAAACCCATAAAAAGATTTTGTTATGTTTATCAAAGGAATGAAGATTTGACGGGATTTACTAGTCAGTCATAAGATTTATTTTGAAATACAACGAAACTATATCAAATCTATAACTTAGTTAATACCTTCAAATATTGATGTGCCCGGGATGTTAAGATGTCGGTAAGTCGCTGAATTTTAGGAGAACTCAATAGAGAAGCCAACTCTTCGTGTTTGATAAGCCGAAGGCGCCACAAACAAGATGGGTTGGAGTTCTATTGAAACAAGCTTGATAAGCCCAAAGGCGCCACAAACAAGTTCCGTTAGGATGATTCACCACACTCCGGAGAGATAAGAAGGGGAGTGATAAGAATCGGGGTTTAACTCGCCACTAACAATCTGAATTCCACAAATTGCAAGATAAGAGAAAAGGATAAACAAGCAAAAAAGCTTAATTCTTTATATCATTCAACTGTGTTTATAACTTGATACATATGGCTTTATATAGAGCCAAAAACGTCATACATAAGATAGGATAAGATCAACAACTTAGATTACATGAATCTAGTTAGATACAGGCATAGAAACCCTTTACACTTATCTATAATATTAATTAATGACTTTGACCACTTAGAATCAATGAATGTGTAGATTCATGAATCGGATTATTGCGCTTCTCGAAATAGCCAAGATTCGATGTATTGGTAAAGCTGCTGTTGAAAGCTATTAAATGAGCTATTTCCTTTGTCATTAGCAGCTCATTACCTACTTCGAGCTTCTTAGATTTTGAACGAGTTATCGGACCCATATGAGGAATATTTAGCTTAGCATCTGAATCTAACACAACATGATGCACATCAAATATTCTTTCCTTTCATGAAAAAGGTAAATTGAAAGAAAAGAAGTTTCGAATCAAAGTAAGTTTACATATACTTTTTCTTGTTTACTTAACTAGTTTTGTTTTTACTTTTTCGCGAGTTAATTTGTACCCTAATCTATATATCATAATACATTCCATACAATCTACAAATAGAACCTAAATATTTATAACTTTTTTTTCTTAGTATCTTATGGGGGCAACATAACTGAGCCTGGTTGCTGAATCATATTGAATGAGCTAAAAATTCTGGTTATGCATAATCATATATAGGAAACTCATTCAAATTGGTTCCCAAAGTTAAGAAAAATAGAAACTGAATGTCCATGGGTAAGTTTTGGTTTAGAGCATTTTCTAATATAACATGATGTGAAAAGTTTTCTTTTATATATAGTCGATGTTGAGTTTCTTTCCTTTAAAAACGCAAAAAATTGTCATTTTAGTTATGGTCCTTAAAAATGTCCGCCACGTTGATGTTGTGTATATAGGTGAAACTGTGAAGGAAAAGAAAACACGAGCATCTCTAGTATTATTCACGCAAAATGATGACAGAAATACAATTAAAAGTGGTGATACAGATGAGTCATATAAAAAAAAGCATGACTTCACGTTCCCCATATATACCCGAACAAATTATTATTGAAGTACTATCAAGACTACCTCTGAAAGTACTTGTTCGTTTCTTATGTGTATTGTCAAGATGGCAGTTCTTAATCCTGAACGGAAAATTCCCTAAGCTTTTGATTTTTGTTCGTTCAGATAACCAAAAATTCGGGTTCCATTCCATCGACAACTAAACTCGTCATGAAAAAATGAGTACTCCAATGGATGAATACTTGTTACATATTGATGAAAAGGTTATAGCACATTCTTCTTGTCATGGGTTAGTACTTGTTCAAATTAATGACGATTTATTCTTGTAGAACCCATTAACAAGCTTCATTAGAAAGGTAAGCACGTACAAGGGCTTAGCTTACATGAGTATACATTCAGGTTCAGATTCATCTTATATTATGGATCTATGTTATTGTTCTGTCAAGGATGAGTACAGAGTCATGTTGGTCACAAAGACTTGGTCGATTTCTTGGGACACTCGGGATATTTATGTAGCCACCTACGGGGATAATGAATGGAAAAAACTCAAATTCTATTTAGCTGATATGTCCCCGTGGACCTTTTTTTAATGGATATAGACATTGGATTAATAGATATGTTTCATCTGGTAGTGATTCAGACCTTGATTTGGATGGTAATCCGATCTCTTCAGGGAAACGTATACTGTATTTTAACCCGAGCATGAATGAGTTTATTGACGCACCAAAGCCACACACAAAAATTTCAAAATCTGGAAAATGGTCCTAATGACATATTCGTATTCACCTACCAGTTACCACAAAAGGTGCAATAAACAAACTCATCTTGAAAGGAACTTTTGAAGTATAATTTCCTTTTTTATCGTTGAAAACCTGGATACAAGACCATAAAATGGGATAATGGAGGCCCTAGATATTTTCTCTACATACCAGTAAAAGATACTAGGGTGCTATCTCTGCAAGCTCACTATATCAGTATAAGCAAGGCTACAATTTACAAGAAGGGCAAACACTTCACTTACAACACTTCAGCACTTGTCAAAAACATTAATTATGATTCCGTCATTTATTTAAACCTTGTCAAAGCATTTTCTGGATAACCCACACTCATAGTCACATACTGATGTGATCATGACCGCTACACCGAGAGACGCATTGCAAGTTCCAATCGGACCAGTTACGAGAGCTAGAGCTAAAAGGTTCAAGGAAGCGCTTAACGGGTTGTTGCAAGGTATGCGCGATGACGAGGGAAAGAACGCACTCACACTTAGAATAAACGAGGCTGATAGAAGCTTAAACACGGCCGTGACAAGTCCAAACGAAGCTCATTACTTTGTGAACCTGATCGGAGCTATTCAAGACACCACATTAAAGGATAATTTCGTGGGTTTACATGCATGAACCAAAAGGGGGCTGATTCTAGAAGATTTAAATACATGGAGGCTGATTATTCAATGTATTGGAGAATTCTAAGCACTCATTTTTATGATACCAATATGAATTTATTGTAATTTTGAACTTATCTTCTTTAGACTTTCCCAATTCTTGGAGGCTTGTTCCAAGCATAAATAGGGGTCAAATCAGATTGTAAAGAGGAAGTTTTTGATTAATATATTTGAGAGTTTTCTCTTTGGTTCTTCATTGAACTTTCCGAACTTATCAAGGGGTTACCTTGTAGCGTTCAAAACTTGGTTGATAGTACACGGGTTTTACCTTGTACCTTGTAGGGGTTACCTTGTACCTTGTAGGGGTTACCTAACATCACCTCGTTTTTTTTCTTGGATTTATGGCTGATAGTACACGGGTTTTACCGACTTTTTTGTTTTTTGACATTTTATTTATATTTGTATGGTTTAGGGTTTAGGGTTTAGGGTTTTATTTTTAGGGTTTAGGTAATGTTCTTGGATATGTAGGGAATATTCCTCATTTGTTTTCTTGGATTTATGGCCTATAGTACACGGTTTCTACCGACTTTTTTGTTTTTCGACATTTTGTTTATATTTATAGGTTTTAGGGTTTAGGGTTTTGGTTTTAGGGTTGAGGGTTTCAGGTTTAGGGTTTAAGTAATTTTCTTGCATATCTAGGGAATATTCCTCATTTTTTTTTTGGATTTATGGCCTATGGTACACGGTTTCTACCGAACTTGGTTGGAAAACAACCCGTTTTCGACTTTTATTCGTCATTCGCTCATTGATTTCATTTTGTTTCTCAATCCGTTCTTTCACCTTCTTATGTATCTCTTTAACCAACTCGGCTTTCTTTTCTCCATCCGTACTAACCCTCTCGCTGATAGGTAACGGGGATAAATCCAAAGGTGTAATAGGATTAAAACCATAAACAATCTCAAAAGGGCTGAGTTTCGTAACCCTATGCACACTACGATTATAAGCAAACTCGGCCATTGCTAGAGCCCCATCCCATGATTTCAGATTTTTACCAATAAGAATTCGAAGTAAAGTAGACAAAGTTCGGTTTACTACCTCGGTCTGTCCATCGGTTTGCGGATGATATGCTGTACTAAATAGAAGTTTAGTACCCAATTTCTTCCACAACGTCTTCCAAAAGTAACTCAAGAAGTTGACATCTCGGTCCGACACGATTGTTTTCGGAATACCATGTAGTTTCACAACTTCTCGAAAGAACAAGTCCGCAATATGTGATGCATCGTCCGTCTTGTGACACGGGATGAAATGAGCCATTTTTGAAAAACGATCGACTACCACAAAGATCGAATCCATACCCCGCTGTGTTTTTGGTAATCCCAATACGAAATCCATACTCACATCAACCCAAGGTTGATTCAGTACGGGTAATGGCATGTATAACCCTTGATTTGCTTCTTTGCTCTTGGAATTTTTACAAACTACACATTTCTCAACTACCCGATGTACGTCTTTAATCATAGCAGGCCAATAAAAATGTTCTTTGACCATTTCCAAAGTCTTCTTTTCCCCAAAGTGTCCTGCCAGACCACCACTATGAGCCTCTCGAACTAACAATTGCCGAACCGAACAATTCGGAATTACAAGCTTTCCCATCCGAAAGAGATATCCCTCGTGGCCTCTTTCTCACATGCCGAATAGATAGAGGACAATTGTGGATCTTCTGAGTACTGATCCTTGATGAGTTCGAATCCAAGCAAGTTCGCACTCATGATCGATATAAGATGATGCGAGATCGACCAAGGTGACACAAGATCGACCAAGGGGTGGACCTATCTATCAGGTTTCTTGAACAAATGCGGAATAAAATCAATGATAAAAATAACAATAAATAAAAGTCAAACTAAAGACCGCCACCCGCCACCTATAAAGAGGTGGGAACCTTGGTATGGTTAGATGGTATGGAACCGCGACCCGTCACCTATAAAGAGGTGAGAACCTTGGTATGTGAAGACGCCACAAACGGTTGCGGGATACCGATTGATAAGTCAGTTTTGAACGCTACAAGGTAACCCCTTGATAAGTTCGGAAAGTTCAATGAAGAACCAAAGAGAAAACTCTCAAATATATTAATCAAAAACTTGATCTTTACAATTTGATTTGACCCTTATTTATGCTTGGAACAAGCCTCCAAGAATTGGGAAAGTCTAAAGAAGATAAGTTCAAAATTACAATAAATTCATATTGGTATCATAAAAATGAGTGCTTAGAATTCTCCAATACATTGAATAATCAGCCTCCATGTATTTAAATCTTCTAGAATCAGCCCCCTTTTGGTTCATGCATGTAAACCCACGAAATTATCCTTTAATGTGGTGTCTTGAATAGCTCCAATCAGGTTCACAAAGTAATGAGCTTCGTTTGGACTTGTCACGGCCGTTATTAAGCTTCTATCAGCCTCGTTTATTCTAAGTGTGAGTGCGTTCTTTCCCTCGTCATCGCGCATACTTTGCAACAGCCCGTTAAGCGCTTCCTTGAACCTTTTAGCTCTAGCTCTCGTAACTGGTCCGATTGGAACTTGCAATGCGTCTCTCGGTGTAGCGGTCATGATCACATCATCTCCTCCCTCTTGAAAATGATTTGTCCTCAAATCGTCACCTACATCAAAAGGAGATAAGTCAGAAACATTAAAACTAGCGCTTACACTGTACTCACCAGGAAGATCTAATTTATAAGCATTATCATTGATCCTTTCGACCACTTGGAACGGTCCGTCTCCCCTAGGAAGTAACTTCGATTTCCTTTGAACGGGAAACCTCTCCTTCCTCATATGAACCCAAACCCAATCACCTGGTTCGAACACAACTTTCTTACGACCCTTGTTGGCCTGGATAGCATATTGTTCGGTCCTCCTCTCAATATTTTGCTTTGCTTTTTCATGAATTTGCTTGACAAACTCAGCCTTTTTTTTTCCATCTAAATTAGTACGCTCACCCATAGGTAATGGAGTCAAATCCAAAGGTGTTAAAGGATTAAAACCATAAACAATTTCAAAAGGTGAAAATTTAGTAGCTGAATGTACACTTCGATTATAAGCAAACTCAACATGTGGCAAACATTCTTCCCAAGTTTTTAAATTCTTTTGAATTATGGTACGCAACAGAGTTGATAAGGTTCGATTAACTACTTCGGTTTGACCATCTGTTTGGGGGTGACAAGTAGTTGAAAATAAAAGCTTAGTTCCTAACTTACACCACAAAGTTTTCCAAAAGTAGCTTAAGAATTTGGTATCCCTATCTGAAACAATAGTCCTTGGCATGCCATGCAAGCGTACAATTTCTTTAAAGAACAAATCAGCAATTCGTGAAGCATCGTTTGTTTTATTACAAGGAATAAAATGTGCCATTTTAGAAAATCTATCAACGACAACAAAGACAGAATCCATGCCTCTTTTAGATCTCGGTAATCCTAGCACAAAGTCCATAGAAATGTCAATCCAAGGCTCACTAGGTATAGGCAATGGCGTATACAAACCATGAGGTTTAACTTTAGATTTAGCTTGTTTACATGTTATACATCTTTCGCAAATTCGTTCGACATCTCGTTTTAAATGAGGCCAAAAGAAATGTTCTTGTAAAACATCAAGAGTTTTAGTTATACCAAAATGCCCCATTAAACCACCACCATGTGCTTCTTTAACAAGTAATTCTCTTAAAGAACAATTAGGCACACATAGCCTATTTCCTCGAAACAAAAATCCATTATGCCTATAAAACTTTTCAAACCCAGTTTTCTCACATGCTTCAAAAACATTTTTGAAATCAGAATCATCAACATATAAATCCTTAATGTACTCAAAACCAAGTAATTTCGAATCTAGAGTTGAGAGCAATGTATACCTTCTCGAAAGCGCATCAGCCACAACATTCTCCTTACCTTTCTTGTACTTGATTACAAAAGGAAATGATTCGATGAACTCTACCCACTTGGCATGTCTCTTGTTCAGCTTATGTTGACTCCTCAAGTGTTTCAACGATTCATGATCGGTGTGAATCACAAATTCCTTCGGCCAAAGATAATGTTGCCAAGTTTCCAACGCGCGCACTAATGCGTAAAGCTCCTTGTCGTAAGTTGGATAGTTAAGGGCTGCCCCACTTAGTTTCTCGCTAAAATATGCCACGGGACGTCCTCCTTGTGTAAGAACAGCTCCAATACCTATTCCTGAAGCATCACACTCAATTTCAAAAGCTTTAGTAAAGTCGGGGAGAGTTAGCAAAGGTGCATTAATAAGTTTATCCTTTATTAAATTGAAAGATGTTTCTTGTTCATCTCCCCATTTAAAACCAACATTCTTTTTAATAACTTCGGTCATAGGTGCGGCTAAGCTACTGAAATCTTTAACAAATCTCCTATAAAAACTAGCTAAGCCATGAAAACTTCTCACTTCAAAAACACTTTTAGGAACAGGCCAATCTTTAATTGCCTTAATCTTTTCTTCGTCTACTTCAATTCCTTTAGCACTAACAATATATCCAAGAAATACAAGTTTTTCCGTACAGAATTCGCATTTAGACATATTAGCAAATAACTTTTCTTTTCTTAAGACACTTAAAACAAGTTTCAAATGCTCAACATGGTCATCTAAGTTTTTGCTATAGATTAGAATATCGTCGAAGTAAACCACTACAAACCTGCCAATAAACATTCTTAAGACGTGATTTATTAGCCTCATGAAAGTACTAGGTGCATTTGTTAAACGAAACGGCATAACTAACCACTCGTATAAACCATACTTAGTTTTAAAGGCTGTTTTCCATTCGTCTCCTTCTTTCATCCTAATTTGATGGTATCCACTTTTAAGGTCAATTTTACTAAAAATAGAGGAACCATGTAACTCATCAAGCATATCATCTAATCTAGGTATAGGATGGCGATACTTTACAGTGATGTTATTGATCGTGCGACAATCTACGCACATTCGCCAAGTGCCATCCTTCTTTGGAACAAGTAACACCGGTACCGCACACGGACTCATGCTCTCTCGCACGTACCCCTTTTCCATAAGCTCTCCCACCTGTTTTTGTAACTCCTTAGTCTCTTCGGGATTGCTTCGATAGGCTGGCCGGTTTGGAATTGATGCTCCCGGCACGAAGTCGATTTGATGTTCAATTCCCCTTATTGGTGGTAAGCCATTCGGTATCTCCTCGGGAAATATGTCCTTAAAATCCTGTAAAAGAGATAGAAAAACACTAGGCAAAGTAGTTTTGTTAGCGTTTAAACAAGCCTCCTTGTACAAGAGTACAATCATCGGCTGATTTTGAAACAAAGCCTTTTTAACCTCGCTTTCTCTCGCATATATACTCACTTTTTTTCTCTCCTTTACATCTGATTTTTTTGAACTCTCATTCTTTTCAATCCTTTTCTTTTCATTCTCTTTCTTTTCACCCTCATATTTTTTTTCACTCTCTTTCATTCTCACTTGGTCGTCATACACCTGCCTTGGAGTTAATGGAATGAGTGTAATCGGTTTTGCATTGAATACAAAAGAGTATCGATTCTTATAGCCATCGTGTGTTACTCTCCTATCAAATTGCCATGGCCTTCCTAACAGAATATGCCCCGCTTGCATAGGAACTACGTCACACAACACTTCATCCTTATACCTCCCTATTGAGAATGAAACTAACACCTGTTTTAGAACCCTAACCTCGCCACAATCGTTCAACCATTGTAATTTGTAAGGTTTCGGATGTTTGGATGTTTTTAAATTCAGTTTCTCCACCATACTGCTACTAGCAACATTGACACAACTCCCACCATCAATAATCATACTACACACCTTATCGCTAACGTGACATCTGGTATCAAAGATGTTCTCGCGTTGTATCACCTCCTCGTCTTCCCTAATCTGAACACTTAACGCCTTCTTAGCAACTAATATCACCCCATCGACTGGATGTTCTTGCTCGTTATCGTCTTCGTCTTGGCTATGTTCAGATTCGCCTTCCGATTCAATCTCACCATCTTCCCTCATAATCATAGCCCTTCGGTTTGGACAATCACTAGCATAATGTCCCCTTCCTAAACATTTGAAACATTGTACATCTCGATTTCTAGAAGCTTTCGGTTCAGATTTACCTTGACTCGATGTAGCTTTATCCTTCGTATCCTTTGGTGTTTCGGTTTTAGGTTTCGAATAGGTCTTTTCCTCCTTTTTACTCCAGTTTTGGTTCCATGAAGTTGAACCATATTTTTGTCCTGTTCGTGTGGAACTCTTCGCCTTCAATTGTCTCTCTACTTTGATAGCCATGTGTACCATATCTTCTAACTCCACATAGTGTTGTAACTCTACTACGTTAGCAATCTCCTTGTTTAAACCGTTTAGAAAACGAGCCATAGTAGCCTCTCTATCTTCATCAATATCAGCCCGAATCATCGCTATCTCCATTTCTTTATGATAATCGTCAACACTTTTAGATCCCTGGGTGATTCCTTGTAACCGTCGATATAAGTCCCTATAGTAATGACTAGGAACGAACCGTTTCTTCATAATAGCTTTCATCTCAGCCCACGTTTCGATCGGTCTCTCTCTATTTCTCCTTCGACTAGTAACCACTTGATCCCACCAAACGATAGCGTAATCGGTGAACTCAACGGCTGCTATCCTTACTTTCTTTAGTTCTGAATAGTTATGACATTCGAACACCATCTCCATCTTCTTTTCCCACTCCAAATATAACTCCGGATCGTTTTTCCCTTGGAACGCTGGGATTTTCATTTTAATACTACTCATGTTGTCATCAACCCTATCTCCATTTCTACCCCGCCGATTTCTATGTCGATTATTAGCCCTAGGCAAAGTATCGTCCGATGCCCGATCATCTTCTTCCGCCTCTTCTCCATCGCCGCCATTGTGATTATTTCGTGGTTGCTCGTTATGGTTATTTTGTATTTCGTCGATTCGTTCATTTATTCGCTCGAACTCAGCCGCAAACAACCTTCGCATTTCTCCCATCATCGCCTCCATTTGTAATCTTGTGTCGCCTCCTCCCAAACCCATTCGAGATGAACGTCGCTGCAAATAAAGTATTAGAACCAAAAATTTAAATTCTCACGCACTCCCTCACGTGTATCGCTCGTAATTGTTCACTCGTCACTCGTGTATCACTCTATTGGCTTTTACCCTCTATTAATCTCACACACTCTGCCTTTTTCCACTCAAATATGTTCTCACTCGCTCAACCTTACCCACTCGTCGTTTCCTCTATAGGTTCTCTATGAACTTAATAAACCACAAGACGTTTACTTGTAGCGTTTAAAAGTTGGTAATGCGAACAAACTTTTTATCGAATGAAGTGACACACCTAACAAATCAGAATTTTAACAATAGACACAAGTACTCGAAACGACAATTAGACAATCCTCTTTCGTTTGCACTTATATATATTATTTTTTTATTTTTTTTTGTGCTCTTTTTGGATCCCTTTAATTTTTTTTGTTTGGCACTTTTTTTTTTTGTGCTCTTTTTGATTCTTCTCTTTTTTTTTTTTATATATGTAAACGAGGATAACAAGACTCAACAAGAAATAGAAATGACTTCCTTTTTTTTTTTTTGACAACGTTTCAATATAAACTTAATAAATCAGTTTTTTTTTTTTTTTTTCTGAAATAATTTTCTGTTTTTCGACATTTTGTTTATATTTATAGGTTTTAGGGTTTAGGGTTTTGGTTTTAGGGTTGAGGGTTTCAGGTTTAGGTTTTAGGTAATGTTCTTGCATATCTAGGGAATATTCCTCATTTTTTTTCTTGGATTTATGGCCTATGGTACACGGTTTCTACCGAACTTGGTTGGAAAACAACCCGTTTTCGACTTTTATTCGTCATTCGCTCATTGATTTCATTTTGTTTCTCAATCCGTTCTTTCACCTTCTTATGTATCTCTTTAACCAACTCGGCTTTCTTTTCTCCATCCGTACTAACCCTCTCGCTGATAGGTAACGGGGATAAATCCAAAGGTGTAATAGGATTAAAACCATAAACAATCTCAAAAGGGCTGAGTTTCGTAACCCTATGCACACTACGATTATAAGCAAACTCGGCCATTGCTAGAGCCCCATCCCATGATTTCAGATTTTTACCAATAAGACTTCGAAGTAAAGTAGACAAAGTTCGGTTTACTACCTCGGTCTGTCCATCGGTTTGCGGATGACATGCTGTACTAAATAGAAGTTTAGTACCCAATTTATTCCACAACGTCTTCCAAAAGTAACTCAAGAACTTGACATCTCGGTCCGACACGATTGTTTTCGGAATACCATGTAGTTTCACAACTTCTGGAAAGAACAAGTCCGCAATATGTGATGCATCGTCCGTCTTGTGACACGGGATGAAATGAGCCATTTTTGAAAAACGATCGACTACCACAAAGATCGAATCCATACCCCGCTGTGTTTTTGGTAATCCCAATACGAAATCCATACTCACATCAACCCAAGGTTGATTCGGTATGGGTAATGGCATGTATAACCCTTGATTTGCTTCTTTGCTCTTGGACTTTTTACAAACTACACATTTCTCAACAACCCGATGTACGTCTTTAATCATAGCAGGCCAATAAAAATGTTCTTTGACCATTTCCAAAGTCTTCTTTTCCCCAAAGTGTCTTGCCAGACCACCACTATGAGCCTCTCGAACTAACAATTGCCGAACCGAACAATTCGGAATTACAAGCTTTCCCATCCGAAAGAGATATCCCTCGTGGCCTCTTTCTCACATGCCGAATAGATAGAGGACAATTTTGGATCTTCTGAGTACTGATCCTTGATGAGTTCGAATCCGAGCAAGTTCGCACTCATGATCGATATAAGAGCATGTCTTCGAGAAAGAGCATCGGCAACAACATTCGAATTTACTTTCTTGAATTTGATAACATATGGGAATACTTCCATAAACTCGACCCATTTCGCATGTCTTCGGTTCAGTTTGGCTTGTCCTTTCAAATACTTTAAAGACTCGTGATCGGTGTCTATTACAAATTCCTTTGGAAGTAAATAATGCTGCCACACTTCCAAGGCTCGTATCAAAGAATAGAACTCCTTGTCATAGGTGGAATAGTTGAGTCGAGAACCACCCAACTTTTCACTGAAATAAGCAATTGGTCGCTTGTCTTGTATAAGGACAGCCCCTATGCCTAGCCCGGATGCATCACACTCGATTTCGAAAGTTTTCGAAAAGTCGGGCAGAGCCAAAATTGGAGCCGAGCACAATTTCTCCTTTACTATCTAAAAACTCTTACGAGCAGCCTTATCAAATTTAAAAACACCATTAACTTTAGTACACTCAGTTAGAGGGGCTAACAAAGTGCTAAAGTTTTTCACAAAACGTCTATAAAATGATGCTAATCCATGAAAACTTCGAACCTCTGAAACACTAGTCGGTTCAGGCCATTCCTTGATTGCTTTTACTTTCTCCTCATCAACTTCAACACCCCTTTCTGAAACCACAAAACCGAGAAAGACGACTCGGTCTTGGCAAAAGTCAGATTTCTTCAAATTCCCAAAAAGCTTTTCTCGACGTAGAACGTCGAGGACCAGTCGTAGATGCTCCAAATGTTCGGCAAAGGACTTGCTATAGATAAGTATGTCGTCGAAATAAACAACAACAAACTGCCCAATAAACTTTCGTAAGGCATGATTCATCAAACGCATAAAGGTGCTCGGTGCATTTGACAAACCAAATGGCATAACCAGCCATTCAAACAACCCTTGCTTCGTTTTGAAAGCGGTCTTCCACTCGTCACCTTCTTTCATACGGATTTGATGGTATCCACTTTTAAGATCAACTTTTGAAAAATATATTGGACCATGCAATTCGTCGAGCATATCATCAAGGCGTGGTATTGGATAGCGATACTTTACAGTAATTTTGTTGATAGCCCGACTATCAACACATATACGCATGCTACCATCCTTCTTCGGTACGAGTAATGCCGAAACCGAACAAGGACTCATCGATTCCCGAACATACCCACGCTCTCAACTCTGACACTTGGCGATGCAGTTCTTTGGCTTCCTCGGGATTACAACGATAGGCTGGTCGGTTAGGTAAAACAGCACCGGGAATGAGATCGATTTGATGTTCGATTCCCCGAATCGGTGGCAAACCAGGTGGTAATTCCTCGGGAAACACATCCTCGAATTCCTCCAAAAGTTTTACAACTTGCGGTGGGAGTGAGGACTTGTCGGTAAGCATAATTTCCCGCATGAGCAACACAAAAATCTGATCCTTGGTACTCAAGACTCGCTCGACTTCTCTGCGACTAACAACCAGATTTTCCCGCTTCGTCTTGCCTAAAATATCATTTCGAATTTGCGCCGGTGTGAGTGGTGCAAGAGTATGCTTCCTCCCATCCTTTTCAAATGAATAAGTATTCTTGAATCTGTCATGAACCACCCTCCGGTCATACAGCCATGGTCGGCCTAAGAGTAAATGACTAGCACTCATAGGTACAACGTCACAAAGAACTTCGTCGGTGTACCGGCCAATAGTGAAAGGAACCTTTACTTGCTCGGAGACCCGGATATCACCCACCTCGTTAAGCCAACGCAGTTTGTACGGGCTAGGATGCTTCATCTTGGCCAATCCCAATTTCTCCACCAGCGTAGTGGATGCTACGTTTGTACAACTTCCTCCATCGATGATAACCTCGCACACCTTTTCACTCACTTTGCATCGAGTGTGAAATATGTTCTCTCGTTGTTCATCGGTAGTGACGGGCTGTACGTTAAGAACGCGCCGAACAACTAGGACCTCTCCATTTTCAGCCACATCTAAAGAATCCTCATCGGACTTTTGAACTTCCTCCTCGACTTCTTCTTCGCTCTCAATTTCAGATTCTCGGATAATCATAACTTTCCGATTTGGACATTCCGAAGCGATATGACCATGTCCTTGACAACGAAAGCATTTCAAGTCCCGATGCCTCGGGTTAGGCTTTGGAACCTCATCTTTTTTTGGTGTAGCCATTGGCGCTTTCCCCATCTCACCCAGTCCGACCCGGTTGGTGGTCGAGACAGTCTTCCCTTCAGTCATAGCGTTGTTTGTGTATTTCCCCCCACTTGGCCGAGCGGAGTATGGCCGGGTGGTGACCTTTCGTTTTCTTTGACGCTCCACTTTCAACGCCAATTTAATTACGTCCTCCAAGAAAACAAATGGTTGCAATTCCACGGTATCCGCAATGTCATCATTGAGACCCCGTAAGAACCGAGCGATGGTTTGCTCTTGCGGCTCTTGAAGGTTACACCTCATCTTCGCAGTTTCGAAATTCTTAACATACTCCTCTACGCTCATAGCTTCTTGCCGAAGAGATTGTAAATGTAGGTACAACTCTTGGCGGTAGTACTCCGGTACGAAACGACGTTGCATAAGCCGTTTCATGATCCTCCAACCTCGGACTTCCTCCTCTCCATCCTGACGCCTCTGCCCTTTCAAATTCTCCCACCACAAATGAGCATATTCGGTAAACTCAAGTGCAGCCAAGCGAACTTTCCTCTCCTCGGGTACGTCGTGGTACTCAAAGAGCTTTTCAACACGCTGCTCCCACTCGAGGTAATCTTCGGGCGAGCTATTACCTTTGAATGGAGGCATCTTGATGTTCATGTTACGTCCGGGATTGTCATAATGCCTTTGGCGATGTCGCGGTGTCCCTTCATATTCTTCGTCGGCATAATCACTCAAGTCACTACGGTGACCTTGATTGTCTTGCTCAGATGGTGGTTGGTTTTGTTGGTTTTGGAGACGCATCTCCGCCATCTCCACTTGCATGGCCTCGATTTGGCGCTCAAGCCGATAGATTTTGGCTTGGTCGAGCGTCAGGCCTCTTGGATTTCGACCTTCGTTTTCATTAGACTGGTGTGACCTGGTCGACATCCTTGCTCTGATACCAATATCATGTGCCCGGGATGTTAAGATGTCGGTAAGTCGCTGAATTTTAGGAGAACTCAATAGAGAAGCCAACTCTTCGTGTTTGATAAGCCGAAGGCGCCACAAACAAGATGGGTTGGGTTCTAATGAAACAAGCTTGATAAGCCCAAAGGCGCCACAAACAAGTTCCGTTAGGATGATTCACCACACTCAGGAGAGATAAGAAGGGGAGTGATAAGAATCGGCGTTTAACTCGCCACTAACAATCTGAATTCCACAAATTGCAAGATAAGAGAAAAGGATAAACAAGCAAAAAAGCTTAATTCTTTATATCATTCAACTGTGTTTATAACTTGATACATATGGCTTTATATAGAGCCAAAAACGTCATACATAAGATAGGATAAGATCAACAACTTAGATTACATGAATCTAGTTAGATACATGCATAGAAACCCTTTACACTTATCTATAATATTAATTAATGACTTTGACCACTTAGAATCAATGAATGTGTAGATTCATGAATCGGATTATTGCGCTTCTCGAAATAGCCAAGATTCGACGTATTGGTAAAGCTGCTGTTCAAAGCTATTAAATGAGCTATTTCCTTTGTCATTAGCAGATCATTACCTACTTCGAGCTTCTTAGATTTTGAACGAGTTACCGGACCCATATGAGGAATATTTAGCTTAGCATCTGAATCTAACACAACATGATGTTTATATTTATAGGTTTTAGGGTTTAGGGTTTTGGTTTTAGAGTTTAGGGTTTCAGGTTTAGGGTTTAGTTAATGTTCTTGCATATGTAGGGAATATTCCTCATTTTTTTTCTTGGATTTATGGCCAATAGTACACGGGTTTTACCGACTTTTTTGTTTTTTGACATTTTATTTATATTTGTATGGTTTAGGGTTTAGGGTTTTGGTTTTAGGGTTTAGGGTTTAGGTAATGTTCTTGCATATGTAGGGAATATTGCTCATTTTTTTTTCTTGGATTTATGGCCTATAGTAGACGGTTTCTACCGACTTTTTTGTTTTTCGACATTTTGTTTATATTTATAGGTTTTAGGGTTTAGGGTTTAGGGTTTTGGTTTTAGGGTTTAGGGTTTCAGGTTTAGGGTTTAGGTAATGTTCTTGCATATGTAGGGAATATTCCTCATTTTTTTTCTTGGATTTATGGCCAATAGTACACGGTTTTTACCGACTTTTTTGTTTTTTGACATTTTATTTATATTTGTTTGGTTTAGGGTTTAGGGTTTTGGTTTTAGGGTTTAGGGTTTTAGATTTAGGGTTTAGGTAATGTTCTTGCATATATAGGGAATATTCCTCATTTTTTTTCTTGGATTTATGGCCTATAGTAGACGTTTTCTACCGACTTTTTTGTTTTTCAACATTTTGTTTATATTTATAGGTTTTAGGGTTTAGGGTTTCAGGTTTAGGGTTTAGGTAATGTTCTTGCATATGTAGGGAATATTTCTCATTTTTTTTCTTGGATTTATGGCCAATAGTACACGGGTTTTAACGACTTTTTTGTTTTTTGACATTTTATTTATATTTGTATGGTTTAGGGTTTAGGGTTTTGGTTTTAGGGTTTATGGTTTTAGGTTTAGGTTTTAGGTAATGTTCTTGAATATGTAGGGAATATTCCTCATTTTTTTTCTTGGATTTATGGCCTATAGTACACGGTTTCTACCGACTTTTTTGTTTTTTGACATTTTATTTATATTTATAGGTTTTAGGGTTTAGGGTTTTGGTTTTAGGGTTTAGGGTTTCAGGTTTAAGGTTGAGGTAATGTTCTTGCATATGTAGGGAATATTTCTCATTTTTTTTCTTGGATTTATGGCCAATAGTACACGGGTTTTACCGACTTTTTTGTTTTTTGACATTTTATTTATATTTGTATGGTTTAGGGTTTAGGGTTTTGGTTTTAGGGTTTAGGGTTTAGGGTTTTAGGTTTCGGGTTTAGGTAATGTTCTTGCATATGTAGGGAATATTCCTCATTTTTTTTCTTGGATTTATGGCCAATAGTACACGGGTTTTACCGACTTTTTTGTTTTTTGACATTTTATTTATATTTATAGGTTTTAGGGTTTAGGGTTTTCGTTTTAGGGTTTAGGGTTTCAGGTTTAGGGTTTAGGTATTGTTCTTGCATATGTAGGGAATATTCCTCATATTTTTTCTTGGATTTATGGCCAATAGTACACGGGTTTTACCGACTTTTTTGGTTTTTGACATTTTATTTATATTTGTATGGTTTCGGGTTTAGGGTTTTGGTTTTAGGGTTTAGGGTTTTAGGTTTAGGGTTTAGGTAATGTTCTTGCATATGTAGGGAATATTCCTCATTTTTTTTCTTGGATTTATGGCCTATAGTACACGGTTTCTACCGAATTTTTTGTTTTTCGACATTTTGTTTATATTTGTAGGTTTTGGGTTTTGGTTTTAGGGTTTAGGGTTTCAGGTTTAGGGTTTAGGTAATGTTCTTGCATATGTAGGGAATATTCCTCATTTTTTTTCTTGGATTTATGGCCAATAGTACACGGGTTTTACCGACTTTTTTGTTTTTTGACATTTTATTTATATTTGTTTGGTTTAGGGTTTAGGGTTTTGGTTTTAGGGTTTAGGGTTTTAGATTTAGGGTTTAGGTAATGTTCTTGCATATATAGGGAATATTCCTCATTTTTTTTCTTGGATTTATGGCCTATAGTAGACGTTTTCTACCGACTTTT
The DNA here is from genome assembly GCA_963920805.1 of Primula vulgaris. NCBI lineage: Eukaryota > Viridiplantae > Streptophyta > Magnoliopsida > Ericales > Primulaceae > Primula > Primula vulgaris. The sequence continues at coordinate 16,181,923 of OY987219.1, forward strand.
TTGTTTTTCAACATTTTGTTTATATTTATATGTTTTAGGGTTTAGGGTTTCAGGTTTAGGGTTTAGGTAATGTTCTTGCATATGTAGGGAATATTCCTCATTTTTTTTCTTGGATTTATGGCCAATAGTACACGGGTTTTACCGACTTTTTTGTTTTTTGACATTTTATTTATATTTGTATGGTTTAGGGTTTAGGGTTTTGGTTTTAGGGTTTATGGTTTTAGGTTTAGGGTTTAGGTAATGTTCTTGCATATGTAGGGAATATTCCTCATTTTTTTTCTTGGATTTATGGCCTATATAGTACACGGTTTCTACCGACTTTTTTGTTTTTTGACATTTTATTTATATTTATAGGTTTTAGGGTTTAGGGTTTTGGTTTTAGGGTTTAGGGTTTCAGGTTTAAGGTTGAGGTAATGTTCTTGCATATGTAGGGAATATTTCTCATTTTTTTTCTTGGATTTATGGCCAATAGTACACGGTTTTTACCGACTTTTTTGTTTTTTGACATTTTATTTATATTTGTTTGGTTTAGGGTTTAGGGTTTTGGTTTTAGGGTTTAGGGTTTTAGATTTAGGGTTTAGGTAATGTTCTTGCATATATAGGGAATATTCCTCATTTTTTTTCTTGGATTTATGGCCTATAGTAGACGTTTTCTACCGACTTTTTTGTTTTTCAACATTTTGTTTATATTTATAGGTTTTAGGGTTTAGGGTTTCAGGTTTAGGGTTTAGGTAATGTTCTTGCATATGTAGGGAATATTTCTCATTTTTTTTCTTGGATCTATGGCCAATAATAGTACACGGGTTTTACCGACTTTTTTGTTTTTTGACATTTTATTTATATTTGTATGGTTTCGGGTTTAGGGTTTTGGTTTTAGGGTTTAGGGTTTTAGGTTTAGGGTTTAGGTAATGTTCTTGCATATGTAGGGAATATTCCTCATTTTTTTTCTTGGATTTATGGCCTATAGTACACGGTTTCTACCGAATTTTTTGTTTTTCGACATTTTGTTTATATTTGTAGGTTTTGGGTTTTGGTTTTAGGGTTTAGGGTTTCAGGTTTAGGGTTTAGGTAATGTTCTTGCATATGTAGGGAATATTCCTCATTTTTTTTCTTGGATTTATGGCCAATAGTACACGGGTTTTACCGACTTTTTTGTTTTTTGACATTTTATTTATATTTGTTTGGTTTAGGGTTTAGGGTTTTGGTTTTAGGGTTTAGGGTTTTAGATTTAGGGTTTAGGTAATGTTCTTGCATATATAGGGAATATTCCTCATTTTTTTTCTTGGATTTATGGCCTATAGTAGACGTTTTCTACCGACTTTTTTGTTTTTCAACATTTTGTTTATATTTATAGGTTTTAGGGTTTAGGGTTTCAGGTTTAGGGTTTAGGTAATGTTCTTGCATATGTAGGGAATATTTCTCATTTTTTTTCTTGGATCTATGGCCAATAATAGTACACGGGTTTTACCGACTTTTTTGTTTTTTGACATTTTATTTATATTTGTATGGTTTAGGGTTTAGGGTTTTGGTTTTAGGGTTTATGGTTTTAGGTTTAGGGTTTAGGTAATGTTCTTGCATATGTAGGGAATATTCCTCATTTTTTTTCTTGGATTTATGGCCTATAGTACACGGTTTCTACCGACTTTTTTGTTTTTTGACATTTTATTTATATTTATAGGTTTTAGGGTTTAGGGTTTTGGTTTTAGGGTTTAGGGTTTCAGGTTTAAGGTTGAGGTAATGTTCTTGCATATGTAGGGAATATTTCTCATTTTTTTCTTGGATTTATGGCCAATAGTACACGGGTTTTACCGACTTTTTTGTTTTTTGACATTTTATTTATATTTGTATGGTTTAGGGTTTAGGGTTTTGGTTTTAGGGTTTAGGGTTTAGGGTTTTAGGTTTAGGGTTTAGGTAATGTTCTTGCATATGTAGGGAATATTCCTCATTTTTTTTCTTGGATTTATGGCCAATAGTACACGGTTTCTACCGAATTTTTTGTTTTTCGACATTTTGTTTATATTTGTAGGTTTTGGGTTTTGGTTTTAGGGTTTAGGGTTTCAGGTTTAGGGTTTAGGTAATGTTCTTGCATATGTAGGGAATATTCCTCATTTTTTTTCTTGGATTTATGGCCAATAGTACACGGGTTTTACCGACTTTTTTGTTTTTTGACATTTTATTTATATTTGTACGGTTTAGGGTTTAGGGTTTTGGTTTTAGGGTTTAGGTAACGTTCTTGCATTTGTAGGGAATATTCCTCATTTTTTTTTCTTGGATTTATGGCCTATAGTAGACGGTTTCTACCGACTTTTTTGTTTTTTGACATTTTGTTTATATTTATAGGTTTTAGGGTTTAGGGTTTTGGTTTTAGGGTTTAGGGTTTCAGGTTTAGGGTTTAGGTAATGTTCTTGCATATGTAGGGAATATTCCTCATTTTTTTTCTTGGATTTATGGCCAATAGTACACGGGTTTTACCGACTTTTTTGTTTTTTGACATTTTATTTATATTTGTATGGTTTAGGGTTTAGGGTTTTGGTCTTCGGGTTTAGGGTTTTAGGTTTAGTGATGCGAGATTGACCAAGGTGACACAAGATCGACCAAGAGGTGGACCTGTCTATCAGGTTTCTTGAACAAATGCGGAATAAAATCAATGATAAAAATAACAATAAATAAAAGCCAAAACTAAAGACCGCGACCCGTCACCTATAAAGAGGTGGGAACCTTGGTATGATTAGATGGTATGGAACCGCGACCCGTCACCTATAAAGAGGTGAGAACCTTGGTATGTGAAGACGCCACAAACGGTTGCGGGATACCGATTGATAAGTCAGTTTTGAACGCTACAAGGTAACCCCTTGATAAGTTCGGAAAGTTCAATGAAGAACCAAAGAGAAAACTCTCAAAAATATTAATCAAAAACTTCCTCTTTACAATTTGATTTGACCCCTATTTATGCTTGGAACAAGCCTCCAAGAATTGGGAAAGTCTAAAGAAGATAAGTTCAAAATTACAATAAATTCATATTGGTATCATAAAAATGAGTGCTTAGAATTCTCCAATACATTGAATAATCAGCCTCCATGTATTTAAATCTTCTAGAATCAGCCCCCTTTTGGTTCATGCATGTAAACCCACGAAATTATCCTTTAATGTGGTGTCTTGAATAGCTCCGATCAGGTTCACAAAGTAATGAGCTTCGTTTGGACTTGTCACGGCCGTGTTTAAGCTTCTATCAGCCTCGTTTATTCTAAGTGTGAGTGCGTTCTTTCCCTCGTCATCGCGCATACCTTGCAACAACCCGTTAAGCGCTTCCTTGAACCTTTTAGCTCTAGCTCTCGTAACTGGTCCGATTGGAACTTGCAATGCGTCTCTCGGTGTAGCGGTCATGATCACATCATCTCCTCCCTCTTGAAAATGATTTGTCCTCAAATCGTCACCTACATCAAAAGGAGATAAGTCAGAAACATTAAAACTAGCGCTTACACTGTACTCACCAGGAAGATCTAATTTATAAGCATTATCATTGATCCTTTCGACCACTTGGAACGGTCCGTCTCCCCTAGGAAGCCACTTCGATTTCCTTTGAACGGGAAACCTCTCCTTCCTCATATGAACCCAAACCCAATCACCTGGTTCGAACACAACTTTCTTACGATCCTTGTTGGCCTGGATAGCATATTGTTCGGTCCTCCTCTCAATATTTTGCTTTGCTTTTTCATGAATTTGCTTGACAAACTAAGCCTTTTTTTTTCCATCTAAATTAGTACGCTCACCCATAGGTAATGGAGTCAAATCCAAAGGTGTTAAAGGATTAAAACCATAAACAATTTCAAAAGGTGAAAATTTAGTAGCTGAATGTACACTTCGATTATAAGCAAACTCAACATGTGGCAAACATTCTTCCCAAGTTTTTAAATTCTTTTGAATTATGGTACGCAACAGAGTTGATAAGGTTCGATTAACTACTTCGGTTTGACCATCTGTTTGGGGGTGACAAGTAGTTGAAAATAAAAGCTTAGTTCCTAACTTACACCACAAAGTTTTCCAAAAGTAGCTTAAGAATTTGGTATCCCTATCTGAAACAATAGTCCTTGGCATGCCATGCAAGCGTACAATTTCTTTAAAGAACAAATCAGCAATTCGTGAAGCATCGTTTGTTTTATTACAAGGAATAAAATGTGCCATTTTAGAAAATCTATCAACGACAACAAAGACAAAATCCATGCCTCTTTTAGATCTCGGTAATCCTAGCACAAAGTCCATAGAAATGTCAATCCAAGGCTCACTAGGTATAGGCAATGGCGTATACAAACCATGAGGTTTAACTTTAGATTTAGCTTGTTTACAAGTTATACATCTTTCGCAAATTCGTTCGACATCTCGTTTTAAATGAGGCCAAAAGAAATGTTCTTGTAAAACATCAAGAGTTTTAGTTATACCAAAATGCCCCATTAAACCACCACCATGTGCTTCTTTAACAAGTAATTCTCTTAAAGAACAATTAGGCACACATAGCCTATTTCCTCGAAACAAAAATCCATTATGCCTATAAAACTTTTCAAACCCAGTTTTCTCACATGCTTCAAAAACATTTTTGAAATCAGAATCATCAACATATAAATCCTTAATGTACTCAAAACCAAGTAATTTCGAATCTAGAGTTGAGAGCAATGTATACCTTCTCGAAAGCGCATCAGCCACAACATTCTCCTTACCTTTCTTGTACTTGATTACAAAAGGAAATGATTCGATGAACTCTACCCACTTGGCATGTCTCTTGTTCAGCTTATGTTGACTCCTCAAGTGTTTCAACGATTCATGATCGGTGTGAATCACAAATTCCTTCGGCCAAAGATAATGTTGCCAAGTTTCCAACGCGCGCACTAATGCGTAAAGCTCCTTGTCGTAAGTTGGATAGTTAAGGGCTGCCCCACTTAGTTTCTCGCTAAAATATGCCACGGGACGTCCTCCTTGTGTAAGAACAGCTCCAATACCTATTCCTGAAGCATCACACTCAATTTCAAAAGCTTTAGTAAAGTCGGGGAGAGTTAGCAAAGGTGCATTAATAAGTTTATCCTTTATTAAATTGAAAGATGTTTCTTGTTCATCTCCCCATTTAAAACCAACATTCTTTTTAATAACTTCGGTCATAGGTGCGGCTAAGCTACTGAAATCTTTAACAAATCTCCTATAAAAACTAGCTAAGCCATGAAAACTTCTCACTTCAAAAACACTTTTAGGAACAGGCCAATCTTTAATTGCCTTAATCTTTTCTTCGTCTACTTCAATTCCTTTAGCACTAACAATATATCCAAGAAATACAAGTTTTTCCGTACAGAATTCGCATTTAGACATATTAGCAAATAACTTTTCTTTTCTTAAGACACTTAAAACAAGTTTCAAATGCTCAACATGGTCATCTAAGTTTTTGCTATAGATTAGAATATCGTCGAAGTAAACCACTACAAACCTGCCAATAAACATTCTTAAGACGTGATTCATTAGCCTCATGAAAGTACTAGGTGCATTTGTTAAACGAAACGGCATAACTAACCACTCGTATAAACCATACTTAGTTTTAAAGGCTGTTTTCCATTCGTCTCCTTCTTTCATCCTAATTTGATGGTATCCACTTTTAAGGTCAATTTTACTAAAAATAGAGGAACCATGTAACTCATCAAGCATATCATCTAATCTAGGTATAGGATGGCAATACTTTACAGTGATGTTATTGATCGTGCGACAATCTACGCACATTCGCCAAGTGCCATCCTTCTTTGGAACAAGTAACACCGGTACCGCACACGGACTCATGCTCTCTCGCACGTACCCCTTTTCCATAAGCTCTCCCACCTGTTTTTGTAACTCCTTAGTCTCTTCGGGATTGCTTCGATAGGCTGGCCGGTTTGGAATTGATGCTCCCGGCACGAAGTCGATTTGATGTTCAATTCCCCTTATTGGTGGTAAGCCATTCGGTATCTCCTCGGGAAATATGTCCTTAAAATCCTGTAAAAGAGATAGAAAAACACTAGGCAAAGTAGTTTTGTTAGCGTTTAAACAAGCCTCCTTGTACAAGAGTACAATCATCGGCTGATTTTGAAACAAAGCCTTTTTAACCTCGCTTTCTCTCGCATATATACTCACTTCTTTTCTCTCCTTTACATCTGATTTTTTTGAACTCTCATTCTTTTCAATCCTTTTCTTTTCATTCTCTTTCTTTTCACTCTCATATTTTTTTTCACTCTCTTTCATTCTCACTTGGTCGTCATACACCTGCCTTGGAGTTAATGGAATGAGTGTAATCGGTTTTGCATTGAATACAAAAGAGTATCGATTCTTATAGCCATCGTGTGTTACTCTCCTATCAAATTGCCATGGCCTTCCTAACAGAATATGCCCCGCTTGCATAGGAACTACGTCACACAACACTTCATCCTTATACCTCCCTATTGAGAATGAAACTAACACCTGTTTTAGAACCCTAACCTCGCCACAATCGTTCAACCATTGTAATTTGTAAGGTTTCGGATGTTTGGATGTTTTTAAATTCAGTTTCTCCACCATAATACTACTAGCAACATTGACACAACTCCCACCATCAATAATCATACTACACACCTTATCGCTAACGTGACATCTGGTATGAAAGATGTTCTCGCGTTGTATCTCCTCCTCGTCTTCCCTAATCTGAACACTTAACGCCTTCTTAGCAACTAATATCACCCCATCGACTGGATGTTCTTGCTCGTTATCGTCTTCGTCTTGGTTATGTTCAGATTCGCCTTCCGATTCAATCTCACCATCTTCCCTCATAATCATAGCCCTTCGGTTTGGACAGTCACTAGCATAATGTCCCCTTCCTAAACATTTGAAACATTGTACATCTCGATTTCTAGAAGCTTTCGGTTCAGATTTACCTTGACTCGATGTAGCTTTATCCTTCGTATCCTTTGGTGTTTCGGTTTTAGGTTTCGAATAGGTCTTTTCCTCCTTTTTACTCCAGTTTTGGTTCCATGAAGTTGAACCATATTTTTGTCCTGTTCGTGTGGAACTCTTCGCCTTCAATTGTCTCTCTACTTTGATAGCCATGTGTACCATATCTTCTAACTCCACATAGTGTTGTAACTCTACTACGTTAGCAATCTCCTTGTTTAAACCGTTTAGAAAACGAGCCATAGTAGCCTCTCTATCTTCATCGATATCAGCCCGAATCATCGCTATCTCCATTTCTTTATGATAATCGTCAACACTTTTAGATCCCTGGGTGATTCCTTGTAACCGTCGATATAAGTCCCTATAGTAATGACTAGGAACGAACCGTTTCTTCATAATAGCTTTCATCTCAGCCCACGTTTCGATCGGTCTCTCTCTATTCCTCCTTCGACTAGTAACCACTTGATCCCACCAAACGATAGCGTAATCGGTGAACTCAACGGCTGCTATCCTTACTTTCTTTAGTTCTGAATAGTTATGACATTCGAACACCATCTCCATCTTCTTTTCCCACTCCAAATATAACTCCGGATCGTTTTTCCCTTGGAACGCTGGGATTTTCATTTTAATACTACTCATGTTGTCATCAACCCTATCTCCATTTCTACCTCGCCGATTTCTATGTCGATTATTAGCCCTAGGCAAAGTATCGTCCGATGCCCGATCATCTTCTTCCGCCTCTTCTCCATCGCCGCCATTGTGATTATTTCGTGGTTGCTCGTTATGGTTATTTTGTATTTCGTCGATTCGTTCATTTATTCGCTCGAACTCAGCCGCAAACAACATTCGCATTTCTCCCATCATCGCCTCCATTTGTAATCTTGTGTCGCCTCCTCCCGAACCCATTCGAGATGAACGTCGCTGCAAATAAAGTATTAGAACCAAAAATTTAAGTCCTCACGCACTCCCTCACGTGTATCGCTCGTAATTGTTCACTCGTCACTCGTGTATCACTCTATTGGCTTTTACCCTCTATTAATCTCACACACTCTGCCTTTTTCCACTCAAATATGTTCTCACTCGCTCAAACTTACCCACTCGTCGTTTCCTCTATAGGTTCTCTATGAACTTAATAAACCACAAGACGTTTACTTGTAGCGTTTAAGAGTTGGTAATGTGAACAAACTTTTTATCGAATGAAGTGACACACCTAACAAATCAGAATTTTAACAATAGACACAAGTACTCGAAACGGCAATTAGACAATCCTCTTTCGTTGGCACTTATATATTTTATTTTTTTATTTTTTTTTGTGCTCTTTTTGGATCCATTTAATTTTTTTTTGTTTGGCACTTTTTTTTTTGTGCTCTTTTTGATTCTTCTCTTTTTTTTTTTTTTTATATATGTAAACGAGGATAACAAGACTCAACAAGAAATAGAAATGACTTTTTTTTTTTTTGACAACCTTTCAATAGAAACTTAACAAATCAGTTTTTTTTTTTTTTTCTGAAATAATTTTCTTTTTCTAATGAAAACAAAAAATAACAAGACACTTAAAACCTTGATAGAGCCTAAGCTCTGATACCAAATGATGCGAGATCGACGAAGGTGACACAAGATCGACCAAGAGGTGGACCTGTCTATCAGGTTTCTTGAACAAATGCGGAATAAAATCAATGATAAAAATAACAATAAATAAAAGCCAAAACTAAAGACCGCGACCCGTCACCTATAAAGAGGTGGGAACCTTGGTATGATTAGATGGTATGGAACCGCGACCCGTCACCTATAAAGAGGTGAGAACCTTGGTATGTGAAGACGCCACAAACGGTTGCGGGATACCGATTGATAAGTCAGTTTTGAACGCTACAAGGTAACCCCTTGATAAGTTCGGAAAGTTCAATGAAGAACCAAAGAGAAAACTCTCAAAAATATTAATCAAAAACTTCCTCTTTACAATTTGATTTGACCCCTATTTATGCTTGGAACAAGCCTCCAAGAATTGGGAAAGTCTAAAGAAGATAAGTTCAAAATTACAATAAATTCATATTGGTATCATAAAAATGAGTGCTTAGAATTCTCCAATACATTGAATAATCAGCCTCCATGTATTTAAATCTTCTAGAATCAGCCCCCTTTTGGTTCATGCATGTAAACCCACGAAATTATCCTTTAATGTGGTGTCTTGAATAGCTCCGATCAGGTTCACAAAGTAATGAGCTTCGTTTGGACTTGTCACGGCCGTGTTTAAGCTTCTATCAGCCTCGTTTATTCTAAGTGTGAGTGCGTTCTTTCCCTCGTCATCGCGCATACCTTGCAACAACCCGTTAAGCGCTTCCTTGAACCTTTTAGCTCTAGCTCTCGTAACTGGTCCGATTGGAACTTGCAATGCGTCTCTCGGTGTAGCGGTCATGATCACATCATTTAGGGTTTAGGTAATGTTCTTGCATTTGTAGGGAATATTCCTAATTTTTTTTTCTTGGATTTATGGCCTATAGTAGACGGTTTCTACCGACTTTTTTGTTTTTTGACATTTTGTTTATATTTATAGGTTTTAGGGTTTAGGGTTTAGGGTTTTGGTTTTAGGGTTTAGGGTTTCAGGTTTAGGGTTTAGGTAATGTTCTTGCATATGTAGGGAATATTCCTCATTTTTTTTCTTGGATTTATGGCCAATAGTACACGGTTTTTACCGACTTTTTTGTTTTTTGACATTTTATTTATATTTGTTTGGTTTAGGGTTTAGGGTTTTGGTTTTAGGGTTTAGGGTTTTAGATTTAGGGTTTAGGTAATGTTCTTGCATATATAGGGAATATTCCTCATTTTTTTTCTTGGATTTATGGCCTATAGTAGACGTTTTCTACCGACTTTTTTGTTTTTCAACATTTTGTTTATATTTATATGTTTTAGGGTTTAGGGTTTCAGGTTTAGGGTTTAGGTAATGTTCTTGCATATGTAGGGAATATTCCTCATTTTTTTTCTTGGATTTATGGCCAATAGTACACGGGTTTTACCGACTTTTTTGTTTTTTGACATTTTATTTATATTTGTATGGTTTAGGGTTTAGGGTTTTGGTTTTAGGGTTTATGGTTTTAGGTTTAGGGTTTAGGTAATGTTCTTGCATATGTAGGGAATATTCCTCATTTTTTTTCTTGGATTTATGGCCTATAGTACACGGTTTCTACCGACTTTTTTGTTTTTTGACATTTTATTTATATTTATAGGTTTTAGGGTTTAGGGTTTTGGTTTTAGGGTTTAGGGTTTCAGGTTTAAGGTTGAGGTAATGTTCTTGCATATGTAGGGAATATTTCTCATTTTTTTTCTTGGATTTATGGCCAATAGTACACGGTTTTTACCGACTTTTTTGTTTTTTGACATTTTATTTATATTTGTTTGGTTTAGGGTTTAGGGTTTTGGTTTTAGGGTTTAGGGTTTTAGATTTAGGGTTTAGGTAATGTTCTTGCATATATAGGGAATATTCCTCATTTTTTTTCTTGGATTTATGGCCTATAGTAGACGTTTTCTACCGACTTTTTTGTTTTTCAACATTTTGTTTATATTTATAGGTTTTAGGGTTTAGGGTTTCAGGTTTAGGGTTTAGGTAATGTTCTTGCATATGTAGGGAATATTTCTCATTTTTTTTCTTGGATTTATGGCCAATAGTACACGGGTTTTACCGACTTTTTTGTTTTTTGACATTTTATTTATATTTGTATGGTTTAGGGTTTAGGGTTTTGGTTTTAGGGTTTATGGTTTTAGGTTTAGGTTTTAGGTAATGTTCTTGCATATGTAGGGAATATTCCTCATTTTTTTTCTTGGATTTATGGCCTATAGTACACGGTTTCTACCGACTTTTTTGTTTTTTGACATTTTATTTATATTTATAGGTTTTAGGGTTTAGGGTTTTGGTTTTAGGGTTTAGGGTTTCAGGTTTAAGGTTGAGGTAATGTTCTTGCATATGTAGGGAATATTTCTCATTTTTTTTCTTGGATTTATGGCCAATAGTACACGGGTTTTACCGACTTTTTTGTTTTTTGACATTTTATTTATATTTGTATGGTTTAGGGTTTAGGGTTTTGGTTTTAGGGTTTAGGGTTTAGGGTTTTAGGTTTAGGGTTTAGGTAATGTTCTTGCATATGTAGGGAATATTCCTCATTTTTTTTCTTGGATTTATGGCCAATAGTACACGGGTTTTACCGACTTTTTTGTTTTTTGACATTTTATTTATATTTATAGGTTTTAGGGTTTAGGGTTTTCGTTTTAGGGTTTAGGGTTTCAGGTTTAGGGTTTAGGTATTGTTCTTGCATATGTAGGGAATATTCCTCATATTTTTTCTTGGATTTATGGCCAATAGTACACGGTTTTTACCGACTTTTTTGTTTTTTGACATTTTATTTATATTTGTATGGTTTAGGGTTTAGGGTTTTGGTCTTCGGGTTTAGGGTTTTGGTCTTCGGGTTTAGGGTTTTAGGTTTAGGGTTTAGGTAATGTTCTTGCATTTGTAGGGAATATTCCTAATTTTTTTTTCTTGGATTTATGGCCTATAGTAGACGGTTTCTACCGACTTTTTTGTTTTTTGACATTTTGTTTATATTTATAGGTTTTAGGGTTTAGGGTTTAGGGTTTTGGTTTTAGGGTTTAGGGTTTCAGGTTTAGGGTTTAGGTAATGTTCTTGCATATGTAGGGAATATTCCTCATTTTTTTTCTTGGATTTATGGCCAATAGTACACGGTTTTTACCGACTTTTTTGTTTTTTGACATTTTATTTATATTTGTTTGGTTTAGGGTTTAGGGTTTTGGTTTTTGGGTTTAGGGTTTTAGATTTAGGGTTTAGGTAATGTTCTTGCATATATAGGGAATATTCCTCATTTTTTTTCTTGGATTTATGGCCTATAGTAGACGTTTTCTACCGACTTTTTTGTTTTTCAACATTTTGTTTATATTTATAGGTTTTAGGGTTTAGGGTTTCAGGTTTAGGGTTTAGGTAATGTTCTTGCATATGTAGGGAATATTCCTCATTTTTTTTCTTGGATTTATGGCCAATAGTACACGGGTTTTACCGACTTTTTTGTTTTTTGACATTTTATTTATATTTGTATGGTTTAGGGTTTTGGTTTTAGGGTTTATGGTTTTAGGTTTAGGGTTTAGGTAATGTTCTTGCATATGTAGGGAATATTCCTCATTTTTTTTCTTGGATTTATGGCCTATAGTACACGGTTTCTACCGACTTTTTTGTTTTTTGACATTTTATTTATATTTATAGGTTTTAGGGTTTAGGGTTTTGGTTTTAGGGTTTAGGGTTTCAGGTTTAAGGTTGAGGTAATGCTCTTGCATATGTAGGGAATATTTCTCATTTTTTTTCTTGGATTTATGGCCAATAGTACACGGGTTTTACCGACTTTTTTGTTTTTTGACATTTTATTTATATTTGTATGGTTTAGGGTTTAGGGTTTTGGTTTTAGGGTTTAGGGTTTAGGGTTTTAGGTTTAGGGTTTAGGTAATGTTCTTGCATATGTAGGGAATATTCCTCATTTTTTTTCTTGGATTTATGGCCAATAGTACACGGGTTTTACAGACTTTTTTGTTTTTTGACATTTTATTTATATTTATAGGTTTTAGGGTTTAGGGTTTTCGTTTTAGGGTTTAGGGTTTCAGGTTTAGGGTTTAGGTATTGTTCTTGCATATGTAGGGAATATTCCTCATATTTTTTCTTGGATTTATGGCCAATAGTACACGGGTTTTACCGACTTTTTTGTTTTTTGACATTTTATTTATATTTGTATGGTTTAGGGTTTAGGGTTTTGGTTTTAGGGTTTAGGGTTTTAGGTTTAGGGTTTAGGTAATGTTCTTGCATATGTAGGGAATATTCCTCATTTTTTTTCTTGGATTTATGGCCAATAGTACACGGGTTTTACCGACTTTTTTGTTTTTTGACATTTTATTTATATTTGTATGGTTTAGGGTTTAGGGTTTTGGTTTTAGGGTTTAGGGTTTAGGGTTTTAGGTTTAGGGTTTAGGTAATGTTCTTGCATATGTAGGGAATATTCCTCATTTTTTTTCTTGGATTTATGGCCAATAGTACACGGGTTTTACCGACTTTTTTGTTTTTTGACATTTTATTTATATTTATAGATTTTAGGGTTTAGGGTTTTCGTTTTAGGGTTTAGGGTTTCAGGTTTAGGGTTTAGGTATTGTTCTTGCATATGTAGGGAATATTTCTCATATTTTTTCTTGGATTTATGGCCAATAGTACACGGTTTTTACCGACTTTTTTGTTTTTTGACATTTTATTTATATTTGTATGGTTTAGGGTTTAGGGTTTTGGTTTTAGGGTTTAGGGTTTTAGATTTAGGGTTTAGGTAATGTTGTTGCATATGTAGGGAATATTCCTCATTTTTTTTCTTGGATTTATGGCCTATAGTACACGGTTTCTACCGACTTTTTTGTTTTTCGACATTTTGTTTATATTTATAGGTTTTAGGGTTAAGGGTTTTGGTTTTAGGGTTTAGGGTTTCAGGTTTAGGGTTTAGGTAATGTTCTTGCATATGTAGGGAATATTCCTCATTTTTTTTCTTGGATTTATGGCCTATAGTACACGGTTTCTACCGAATTTTTTGTTTTTCGACATTTTGTTTATATTTGTAGGTTTTGGGTTTTGGTTTTAGGGTTTAGGTTTTCAGGTTTAGGGTTTAGGTAATGTTCTTGCATATGTAGGGAATATTCCTCATTTTTTTTCTTGGATTTATGGCCAATAGTACACGGGTTTTACCGACTTTTTTGTTTTTTGACATTTTATTTATATTTGTATGGTTTAGGGTTTAGGGTTTTGGTTTTAGAGTTTAGGGTTTTAGGTTTAGGGTTTAGGTAATGTTCTTGCATTTGTAGGGAATATTCCTCATTTTTTTTTCTTGGATTTATGGCCTATAGTAGACGGTTTCTACCGACTTTTTTGTTTTTTGACATTTTGTTTATATTTATAGGTTTTAGGGTTTAGGGTTTTGGTTTTAGGGTTTAGGGTTTCAGGTTTAGGGTTTAGGTAATTTTCTTGCATATGTAGGGAATATTCCTCATTTTTTTTCTTGGATTTATGGCCAATAGTACACGGTTTTTACCGACTTTTTTGTTTTTTGACATTTTATTTATATTTGTTTGGTTTAGGGTTTAGGGTTTTGGTTTTAGGGTTTAGGGTTTTAGATTTAGGGTTTAGGTAATGTTCTTGCATATATAGGGAATATTCCTCATTTTTTTTCTTGGATTTATGGCCTATAGTAGACGTTTTCTACCGACTTTTTTGTTTTTCAACATTTTGTTTATATTTATAGGTTTTAGGGCTTAGGGTTTCAGTTTTAGGGTTTAGGTAATGTTCTTGCATATGTAGGGAATATTCCTCATTTTTTTTCTTGGATTTATGGCCAATAGTACACGGATTTTACCGACTTTTTTGTTTTTTGACATTTTATTTATATTTGTATGGTTTAGGGTTTAGGGTTTTGGTTTTAGGGTTTATGGTTTTAGGTTTAGGGTTTAGGTAATGTTCTTGCATATGTAGGGAATATTCCTCATTTTTTTTCTTGGATTTATGGCCTATAGTACACGGTTTCTACCGACTTTTTTGTTTTTTGACATTTTATTTATATTTATAGGTTTTAGGGTTTAGGGTTTTGGTTTTAGGGTTTAGGGTTTCAGGTTTAAGGTTGAGGTAATGTTCTTGCATATGTAGGGAATATTTCTCATTTTTTTTCTTGGATTTATGGCCAATAGTACACGGGTTTTACCGACTTTTTTGTTTTTTGACATTTTATTTATATTTGTATGGTTTAGGGTTTAGGGTTTTGGTTTTAGGGTTTAGGGTTTTAGGTTTAGGGTTTAGGTAATGTTCTTGCATATGTAGGGAATATTCCTCATTTTTTTTCTTGGATTTATGGCCAATAGTACACGGGTTTTACCGACTTTTTTGTTTTTTGACATTTTATTTATATTTATAGGTTTTAGGGTTTTCGTTTTAGGGTTTAGGGTTTCAGGTTTAGGGTTTAGGTATTGTTCTTGCATATGTAGGGAATATTCCTCATATTTTTTCTTGGTTTTATGGCCAATAGTACACGGGTTTTACCGACTTTTTTGTTTTTTGACATTTTATTTATATTTGTATGGTTTAGGGTTTAGGGTTTTGGTTTTAGGGTTTAGGGTTTTAGGTTTAGGGTTTAGGTAATGTTCTTGCATATGTAGGGAATATTCCTCATTTTTTTTCTTCGATTTATGGCCTATAGTACACGGTTTCTACCGAATTTTTTGTTTTTCGACATTTTGTTTATATTTATAGGTTTTAGGGTTTTGGGTTTTGGTTTTAGGGTTTAGGGTTTCAGGTTTAGGGTTTAGGTAATGTTCTTGCATATGTAGGGAATATTCCTCATTTTTTTTCTTGGATTTATGGCCAATAGTACACGGGTTTTACCGATTTTTTTGTTTTTTGACATTTTATTTATATTTGTATGGTTTAGGGTTTAGGGTTTTGGTTTTAGGGTTTAGGGTTTTAGGTTTAGGGTTTAGGTAATGTTCTTGCATTTGTAGGGAATATTCCTCATTTTTTTTTCTTGGATTTATGGCCTATAGTAGACGGTTTCTACCGACTTTTTTGTTTTTTGACATTTTGTTTATATTTATAGGTTTTAGGGTTTAGGGTTTAGGGTTTTGGTTTTAGGGTTTAGGGTTTCAGGTTTAGGGTTTAGGTAATGTTCTTGCATATGTAGGGAATATTCCTCATTTTTTTTCTTGGATTTATGGCCAATAGTACACGGGTTTTACCGACTTTTTTGTTTTTTGACATTTTATTTATATTTGTATGGTTTAGGGTTTTGGTCTTCGGGTTTAGGGTTTTAGGTTTAGGGTTTAGGTAATGTTCTTGCATTTGTAAGGAATATTCCTAATTTTTTTTTCTTGGATTTATGGCCTATAGTAGACGGTTTCTACCGACTTTTTTGTTTTTTGACATTTTGTTTATATTTATAGGTTTTAGGGTTTAGTGTTTAGGGTTTTGGTTTTAGGGTTTAGGGTTTCAGGTTTAGGGTTTAGGTAATGTTCTTGCATATGTAGGGAATATTCCTCATTTTTTTTCTTGGATTTATACACGGTTTTTACCGACTTTTTTGTTTTTTGACATTTTATTTATATTTGTTTGGTTTAGGGTTTAGGGTTTTGGTTTTAGGGTTTAGGGTTTTAGGTTTAGGGTTTAGGTAATGTTCTTGCATATATAGGGAATATTCCTCATTTTTTTTCTTGGATTTATGGCCTATAGTAGACGTTTTCTACCGACTTTTTTGTTTTTCAACATTTTGTTTATATTTATAGGTTTTAGGGTTTAGGGTTTCAGGTTTAGGGTTTAGGTAATGTTCTTGCATATGTAGGGAATATTCCTCATTTTTTTTCTTGGATTTATGGCCAATAGTACACGGGTTTTACCGACTTTTTTGTTTTTTGACATTTTATTTATATTTGTATGGTTTAGGGTTTAGGGTTTTGGTTTTAGGGTTTACGGTTTTAGGTTTAGGGTTTAGGTAATGTTCTTGCATATGTAGGGAATATTCCTCATTTTTTTTCTTCGATTTATGGCCTATAGTACACGGTTTCTACCGACTTTTTTGTTTTTTGACATTTTATTTATATTTATAGTTTTTAGGGTTTAGGGTTTTGGTTTTAGGGTTTAGGGTTTCAGGTTTAAGGTTGAGGTAATGTTCTTGCATATGTAGGGAATATTTCTCATTTTTTTTCTTGGATTTATGGCCAATAGTACACGCGTTTTACCGACTTTTTTGTTTTTTGACATTTTATTTATATTTGTATGGTTTAGGGTTTTGGTTTTAGGGTTTAGGGTTTTAGGTTTAGAGTTTAGGTAATGTTCTTGCATATGTAGGGAATATTCCTCATTTTTTTTCTTGGATTTATGGCCTATAGTACACGGGTTTTACCGACTTTTTTGTTTTTTGACATTTTATTTATATTTATATGTTTTAGGGTTTAGGGTTTTCGTTTTATGGTTTAGGGTTTCAGGTTTAGGGTTTAGGTATTGTTCTTGCATATGTAGGGAATATTCCTCATATTTTTTCTTGGATTTATGGCCAATAGTACACGGGTTTTACCGACTTTTTTGTTTTTTGACATTTTATTTATATTTGTATGGTTTAGGGTTTAGGGTTTTGGTTTTAGGGTTTAGGGTTTTAGGTTTAGGGTTTAGGTAATGTTCTTGCATATGTAGGGAATATTCCTCATTTTTTTTCTTGGATTTATGGCCTATAGTACACGGGTTTTACCGACTTTTTTGTTTTTTGACATTTTATTTATATTTATAGGTTTTAGGGTTTAGGGTTTTCGTTTTAGGGTTTAGGGTTTCAGGTTTAAGGTTGAGGTAATGTTCTTGCATATGTAGGGAATATTTCTCATTTTTTTTCTTGGATTTATGGCCAATAGTACACGGGTTTTACCGACTTTTTTTTTTTTGACATTTTATTTATATTT
Organism: Primula vulgaris; assembly: GCA_963920805.1. NCBI lineage: Eukaryota > Viridiplantae > Streptophyta > Magnoliopsida > Ericales > Primulaceae > Primula > Primula vulgaris. Next base: position 16,199,359 of record OY987219.1, read on the forward strand.
GTATGGTTTAGGGTTTATGGTTTTGGTTTTAGGGTTTATGGTTTTAGGTTTAGGGTTTAGGTAATGTTCTTGCATATGTAGCGAATATTCCTCATTTTTTTTCTTGGATTTATGGCCTATAGTAGACGTTTTCTACCGACTTTTTTGTTTTTCGACATTTTGTTTATATTTATAGGTTTTAGGGTTTAGGGTTTTGGTTTTAGGGTTTAGGGTTTCAGGTTTGGGTTTAGGTAATGTTCTTGCATATGTAGAGAATATTCCTCATTTTTTTTCTTGGATTTATGGCGAATAGTACACGGGTTTTACCGATTTTTTTGTTTTTTGACATTTTATTTATATTTGTATGGTTTAGGGTTTAGGGTTTTGGTTTTAGGGTTTAGGGTTTCAGGTTTAGGGTTTAGGTAATGTTCTTGCATATGTAGTGAATATTCCTCATTTTTTTTCTTGGATTTATGGCCTATAGTAGACGTTTTCTACCGACTTTTTTGTTTTTCGACATTTTGTTTATATTTATAGGTTTTAGGGTTTAGGGTTTTGGTTTTCGGGTTTAGGGTTTCAGGTTTAGGGTTTAGGTAATGTTCTTGCATATGTAGAGAATATTCCTCATTTTTTTTCTTGGATTTATGGCCAATAGTACACGGGTTTTACCGATTTTTTTGTTTTTTGACATTTTATTTATATTTGTATGGTTTAGGGTTTAGGGTTTTGGTTTTAGGGTTTAGGGTTTTAGGTTTAGGGTTTAGGTAATGTTCTTGCATATGAAGGGAATATTCCTCATTTTTTTTCTTGGATTTATGGCCTATAGTACACGGTTTCTACCGACTTTTTTGTTTTTCGACATTTTGTTTATATTTATAGGTTTTAGGGTTTAGGTTTTGGTTTTAGGGTTTAGGGTTTCAGGTTTAGGGTTTAGGTATTGTTCTTGCATATGTAGGGAATATTCCTCGTTTTTTTTCTTGGATTTATGGCCAATAGTACACGGGTTTTACCGATTTTTTTGTTTTTTGACATTTTATTTATATTTGTATGGTTTAGGGTTTAGGGTTTTAGGGTTTAGGTTTTTAGTTTTAGGGTTTAGGTAATGTTCTTGCATATGTAGGGAATATTCCTCATTTTTTTTCTTGGATTTATGGCCTATAGTAGACGGTTTCTACCGACTTTTTTGTTTTTCGACATTTTGTTTATATTTATAGGTTTTAGGTTATAGGGTTTTGGTTTTAGGGTTTAGGGTTTCAGGTTTAGGGTTTAGGTAATGTGCTTGCATATGTAGGGAATATTCCTAATTTTTTTCTTGGATTTATGGCCAATAGTACACGGGTTTTACCGACTTTTTTGTTTTTTGACATTTTATTTATATTTGTATGGTTTAGGGTTTAGGGTTTTGGTTTTAGGGTTTAGGGTTTTAGGTTTAGGGTTTAGGTAATGTTCTTGCATATGTAGGGAATATTCCTCATTTTTTTTCTTGGATTTATGGCCTATAGTACACGGGTTTTACCGACTTTTTTGTTTTTTGACATTTTATTTATATTTATAGGTTTTAGGGTTTAGGGTTTTCGTTTTAGGGTTTAGGGTTTCAGGTTTAAGGTTGAGGTAATGTTCTTGCATATGTAGGGAATATTTCTCATTTTTTTTCTTGGATTTATGGCCAATAGTACACGGGTTTTACCGGCTTTTTTGTTTTTTGACATTTTATTTATATTTGTATGGTTTATGGTTTTGGTTTTAGGGTTTATGGTTTTAGGTTTAGGGTTTAGATAATGTTCTTGCATATGTAGGGAATATTCCTCATTTTTTTTCTTGGATTTATGGCCTATAGTAGACGTTTTCTACCGACTTTTTTGGTTTTCGACATTTTGTTTATATTTATAGGTTTTAGGGTTTAGTGTTTTGGTTTTAGGATTTAGGGTTTCAGGTTTAGGGTTTAGGTAATGTTCTTGCATATGTAGGGAATATTCCTCATTTTTTTTCTTGGATTTATGGCCAATAGTACACGGGTTTTACCGACTTTTTTGTTTTTTGACATTTTATTTATATTTGTATGGTTTAGGGTTTAGGGTTTAGGGTTTTGGTTTTAGGGTTTATGGTTTTAGGTTTAGGGTTTAGGTAATGTTCTTGCTTATGTAGTGAATATTCCTCATTTTTTTTCTTGGATTTATGGCCTATAGTAGACGTTTTCTACCGAATTTTTTGTTTTTCGACATTTTGTTTATATTTATAGGTTTTAGGGTTTAGGGTTTTGGTTTTAGGGTTTAGGGTTTCAGGTTTAGGGTTTAGGTAATGTTCTTGCATATGTAGGGAATATTCCTCATTTTTTTTTCTTGGATTTATGGCCAATAGTACACGGTTTTTACCGACTTTTTTTTTTTTGACATTTTATTTATATTTGTATGGTTTAGGGTTTATGGTTTTGGTTTTAGGGTTTATGGTTTTAGGTTTAGGGTTTAGGTAATGTTCTTGCATATGTAGCGAATATTCCTCATTTTTTTTCTTGGATTTATGGCCTATAGTAGACGTTTTCTACCGACTTTTTTGTTTTTCGACATTTTGTTTATATTTATAGGTTTTAGGGTTTAGGGTTTTGGTTTTAGGGTTTAGGGTTTCAGGTTTGGGTTTAGGTAATGTTCTTGCATATGTAGAGAATATTCCTCATTTTTTTTCTTGGATTTATGGCGAATAGTACACGGGTTTTACCGATTTTTTTGTTTTTTGACATTTTATTTATATTTGTATGGTTTAGGGTTTAGGGTTTTGGTTTTAGGGTTTAGGGTTTCAGGTTTAGGGTTTAGGTAATGTTCTTGCATATGTAGTGAATATTCCTCATTTTTTTTCTTGGATTTATGGCCTATAGTAGACGTTTTCTACCGACTTTTTTGTTTTTCGACATTTTGTTTATATTTATAGGTTTTAGGGTTTAGGGTTTTGGTTTTCGGGTTTAGGGTTTCAGGTTTAGGGTTTAGGTAATGTTCTTGCATATGTAGAGAATATTCCTCATTTTTTTTCTTGGATTTATGGCCAATAGTACACGGGTTTTACCGATTTTTTTGTTTTTTGACATTTTATTTATATTTGTATGGTTTAGGGTTTAGGGTTTTGGTTTTAGGGTTTAGGGTTTTAGGTTTAGGGTTTAGGTAATGTTCTTGCATATGAAGGGAATATTCCTCATTTTTTTTCTTGGATTTATGGCCTATAGTACACGGTTTCTACCGACTTTTTTGTTTTTCGACATTTTGTTTATATTTATAGGTTTTAGGGTTTAGATTTTGGTTTTAGGGTTTAGGGTTTCAGGTTTAGGGTTTAGGTATTGTTCTTGCATATGTAGGGAATATTCCTCGTTTTTTTTCTTGGATTTATGGCCAATAGTACACGGGTTTTACCGATTTTTTTGTTTTTTGACATTTTATTTATATTTGTATGGTTTAGGGTTTAGGGTTTTAGGGTTTAGGTTTTTAGTTTTAGGGTTTAGGTAATGTTCTTGCATATGTAGGGAATATTCCTCATTTTTTTTCTTGGATTTATGGCCTATAGTAGACGGTTTCTACCGACTTTTTTGTTTTTCGACATTTTGTTTATATTTATAGGTTTTAGGTTATAGGGTTTTGGTTTTAGGGTTTAGGGTTTCAGGTTTAGGGTTTAGGTAATGTACTTGCATATGTAGGGAATATTCCTAATTTTTTTCTTGGATTTATGGCCAATAGTACACGGGTTTTACCGACTTTTTTGTTTTTTGACATTTTATTTATATTTGTATGGTTTAGGGTTTAAGGTTTTGGTTTTAGGGTTTAGGGTTTTAGGTTTAGGGTTTAGGTAATGTTCTTGCATATGTAGGGAATATTCCTCATTTTTTTTCTTCGATTTATGGCCTATAGTACACGGTTTCTACCGAATTTTTTGTTTTTCGACATTTTGTTTATATTTGTAGGTTTTAGGGTTTTGGGTTTTGGTTTTAGGGTTTAGGGTTTCAGGTTTAGGGTTTAGGTAATGTTCTTGCATATGTAGGGAATATTCCTCATTTTTTTTCTTGGATTTATGGCCTATAGTACACGGTTTCTACCGACTTTTTTGTTTTTCGACATTTTGTTTATATTTATAGGTTTTAGGGTTTAGGGTTTTGGTTTTAGGGTTTAGGGTTTAGGTAATGTTCTTGCATATGTAGGGAATATTCCTCATTTTTTTTCTTGGATTTATGGCCAATAGTACACGGTTTTTACCGACTTTTTTGTTTTTTGACATTTTATTTATATTTGTATGGTTTAGGGTTTATGGTTTTGGTTTTAGGGTTTATGGTTTTAGGTTTAGGGTTTAGGTAATGTTCTTGCATATGTAGTGAATATTCCTCATTTTTTTTCTTGGATTTATGGCCTATAGTAGACGTTTTCTACCGACTTTTTTGTTTTTCGACATTTTGTTTATATTTATAGGTTTTAGGGTTTAGGGTTTTGGTTTTAGGGTTTAGGGTTTCAGGTTTGGGTTTAGGTAATGTTCTTGCATATGTAGAGAATATTCCTCATTTTTTTTCTTGGATTTATGGCGAATAGTACACGGGTTTTACCGATTTTTTTGTTTTTTGACATTTTATTTATATTTGTATGGTTTAGGGTTTAGGGTTTTGGTTTTAGGGTTTAGGGTTTCAGGTTTAGGGTTTAGGTAATGTTCTTGCATATGTAGTGAATATTCCTCATTTTTTTTCTTGGATTTATGGCCTATAGTAGACGTTTTCTACCGACTTTTTTGTTTTTCGACATTTTGTTTATATTTATAGGTTTTAGGGTTTAGGGTTTTGGTTTTCGGGTTTAGGGTTTCAGGTTTAGGGTTTAGGTAATGTTCTTGCATATGTAGAGAATATTCCTCATTTTTTTTCTTGGATTTATGGCCAATAGTACACGGTTTTTACCGACTTTTTTGTTTTTTGACATTTTATTTATATTTGTATGGTTTAGGGTTTAGGGTTTTGGTTTTAGGGTTTAGGGTTTTAGGTTTAGGGTTTAGGTAATGTTCTTGCATATGTAGGGAATATTCCTCATTTTTTTTCTTCGATTTATGGCCTATAGTACACGGTTTCTACCGAATTTTTTGTTTTTCGACATTTTGTTTATATTTGTAGGTTTTAGGGTTTTGGGTTTTGGTTTTAGGGTTTAGGGTTTCAGGTTTAGGGTTTAGGTAATGTTCTTGCATATGTAGGGAATATTCCTCATTTTTTTTCTTGGATTTATGGCCTATAGTACACGGTTTCTACCGACTTTTTTGTTTTTCGACATTTTGTTTATATTTATAGGTTTTAGGGTTTAGGGTTTTGGTTTTAGGGTTTAGGGTTTCAGGTTTAGGGTTTAGGTAATGTTCTTGCATATGTAGGGAATATTCCTCATTTTTTTTCTTGGATTTATGGCCAATAGTACACGGTTTTTACCGACTTTTTTGTTTTTTGACATTTTATTTATATTTGTATGGTTTAGGGTTTATGGTTTTGGTTTTAGGGTTTATGGTTTTAGGTTTAGGGTTTAGGTAATGTTCTTGCATATGTAGTGAATCTTCCTCATTTTTTTTCTTGGATTTATGGCCTATAGTAGACGTTTTCTACCGACTTTTTTGTTTTTCGACATTTTGTTTATATTTATAGGTTTTAGGGTTTAGGGTTTTGGTTTTAGGGTTTAGGGTTTCAGGTTTGGGTTTAGGTAATGTTCTTCCATATGTAGAGAATATTCCTCATTTTTTTTCTTGGATTTATGGCGAATAGTACACGGGTTTTACCGATTTTTTTGTTTTTTGACATTTTATTTATATTTGTATGGTTTAGGGTTTAGGGTTTTGGTTTTAGGGTTTAGGGTTTCAGGTTTAGGGTTTAGGTAATGTTCTTGCATATGTAGTGAATATTCCTCTTTTTTTTTCTTGGATTTATGGCCTATAGTAGAGGTTTTCTACCGACTTTTTTGTTTTTCGACATTTTGTTTATATTTATAGGTTTTAGGGTTTAGGGTTTTGGTTTTCGGGTTTAGGGTTTCAGGTTTAGGGTTTAGGTAATGTTCTTGCATATGTAGAGAATATTCCTCATTTTTTTTCTTGGATTTATGGCCAATAGTACACGGGTTTTACCGACTTTTTTGTTTTTTGACATTTTATTTATATTTGTATGGTTTAGGGTTTAGGGTTTTGGTTTTAGGGTTTAGGGTTTTAGGTTTAGGGTTTAGGTAATGTTCTTGCATATGTAGGGAATATTCCTCATTTTTTTTCTTCGATTTATGGCCTATAGTACACGGTTTCTACCGAATTTTTTGTTTTTCGACATTTTGTTTATATTTGTAGGTTTTAGGGTTTTGGGTTTTGGTTTTAGGGTTTAGGGTTTCAGGTTTAGGGTTTAGGTAATGTTCTTGCATATGTAGGGAATATTCCTCATTTTTTTTCTTGGATTTATGGCCTATAGTACACGGTTTCTACCGACTTTTTTGTTTTTCGACATTTTGTTTATATTTATAGGTTTTAGGGTTTAGGGTTTTGGTTTTAGGGTTTAGGGTTTCAGGTTTAGGGTTTAGGTAATGTTCTTGCATATGTAGGGAATATTCCTCATTTTTTTTCTTGGATTTATGGCCAATAGTACACGGTTTTTACCGACTTTTTTGTTTTTTGACATTTTATTTATATTTGTATGGTTTAGGGTTTATGGTTTTGGTTTTAGGGTTTATGGTTTTAGGTTTAGGTAATGTTCTTGCATATGTAGTGAATATTCCTCATTTTTTTTCTTGGATTTATGGCCTATAGTAGACGTTTTCTACCGACTTTTTTGTTTTTCGACATTTTGTTTATATTTATAGGTTTTAGGGTTTAGGGTTTTGGTTTTAGGGTTTAGGGTTTCAGGTTTGGGTTTAGGTAATGTTCTTGCATATGTAGAGAATATTCCTCATTTTTTTTCTTGGATTTATGGCGAATAGTACACGGGTTTTACCGATTTTTTTGTTTTTTGACATTTTATTTATATTTGTATGGTTTAGGGTTTAGGGTTTTGGTTTTAGGGTTTAGGGTTTCAGGTTTAGGGTTTAGGTAATGTTCTTGCATATGTAGTGAATATTCCTCATTTTTTTTCTTGGATTTATGGCCTATAGTAGACGTTTTCTACCGACTTTTTTGTTTTTCGACATTTTGTTTATATTTATAGGTTTTAGGGTTTAGGGTTTTGGTTTTCGGGTTTAGGGTTTCAGGTTTAGGGTTTAGGTAATGTTCTTGCATATGTAGAGAATATTCCTCATTTTTTTTCTTGGATTTATGGCCAATAGTACACGGGTTTTACCGATTTTTTTGTTTTTTGACATTTTATTTATATTTGTATGGTTTAGGGTTTAGGGTTTTGGTTTTAGGGTTTAGGGTTTTAGGTTTAGGGTTTAGGTAATGTTCTTGCATATGAAGGAAATATTCCTCATTTTTTTTCTTGGATTTATGACCTATAGTACACGGTTTCTACCGACTTTTTTGTTTTTCGACATTTTGTTTATATTTATAGGTTTTAGGGTTTAGGGTTTTGGTTTTAGGGTTTAGGGTTTCAGGTTTAGGGTTTAGGTATTGTTCTTGCATATGTAGGGAATATTCCTCGTTTTTTTTCTTGGATTTATGGCCAATAGTACACGGGTTTTACCGATTTTTTTGTTTTTTGACATTTTATTTATATTTGTATGGTTTAGGGTTTAGGGTTTTAGGGTTTAGGTTTTTAGGTTTAGGGTTTAGGTAATGTTCTTGCATATGTAGGGAATATTCCTCATTTTTTTTCTTGGATTTATGGCCTATAGTAGACGGTTTCTACCGACTTTTTTGTTTTTCGACATTTTGTTTATATTTATAGGTTTTAGGTTATAGGGTTTTGGTTTTAGGGTTTAGGGTTTCAGGTTTAGGGTTTAGGTAATGTGCTTGCATATGTAGGGAATATTCCTAATTTTTTTCTTGGATTTATGGCCAATAGTACACGGGTTTTACCGACTTTTTTGTTTTTTGACATTTTATTTATATTTGTATGGTTTAGGGTTTAGGGTTTTGGTTTTAGGGTTTAGGGTTTTGGTTTTAGGGTTTATGGTTTTAGGTTTAGGGTTTAGGTAATGTTCTTGCATATGTAGGGAATATTCCTCATTTTTTTCTTGGATTTATAGCCTATAGTACACGGTTTCTACCGACTTTTTTGTTTTTCGACATTTTGTTTATTTTTGTAGGTTTTAGGGTTTAGGGTTTTGGTTTTAGGGTTTAGGGTTTCAGGTTTAGGGTTTAATTAATGTTCTTGCATATGTAGGGAATATTCCTCATTTTTTTTCTTGGATTTATGGCCAATAGTACACGGGTTTTACCGACTTTTTTGTTTTTTGACATTTTATTTATATTTGTATGTTTTAGGGTTTAGGGTTTTGGTTTTAGGGTTTATGGTTTTAGGTTTAGGGTTTAGGTAATGTTCTTGCATATGTAGGGAATATTCCTCATTTTTTTCTTCGATTTATAGCCTATAGTACACGGTTTCTACCGACTTTTTTGTTTTTCGACATTTTGTTTATTTTTGTAGGTTTTACGGTTTAGGGTTTTGGTTTTAGGGTTTAGGGTTTCAGGTTTAGGGTTTAATTAATGTTCTTGCATATGTAGGGAATATTCCTCATTTTTTTTCTTCGATTTATGGCCTATCGACTTTTTTGTTTTTTGACATTTTATTTATATTTGTATGGTTTAGGGTTTAGGGTTTTGGTTTTAGGGTTTAGGGTTTTAGATTTAGGGTTTAGGTAATGTTCTTGCATATGTAGGGAATATTCCTCATTTTTTTTTCTTGGATTTATGGCCTATAGTACACGGTTTCTACCGACTTTTTTGTTTTTCGACATTTTGTTTATATTTATAGGTTTTAGGGTTTAGGGCTTAGGGTTTTGGTTTTAGTGTTTAGGGTTTAGGGTTTAGGTAATGTTCTTGCATATGTAGGGAAGATTCCTCCTTTTTTTTCTTGGATTTATGGCCAATAGTACACGGGTTTTACCGACTTTTTTGTTTTTTGACATTTTATTTATGTTTGTATGGTTTAGGGTTTAGGGTTTAGGGTTTTGGTTTTAGGGTTTAGGGTTTTAGGTTTAGGGTTTAGGTAATGTTCTTGCATATGTAGGGAATATTCCTCATTTTTTTTCTTGGATTTATGGCCTATAGTACACGGTTTCTACCGACTTTTTTGTTTTTTGACATTTTGTTTATATTTGTAGGTTTTAGGGTTTTGGGTTTTGGTTTTAGGGTTTAGGGTTTAGGGTTTAGGGTTTCAGGTTTAGGGTTTAGGTAATGTTCTTGCATATGTAGGGAATATTCCTCATTTTTTTTCTTGGATTTATGGCCAATAGTACACGGGTTTTACCGACTTTTTTGTTTTTTGACATTTTATTTATATTTGTATGGTTTAGGGTTTAGGGTTTTGGTTTTAGGGTTTATGGTTTTAGGTTTAGGGTTTAGGTAATGTTCTTGCATATGTAGGGAATATTCCTCATTTTTTTTCTTGGATTTATGGCCTATAGTACACGGTTTCTACCGACTTTTTTGTTTTTCGACATTTTGTTTATATTTATAGGTTTTAGGGTTTAGGGTTTTGGTTTTAGGGTTTAGGGTTTCAGGTTTAGGGTTTAGGTAATGTTCTTGCATATGTAGGGAATATTCCTCCTTTTTTTTCTTGGATTTATGGCCAATAGTACACGGGTTTTACCGACTTTTTTGTTTTTTGACATTTTATTTATATTTGTATGGTTTAGGGTTTAGGGTTTAGGTTTTAGGGTTTATGGTTTTAGGTTTAGGGTTTAATTAATGTTCTTGCATATGTAGGGAATATTCCTCATTTTTTTTCTTGGATTTATAGCCTATAGTACACGGTTTCTACCGACTTTTTTGTTTTTCGACATTTTGTTTATTTTTGTATTTTTTAGGGTTTAGGGTTTTGGTTTTAGTGTTTAGGGTCTCAGGTTTAGGGTTTAAGTAATGTTCTTGCATATGTAGGGAATATTCCTCATTTTTTTTCTTGGATTTATGGCCAATAGTACACGGGTTTTACCGACTTTTTTGTTTTTTGACATTTTATTTATATTTGTATGGTTTAGGGTTTAGGGTTTTGGTTTTAGGGTTTAGGGTTTTAGGTTTAGGGTTTAGGTAATGTTCTTGCATATGTAGGGAATATTCCTCATTTTTTTTTCTTGGATTTATGGCCTATAGTAGACGGTTTCTACCGACTTTTTTGTTTTTCGACATTTTGTTTATATTTATAGGTTTTAGGGTTTAGGGTTTAGGGTTTTGGTTTTAGGGTTTAGGGTTTCAGGTTTATGGTTTAGGTAATGTTCTTGCATATGTAGGGAATATTCCTCATTTTTCTTCTTGGATTTATGGCCAATAGTACACGGGTTTTACCGACTTTTTTGTTTTTTGACATTTTATTTATATTTGTATGGTTTAGGGTTTAGGGTTTTGGTTTTAGGGTTTATGGTTTTAGGTTTAGGGTTTAGGTAATGTTCTTGCATGTGTAGGGAATATTCCTCATTTTTTTTCTTCGATTTATGGCCTATAGTAGACGTTTTCTACCGACTTTTTTGTTTTTCGACATTTTGTTTATATTTATAGGTTTTAGGGTTTAGGGTTTTGGTTTTAGGGTTTAGGGTTTCAGGTTTAGGGTTTAGGTAATGTTCTTGCATATGTAGGGAATATTTCTCATTTTTTCTCTTGGATTTATGGCCAATAGTACACGGGTTTTACCGACTTTTTTGTTTTTTGACATTTTATTTATATTTGTATGGTTTAGGGTTTAGGGTTTAGGTTTTAGGGTTTATGGTTTTAGGTTTAGGGTTTAAGTAATGTTCTTGCATATGTAGGGAATATTCCTCATTTTTTTTCTTGGATTTATAGCCTATAGTACACGGTTTCTACCGACTTTTTTGTTTTTCGACATTTTGTTTATTTTTGTATTTTTTAGGGTTTAGGGTTTTGGTTTTAGAGTTTAGGGTCTCAGGTTTAGGGTTTAAGTAATGTTCTTGCATATGTAGGGAATATTCCTCATTTTTTTTCTTGGATTTATGGCCAATAGTACACGGGTTTTACCGACTTTTTTGTTTTTTGACATTTTATTTATGTTTGTATGGTTTAGGGTTTAGGGTTTAGGGTTTTGGTTTTAGGGTTTAGGGTTTTAGGTTTAGGGTTTAGGTAATGTTCTTGCATATGTAGGGAATATTCCTCATTTTTTTTCTTGGATTTATGGCCTATAGTACACGGTTTCTACCGACTTTTTTGTTTTTTGACATTTTGTTTATATTTGTAGGTTTTAGGGTTTTGGGTTTTGGTTTTAGGGTTTAGGGTTTAGGGTTTCAGGTTTAGGGTTTAGGTAATGTTCTTGCATATGTAGGGAATATTCCTCATTTTTTTTCTTGGATTTATGGCCAATAGTACACGGGTTTTACCGACTTTTTTGTTTTTTGACATTTTATTTATATTTGTATGGTTTAGGGTTTAGGGTTTTGGTTTTAGGGTTTATGGTTTTAGGTTTAGGGTTTAGGTAATGTTCTTGCATATGTAGGGAATATTCCTCATTTTTTTTCTTGGATTTATGGCCTATAGTACACGGTTTCTACCGACTTTTTTGTTTTTCGACATTTTGTTTATATTTATAGGTTTTAGGGTTTAGGGTTTTGGTTTTAGGGTTTAGGGTTTCAGGTTTAGGGTTTAGGTAATGTTCTTGCATATGTAGGGAATATTCCTCCTTTTTTTTCTTGGATTTATGGCCAATAGTACACGGGTTTTACCGACTTTTTTGTTTTTTGACATTTTATTTATATTTGTATGGTTTAGGGTTTAGGGTTTAGGTTTTAGGGTTTATGGTTTTAGGTTTAGGGTTTAATTAATGTTCTTGCATATGTAGGGAATATTCCTCATTTTTTTTCTTGGATTTATAGCCTATAGTACACGGTTTCTACCGACTTTTTTGTTTTTCGACATTTTGTTTATTTTTGTATTTTTTAGGGTTTAGGGTTTTGGTTTTAGTGTTTAGGGTCTCAGGTTTAGGGTTTAAGTAATGTTCTTGCATATGTAGGGAATATTCCTCATTTTTTTTCTTGGATTTATGGCCAATAGTACACGGGTTTTACCGACTTTTTTGTTTTTTGACATTTTATTTATATTTGTATGGTTTAGGGTTTAGGGTTTTGGTTTTAGGGTTTAGGGTTTTAGGTTTAGGGTTTAGGTAATGTTCTTGCATATGTAGGGAATATTCCTCATTTTTTTTTCTTGGATTTATGGCCTATAGTAGACGGTTTCTACCGACTTTTTTGTTTTTCGACATTTTGTTTATATTTATAGGTTTTAGGGTTTAGGGTTTAGGGTTTTGGTTTTAGGGTTTAGGGTTTCAGGTTTATGGTTTAGGTAATGTTCTTGCATATGTAGGGAATATTCCTCATTTTTCTTCTTGGATTTATGGCCAATAGTACACGGGTTTTACCGACTTTTTTGTTTTTTGACATTTTATTTATATTTGTATGGTTTAGGGTTTAGGGTTTTGGTTTTAGGGTTTATGGTTTTAGGTTTAGGGTTTAGGTAATGTTCTTGCATGTGTAGGGAATATTCCTCATTTTTTTTCTTCGATTTATGGCCTATAGTAGACGTTTTCTACCGACTTTTTTGTTTTTCGACATTTTGTTTATATTTATAGGTTTTAGGGTTTAGGGTTTTGGTTTTAGGGTTTAGGGTTTCAGGTTTAGGGTTTAGGTAATGTTCTTGCATATGTAGGGAATATTTCTCATTTTTTCTCTTGGATTTATGGCCAATAGTACACGGGTTTTACCGACTTTTTTGTTTTTTGACATTTTATTTATATTTGTATGGTTTAGGGTTTAGGGTTTTGGTTTTAGGGTTTAGGGTTTTAGGTTTAGGGTTTAGGTAATGTTCTTGCATATGTAGGGAATATTCCTCATTTTTTTTTCTTGGATTTATGGCCTATAGTAGACGGTTTCTACCGACTTTTTTGTTTTTCGACATTTTGTTTATATTTATAGGTTTTAGGGTTTAGGGTTTAGGGTTTTGGTTTTAGGGTTTAGGGTTTCAGGTTTATGGTTTAGGTAATGTTCTTGCATATGTAGGGAATATTCCTCATTTTTCTTCTTGGATTTATGGCCAATAGTACACGGGTTTTACCGACTTTTTTGTTTTTTGACATTTTATTTATATTTGTATGGTTTAGGGTTTAGGGTTTTGGTTTTAGGGTTTATGGTTTTAGGTTTAGGGTTTAGGTAATGTTCTTGCATGTGTAGGGAATATTCCTCATTTTTTTTCTTCGATTTATGGCCTATAGTAGACGTTTTCTACCGACTTTTTTGTTTTTCGACATTTTGTTTATATTTATAGGTTTTAGGGTTTAGGGTTTTGGTTTTAGGGTTTAGGGTTTCAGGTTTAGGGTTTAGGTAATGTTCTTGCATATGTAGGGAATATTTCTCATTTTTTCTCTTGGATTTATGGCCAATAGTACACGGGTTTTACCGACTTTTTTGTTTTTTGACATTTTATTTATATTTGTATGGTTTAGGGTTTAGGGTTTAGGTTTTAGGGTTTATGGTTTTAGGTTTAGGGTTTAAGTAATGTTCTTGCATATGTAGGGAATATTCCTCATTTTTTTTCTTGGATTTATAGCCTATAGTACACGGTTTCTACCGACTTTTTTGTTTTTCGACATTTTGTTTATTTTTGTATTTTTTAGGGTTTAGGGTTTTGGTTTTAGAGTTTAGGGTCTCAGGTTTAGGGTTTAAGTAATGTTCTTGCATATGTAGGGAATATTCCTCATTTTTTTTCTTGGATTTATGGCCAATAGTACACGGGTTTTACCGACTTTTTTGTTTTTTGACATTTTATTTATGTTTGTATGGTTTAGGGTTTAGGGTTTAGGGTTTTGGTTTTAGGGTTTAGGGTTTTAGGTTTAGGGTTTAGGTAATGTTCTTGCATATGTAGGGAATATTCCTCATTTTTTTTCTTGGATTTATGGCCTATAGTACACGGTTTCTACCGACTTTTTTGTTTTTTGACATTTTGTTTATATTTGTAGGTTTTAGGGTTTTGGGTTTTGGTTTTAGGGTTTAGGGTTTAGGGTTTCAGGTTTAGGGTTTAGGTAATGTTCTTGCATATGTAGGGAATATTCCTCATTTTTTTTCTTGGATTTATGGCCAATAGTACACGGGTTTTACCGACTTTTTTGTTTTTTGACATTTTATTTATATTTGTATGGTTTAGGGTTTAGGGTTTTGGTTTTAGGGTTTATGGTTTTAGGTTTAGGGTTTAGGTAATGTTCTTGCATATGTAGGGAATATTCCTCATTTTTTTTCTTGGATTTATGGCCTATAGTACACGGTTTCTACCGACTTTTTTGTTTTTCGACATTTTGTTTATATTTATAGGTTTTAGGGTTTAGGGTTTTGGTTTTAGGGTTTAGGGTTTCAGGTTTAGGGTTTAGGTAATGTTCTTGCATATGTAGGGAATATTCCTCCTTTTTTTTCTTGGATTTATGGCCAATAGTACACGGGTTTTACCGACTTTTTTGTTTTTTGACATTTTATTTATATTTGTATGGTTTAGGGTTTAGGGTTTAGGTTTTAGGGTTTATGGTTTTAGGTTTAGGGTTTAATTAATGTTCTTGCATATGTAGGGAATATTCCTCATTTTTTTTCTTGGATTTATAGCCTATAGTACACGGTTTCTACCGACTTTTTTGTTTTTCGACATTTTGTTTATTTTTGTATTTTTTAGGGTTTAGGGTTTTGGTTTTAGTGTTTAGGGTCTCAGGTTTAGGGTTTAAGTAATGTTCTTGCATATGTAGGGAATATTCCTCATTTTTTTTCTTGGATTTATGGCCAATAGTACACGGGTTTTACCGACTTTTTTGTTTTTTGACATTTTATTTATATTTGTATGGTTTAGGGTTTAGGGTTTTGGTTTTAGGGTTTAGGGTTTTAGGTTTAGGGTTTAGGTAATGTTCTTGCATATGTAGGGAATATTCCTCATTTTTTTTTCTTGGATTTATGGCCTATAGTAGACGGTTTCTACCGACTTTTTTGTTTTTCGACATTTTGTTTATATTTATAGGTTTTAGGGTTTAGGGTTTAGGGTTTTGGTTTTAGGGTTTAGGGTTTCAGGTTTATGGTTTAGGTAATGTTCTTGCATATGTAGGGAATATTCCTCATTTTTCTTCTTGGATTTATGGCCAATAGTACACGGGTTTTACCGACTTTTTTGTTTTTTGACATTTTATTTATATTTGTATGGTTTAGGGTTTAGGGTTTTGGTTTTAGGGTTTATGGTTTTAGGTTTAGGGTTTAGGTAATGTTCTTGCATGTGTAGGGAATATTCCTCATTTTTTTTCTTCGATTTATGGCCTATAGTAGACGTTTTCTACCGACTTTTTTGTTTTTCGACATTTTGTTTATATTTATAGGTTTTAGGGTTTAGGGTTTTGGTTTTAGGGTTTAGGGTTTCAGGTTTAGGGTTTAGGTAATGTTCTTGCATATGTAGGGAATATTTCTCATTTTTTCTCTTGGATTTATGGCCAATAGTACACGGGTTTTACCGACTTTTTTGTTTTTTGACATTTTATTTATATTTGTATGGTTTAGGGTTTAGGGTTTAGGTTTTAGGGTTTATGGTTTTAGGTTTAGGGTTTAAGTAATGTTCTTGCATATGTAGGGAATATTCCTCATTTTTTTTCTTGGATTTATAGCCTATAGTACACGGTTTCTACCGACTTTTTTGTTTTTCGACATTTTGTTTATTTTTGTATTTTTTAGGGTTTAGGGTTTTGGTTTTAGAGTTTAGGGTCTCAGGTTTAGGGTTTAAGTAATGTTCTTGCATATGTAGGGAATATTCCTCATTTTTTTTCTTGGATTTATGGCCAATAGTACACGGGTTTTACCGACTTTTTTGTTTTTTGACATTTTATTTATGTTTGTATGGTTTAGGGTTTAGGGTTTAGGGTTTTGGTTTTAGGGTTTAGGGTTTTAGGTTTAGGGTTTAGGTAATGTTCTTGCATATGTAGGGAATATTCCTCATTTTTTTTCTTGGATTTATGGCCTATAGTACACGGTTTCTACCGACTTTTTTGTTTTTTGACATTTTGTTTATATTTGTAGGTTTTAGGGTTTTGGGTTTTGGTTTTAGGGTTTAGGGTTTAGGGTTTCAGGTTTAGGGTTTAGGTAATGTTCTTGCATATGTAGGGAATATTCCTCATTTTTTTTCTTGGATTTATGGCCAATAGTACACGGGTTTTACCGACTTTTTTGTTTTTTGACATTTTATTTATATTTGTATGGTTTAGGGTTTAGGGTTTTGGTTTTAGGGTTTATGGTTTTAGGTTTAGGGTTTAGGTAATGTTCTTGCATATGTAGGGAATATTCCTCATTTTTTTTCTTGGATTTATGGCCTATAGTACACGGTTTCTACCGACTTTTTTGTTTTTCGACATTTTGTTTATATTTATAGGTTTTAGGGTTTAGGGTTTTGGTTTTAGGGTTTAGGGTTTCAGGTTTAGGGTTTAGGTAATGTTCTTGCATATGTAGGGAATATTCCTCCTTTTTTTTCTTGGATTTATGGCCAATAGTACACGGGTTTTACCGACTTTTTTGTTTTTTGACATTTTATTTATATTTGTATGGTTTAGGGTTTAGTGTTTAGGTTTTAGGGTTTATGGTTTTAGGTTTAGGGTTTAAGTAATGTTCTTGCATATGTAGGGAATATTCCTCATTTTTTTTCTTGGATTTATAGCCTATAGTACACGGTTTCTACCGACTTTTTTGTTTTTCGACATTTTGTTTATTTTTGTATTTTTTAGGGTTTAGGGTTTTGGTTTTAGTGTTTAGGGTCTCAGGTTTAGGGTTTAAGTAATGTTCTTGCATATGTAGGGAATATTCCTCATTTTTTTTCTTGGATTTATGGCCAATAGTACACGGGTTTTACCGACTTTTTTGTTTTTTGACATTTTATTTATATTTGTATGGTTTAGGGTTTAGGGTTTTGGTTTTAGGGTTTAGGGTTTTAGGTTTAGGGTTTAGGTAATGTTCTTGCATATGTAGGGAATATTCCTCATTTTTTTTTCTTGGATTTATGGCCTATAGTAGACGGTTTCTACCGACTTTTTTGTTTTTCGACATTTTGTTTATATTTATAGGTTTTAGGGTTTAGGGTTTAGGGTTTTGGTTTTAGGGTTTAGGGTTTCAGGTTTATGGTTTAGGTAATGTTCTTGCATATGTAGGGAATATTCCTCATTTTTCTTCTTGGATTTATGGCCAATAGTACACGGGTTTTACCGACTTTTTTGTTTTTTGACATTTTATTTATATTTGTATGGTTTAGGGTTTAGGGTTTTGGTTTTAGGGTTTATGGTTTTAGGTTTAGGGTTTAGGTAATGTTCTTGCATGTGTAGGGAATATTCCTCATTTTTTTTCTTCGATTTATGGCCTATAGTAGACGTTTTCTACCGACTTTTTTGTTTTTCGACATTTTGTTTATATTTATAGGTTTTAGGGTTTAGGGTTTTGGTTTTAGGGTTTAGGGTTTCAGGTTTAGGGTTTAGGTAATGTTCTTGCATATGTAGGGAATATTTCTCATTTTTTCTCTTGGATTTATGGCCAATAGTACACGGGTTTTACCGACTTTTTTGTTTTTTGACATTTTATTTATATTTGTATGGTTTAGGGTTTAGGGTTTAGGTTTTAGGGTTTATGGTTTTAGGTTTAGGGTTTAAGTAATGTTCTTGCATATTTAGGGAATATTCCTCATTTTTTTTCTTGGATTTATAGCCTATAGTACACGGTTTCTACCGACTTTTTTGTTTTTCGACATTTTGTTTATTTTTGTATTTTTTAGGGTTTAGGGTTTTGGTTTTAGAGTTTAGGGTCTCAGGTTTAGGGTTTAAGTAATGTTCTTGCATATGTAGGGAATATTCCTCATTTTTTTTCTTGGATTTATGGCCAATAGTACACGGGTTTTACCGACTTTTTTGTTTTTTGACATTTTATTTATGTTTGTATGGTTTAGGGTTTAGGGTTTAGGGTTTTGGTTTTAGGGTTTAGGGTTTTAGGTTTAGGGTTTAGGTAATGTTCTTGCATATGTAGGGAATATTCCTCATTTTTTTTCTTGGATTTATGGCCTATAGTACACGGTTTCTACCGACTTTTTTGTTTTTTGACATTTTGTTTATATTTGTAGGTTTTAGGGTTTTGGGTTTTGGTTTTAGGGTTTAGGGTTTAGGGTTTCAGGTTTAGGGTTTAGGTAATGTTCTTGCATATGTAGGGAATATTCCTCATTTTTTTTCTTGGATTTATGGCCAATAGTACACGGGTTTTACCGACTTTTTTGTTTTTTGACATTTTATTTATATTTGTATGGTTTAGGGTTTAGGGTTTTGGTTTTAGGGTTTATGGTTTTAGGTTTAGGGTTTAGGTAATGTTCTTGCATATGTAGGGAATATTCCTCATTTTTTTTCTTGGATTTATGGCCTATAGTACACGGTTTCTACCGACTTTTTTGTTTTTCGACATTTTGTTTATATTTATAGGTTTTAGGGTTTAGGGTTTTGGTTTTAGGGTTTAGGGTTTCAGGTTTAGGGTTTAGGTAATGTTCTTGCATATGTAGGGAATATTCCTCCTTTTTTTTCTTGGATTTATGGCCAATAGTACACGGGTTTTACCGACTTTTTTGTTTTTTGACATTTTATTTATATTTGTATGGTTTAGGGTTTAGTGTTTAGGTTTTAGGGTTTATGGTTTTAGGTTTAGGGTTTAAGTAATGTTCTTGCATATGTAGGGAATATTCCTCATTTTTTTTCTTGGATTTATAGCCTATAGTACACGGTTTCTACCGACTTTTTTGTTTTTCGACATTTTGTTTATTTTTGTATTTTTTAGGGTTTAGGGTTTTGGTTTTAGTGTTTAGGGTCTCAGGTTTAGGGTTTAAGTAATGTTCTTGCATATGTAGGGAATATTCCTCATTTTTTTTCTTGGATTTATGGCCAATAGTACACGGGTTTTACCGACTTTTTTGTTTTTTGACATTTTATTTATATTTGTATGGTTTAGGGTTTAGGGTTTTGGTTTTAGGGTTTAGGGTTTTAGGTTTAGGGTTTAGGTAATGTTCTTGCATATGTAGGGAATATTCCTCATTTTTTTTTCTTGGATTTATGGCCTATAGTAGACGGTTTCTACCGACTTTTTTGTTTTTCGACATTTTGTTTATATTTATAGGTTTTAGGGTTTAGGGTTTAGGGTTTTGGTTTTAGGGTTTAGGGTTTCAGGTTTATGGTTTAGGTAATGTTCTTGCATATGTAGGGAATATTCCTCATTTTTCTTCTTGGATTTATGGCCAATAGTACACGGGTTTTACCGACTTTTTTGTTTTTTGACATTTTATTTATATTTGTATGGTTTAGGGTTTAGGGTTTTGGTTTTAGGGTTTATGGTTTTAGGTTTAGGGTTTAGGTAATGTTCTTGCATGTGTAGGGAATATTCCTCATTTTTTTTCTTCGATTTATGGCCTATAGTAGACGTTTTCTACCGACTTTTTTGTTTTTCGACATTTTGTTTATATTTATAGGTTTTAGGGTTTAGGGTTTTGGTTTTAGGGTTTAGGGTTTCAGGTTTAGGGTTTAGGTAATGTTCTTGCATATGTAGGGAATATTTCTCATTTTTTCTCTTGGATTTATGGCCAATAGTACACGGGTCTAACCGACTTTTTTGTTTTTTGACATTTTATTTATATTTGTATGGTTTAGGGTTTAGGGTTTAGGTTTTAGGGTTTATGGTTTTAGGTTTAGGGTTTAAGTAATGTTCTTGCATATGTAGGGAATATTCCTCATTTTTTTTCTTGGATTTATAGCCTATAGTACACGGTTTCTACCGACTTTTTTGTTTTTCGACATTTTGTTTATTTTTGTATTTTTTAGGGTTTAGGGTTTTGGTTTTAGTGTTTAGGGTCTCAGGTTTAGGGTTTAAGTAATGTTCTTGCATATGTAGGGAATATTCCTCATTTTTTTTCTTGGATTTATGGCCAATAGTACACGGGTTTTACCGACTTTTTTGTTTTTTGACATTTTATTTATATTTGTATGGTTTAGGGTTTAGGGTTTTGGTTTTAGGGTTTAGGGTTTTAGGTTTAGGGTTTAGGTAATGTTCTTGCATATGTAGGGAATATTCCTCATTTTTTTTCTTGGATTTATGGCCTATAGTACACGGTTTCTACCGACTTTTTTGTTTTTCGACATTTTGTTTATATTTATAGGTTTTAGGGTTTAGGGTTTTGGTTTTAGGGTTTAGGGTTTCAGGTTTAGGGTTTAGGTAATGTTCTTGCATATGTAGGGAATATTCCTCCTTTTTTTTCTTGGATTTATGGCCAATAGTACACGGGTTTTACCGACTTTTTTGTTTTTTGACATTTTATTTATATTTGTATGGTTTAGGGTTTAGTGTTTAGGTTTTAGGGTTTATGGTTTTAGGTTTAGGGTTTAAGTAATGTTCTTGCATATGTAGGGAATATTCCTCATTTTTTTTCTTGGATTTATAGCCTATAGTACACGGTTTCTACCGACTTTTTTGTTTTTCGACATTTTGTTTATTTTTGTATTTTTTAGGGTTTAGGGTTTTGGTTTTAGTGTTTAGGGTCTCAGGTTTAGGGTTTAAGTAATGTTCTTGCATATGTAGGGAATATTCCTCATTTTTTTTCTTGGATTTATGGCCAATAGTACACGGGTTTTACCGACTTTTTTGTTTTTTGACATTTTATTTATATTTGTATGGTTTAGGGTTTAGGGTTTTGGTTTTAGGGTTTAGGGTTTTAGGTTTAGGGTTTAGGTAATGTTCTTGCATATGTAGGGAATATTCCTCATTTTTTTTTCTTGGATTTATGGCCTATAGTAGACGGTTTCTACCGACTTTTTTGTTTTTCGACATTTTGTTTATATTTATAGGTTTTAGGGTTTAGGGTTTAGGGTTTTGGTTTTAGGGTTTAGGGTTTCAGGTTTATGGTTTAGGTAATGTTCTTGCATATGTAGGGAATATTCCTCATTTTTCTTCTTGGATTTATGGCCAATAGTACACGGGTTTTACCGACTTTTTTGTTTTTTGACATTTTATTTATATTTGTATGGTTTAGGGTTTAGGGTTTTGGTTTTAGGGTTTATGGTTTTAGGTTTAGGGTTTAGGTAATGTTCTTGCATGTGTAGGGAATATTCCTCATTTTTTTTCTTCGATTTATGGCCTATAGTAGACGTTTTCTACCGACTTTTTTGTTTTTCGACATTTTGTTTATATTTATAGGTTTTAGGGTTTAGGGTTTTGGTTTTAGGGTTTAGGGTTTCAGGTTTAGGGTTTAGGTAATGTTCTTGCATATGTAGGGAATATTTCTCATTTTTTCTCTTGGATTTATGGCCAATAGTACACGGGTCTAACCGACTTTTTTGTTTTTTGACATTTTATTTATATTTGTATGGTTTAGGGTTTAGGGTTTAGGTTTTAGGGTTTATGGTTTTAGGTTTAGGGTTTAAGTAATGTTCTTGCATATGTAGGGAATATTCCTCATTTTTTTTCTTGGATTTATAGCCTATAGTACACGGTTTCTACCGACTTTTTTGTTTTTCGACATTTTGTTTATTTTTGTATTTTTTAGGGTTTAGGGTTTTGGTTTTAGTGTTTAGGGTCTCAGGTTTAGGGTTTAAGTAATGTTCTTGCATATGTAGGGAATATTCCTCATTTTTTTTCTTGGATTTATGGCCAATAGTACACGGGTTTTACCGACTTTTTTGTTTTTTGACATTTTATTTATATTTGTATGGTTTAGGGTTTAGGGTTTTGGTTTTAGGGTTTAGGGTTTTAGGTTTAGGGTTTAGGTAATGTTCTTGCATATGTAGGGAATATTCCTCATTTTTTTTTCTTGGATTTATGGCCTATAGTAGACGGTTTCTACCGACTTTTTTGTTTTTCGACATTTTGTTTATATTTATAGGTTTTAGGGTTTAGGGTTTAGGGTTTTGGTTTTAGGGTTTAGGGTTTCAGGTTTATGGTTTAGGTAATGTTCTTGCATATGTAGGGAATATTCCTCATTTTTCTTCTTGGATTTATGGCCAATAGTACACGGGTTTTACCGACTTTTTTGTTTTTTGACATTTTATTTATATTTGTATGGTTTAGGGTTTAGGGTTTTGGTTTTAGGGTTTATGGTTTTAGGTTTAGGGTTTAGGTAATGTTCTTGCATGTGTAGGGAATATTCCTCATTTTTTTTCTTCGATTTATGGCCTATAGTAGACGTTTTCTACCGACTTTTTTGTTTTTCGACATTTTGTTTATATTTATAGGTTTTAGGGTTTAGGGTTTTGGTTTTAGGGTTTAGGGTTTCAGGTTTAGGGTTTAGGTAATGTTCTTGCATATGTAGGGAATATTTCTCATTTTTTCTCTTGGATTTATGGCCAATAGTACACGGGTCTAACCGACTTTTTTGTTTTTTGACATTTTATTTATATTTGTATGGTTTAGGGTTTAGGGTTTAGGTTTTAGGGTTTATGGTTTTAGGTTTAGGGTTTAAGTAATGTTCTTGCATATGTAGGGAATATTCCTCATTTTTTTTCTTGGATTTATAGCCTATAGTACACGGTTTCTACCGACTTTTTTGTTTTTCGACATTTTGTTTATTTTTGTATTTTTTAGGGTTTAGGGTTTTGGTTTTAGTGTTTAGGGTCTCAGGTTTAGGGTTTAAGTAATGTTCTTGCATATGTAGGGAATATTCCTCATTTTTTTTCTTGGATTTATGGCCAATAGTACACGGGTTTTACCGACTTTTTTGTTTTTTGACATTTTATTTATATTTGTATGGTTTAGGGTTTAGGGTTTTGGTTTTAGGGTTTAGGGTTTTAGGTTTAGGGTTTAGGTAATGTTCTTGCATATGTAGGGAATATTCCTCATTTTTTTTTCTTGGATTTATGGCCTATAGTAGACGGTTTCTACCGACTTTTTTGTTTTTCGACATTTTGTTTATATTTATAGGTTTTAGGGTTTAGGGTTTAGGGTTTTGGTTTTAGGGTTTAGGGTTTCAGGTTTATGGTTTAGGTAATGTTCTTGCATATGTAGGGAATATTCCTCATTTTTCTTCTTGGATTTATGGCCAATAGTACACGGGTTTTACCGACTTTTTTGTTTTTTGACATTTTATTTATATTTGTATGGTTTAGGGTTTAGGGTTTTGGTTTTAGGGTTTATGGTTTTAGGTTTAGGGTTTAGGTAATGTTCTTGCATGTGTAGGGAATATTCCTCATTTTTTTTCTTCGATTTATGGCCTATAGTAGACGTTTTCTACCGACTTTTTTGTTTTTCGACATTTTGTTTATATTTATAGGTTTTAGGGTTTAGGGTTTTGGTTTTAGGGTTTAGGGTTTCAGGTTTAGGGTTTAGGTAATGTTCTTGCATATGTAGGGAATATTTCTCATTTTTTCTCTTGGATTTATGGCCAATAGTACACGGGTTTTACCGACTTTTTTGTTTTTTGACATTTTATTTATATTTGTATGGTTTAGGGTTTAGGGATTAGGGTTTTGGTTTTAGGGTTTAGGGTTTTAGGTTTAGGGTTTAGGTAATGTTCTTGCATATGTAGGGAATATTCCTCATTTTTCTTCTTGGATTTATGGCCTATAGTACACGGTTTCTACCGACTTTTTTGTTTTTCGACATTTTGTTTATATTTGTAGGTTTTAGGGTTTTGGGTTTTGGTTTTAGGGTTTAGGGTTTCAGGTTTAGGGTTTAGGTAATGTTCTTGCATATGTAGGGAATATTCCTCATTTTTTTTCTTGGATTTATGGCCAATAGTACACGGGTTTTACCGACTTTTTTGTTTTTTGACATTTTATTTATATTTGTATGGTTTAGGGTTTAGGGTTTTGGTTTTAGGGTTTAGGGTTTAGGTAATGTTCTTGCATATGTAGGGAATATTCCTCATTTTTTTTTCTTGGATTTATGGCCTATAGTAGACGGTTTCTAACGACTTTTTTGTTTTTCGACATTTTGTTTATATTTATAGGTTTTAGGGTTTAGGGATTAGGGTTTTGGTTTTAGTGTTTAGGGTTTCAGGTTTAGGGTTTAGGTAATGTTCTTGCATATGTAGGGAATATTCCTCATTTTTTTTCTTGGATTTATGGCCAATAGTACACGGGTTTACCGACTTTTTTGTTTTTTGACATTTTATTTATATTTGTATGGTTTAGGGTTTAGGGTTTTGGTTTTAGGGTTTATGGTTTTAGGTTTAGGGTTTAGGTAATGTTCTTGCATGTGTAGGGAATATTCCTCATTTTTTTTCTTCGATTTATGGCCTATAGTAGACGTTTTCTACCGACTTTTTTGTTTTTCGACATTTTGTTTATATTTATAGGTTTTAGGGTTTAGGGTTTTGGTTTTAGGGTTTAGGGTTTCAGGGTTTAGGTAATGTTCTTGCATATGTAGGGAATATTCCTCATTTTTTTTCTTGGATTTATGGCCAATAGTACACGGGTTTTACCGACTTTTTTGTTTTTTGACATTTTATTTATATTTGTATGGTTTAGGGTTTAGGGTTTTGGTTTTAGGGTTTAGGGTTTTAGATTTAGGGTTTAGGTAATGTTCTTGCATATGTAGGGAATATTGCCCATTTTTTTTCTTGGATTTATGGCCTATAGTACACGGTTTCTACCGACTTTTTTGTTTTTCGACATTTTGTTTATATTTATAGGTTTTAGGGTTTAGGGTTTTGGTTTTAGGGTTTAGGGTTTCAGGTTTAGGGTTTAGGTAATGTTCTTGCATATGTAGGGAATATTCCTCATTTTTTTTCTTGGATTTATGGCCTATAGTACACGGTTTCTACCGACTTTTTTGTTTTTCGACATTTTGTTTATATTTATAGGTTTTAGGGTTTAGGGTTTTGGTTTTAGGGTTTAGGGTTTCAGGTTTAGGGTTTAGGTAATGTTCTTGCATATGTAGGGAATATTCCTCCTTTTTTTTCTTGGATTTATGGCCAATAGTACACGGGTTTTACCGACTTTTTTGTTTTTTGACATTTTATTTATATTTGTATGGTTTAGGGTTTAGGGTTTTGGTTTTAGGGTTCATGGTTTTAGGTTTAGGGTTTAGGTAATGTTCTTGCATATGTAGGGAATATTCCTCCTTTTTTTTCTTGGATTTATAGCCTATAAGTACACGGTTTCTACCGACTTTTTTGTTTTTCGACAGTTTGTTTATTTTTGTAGGTTTTAGGGTTTAGGGTTTTGGTTTTAGGGTTTAGGGTTTCAGGTTTAGGGTTTAAGTAATGTTCTTGCATATGTAGGGAATATTCCTCATTTTTTTTCTTGGATGTATGGCCAATAGTACACGGGTTTTACCGACTTTTTTGTTTTTTGACATTTTATTTATATTTGTATGGTTTAGGGTTTAGGGTTTTGGTTTTAGGGTTTAGGGTTTTAGATTTAGGGTTTAGGTAATGTTCTTGCATATGTAGGGAATATTCCTCATTTTTTTTCTTGGATTTATGGCCTATAGTACACGGTTTCTACCGACTTTTTTGTTTTTCGACATTTTGTTTATATTTATAGGTTTTAGGGTTTAGGGTTTTGGTTTTAGGGTTTAGGGTTTCAGGTTTAGGGTTTAGGTAATGTTCTTGCATATGTAGGGAATATTTCTCATTTTTTCTCTTGGATTTATGGCCAATAGTACACGGGTTTTACCGACTTTTTTGTTTTTTGACATTTTATTTATATTTGTATGGTTTAGGGTTTAGGGTTTAGGGTTTTGGTTTTAGGGTTTAGGGTTTTAGGTTTAGGGTTTAGGTAATGTTCTTGCATATGTAGGGAATATTCCTCATTTTTCTTCTTGGATTTATGGCCTATAGTACACGGTTTCTACCGACTTTTTTGTTTTTCGACATTTTGTTTATATTTGTAGGTTTTAGGGTTTTGGGTTTTGGTTTTAGGGTTTAGGGTTTCAGGTTTAGGGTTTAGGTAATGTTCTTGCATATGTAGGGAATATTCCTCATTTTTTTTCTTGGATTTATCGCCAATAGTACACGGGTTTTACCGACTTTTTTGTTTTTTGACATTTTATTTATATTTGTATGGTTTAGGGTTTAGGGTTTTGGTTTTAGGGTTTAGGGTTTAGGGTTTAGGTAATGTTCTTGCATATGTAGGGAATATTCCTCATTTATTTTTCTTGGATTTATGGCCTATAGTAGACGGTTTCTACCGATTTTTTTGTTTTTCGACATTTTGTTTATATTTATAGGTTTTAGGGTTTAGGGATTAGGGTTTTGGTTTTAGTGTTTAGGGTTTCAGGTTTAGGGTTTAGGTAATGTTCTTGCATATGTAGGGAATATTCCTCATTTTTTTTCTTGGATTTATGGCCAATAGTACACGGGTTTTACCGACTTTTTTGTTTTTTGACATTTTATTTATATTTGTATGGTTTAGGGTTTAGGGTTTTGGTTTTAGGGTTTATGGTTTTAGGTTTAGGGTTTAGGTAATGTTCTTGCATGTGTAGGGAATATTCCTCATTTTTTTTCTTCGATTTATGGCCTATAGTAGACGTTTTCTACCGACTTTTTTGTTTTTCGACATTTTGTTTATATTTATAGGTTTTAGGGTTTAGGGTTTTGGTTTTAGGGTTTCAGGTTTAGGGTTTAGGTAATGTTCTTGCATATGTAGGGAATATTCCTCATTTTTTTTCTTGGATTTATGGCCAATAGTACACGGGTTTTACCGACTTTTTTGTTTTTTGACATTTTATTTATATTTGTATGGTTTAGGGTTTAGGGTTTTGGTTTTAGGGTCTAGGGTTTTAGATTTAGGGTTTAGGTAATGTTCTTGCATATGTAGGGAATATTGCTCATTTTTTTTCTTGGATTTATGGCCTATAGTACACGGTTTCTACCGACTTTTTTGTTTTTCGACATTTTGTTTATATTTATAGGTTTTAGGGTTTAGGGTTTTGGTTTTAGGGTTTAGGGTTTCAGGTTTAGGGTTTAGGTAATGTTCTTGCATATGTAGGGAATATTCCTCATTTTTTTTCTTGGATTTATGGCCTATAGTACACGGTTTCTACCGACTTTTTTGTTTTTCGACATTTTGTTTATATTTATAGGTTTTAGGGTTTAGGGTTTTGGTTTTAGGGTTTAGGGTTTCAGGTTTAGGGTTTAGGTAATGTTCTTGCATATGTAGGGAATATTCCTCCTTTTTTTTCTTGGATTTATGGCCAATAGTACACGGGTTTTACCGACTTTTTTGTTTTTTGACATTTTATTTATATTTGTATGGTTTAGGGTTTAGGGTTTTGGTTTTAGGGTTCATGGTTTTAGGTTTAGGGTTTAGGTAATGTTCTTGCATATGTAGGGAATATTCTTCCTTTTTTTTCTTGGATTTATAGCCTATAGTACACGGTTTCTACCGACTTTTTTGTTTTTCGACAGTTTGTTTATTTTTGTAGGTTTTAGGGTTTAGGGTTTTGGTTTTAGGGTTTAGGGTTTCAGGTTTAGGGTTTAAGTAATGTTCTTGCATATGTAGGGAATATTCCTCATTTTTTTTCTTGGATGTATGGCCAATAGTACACGGGTTTTACCGACTTTTTTGTTTTTTGACATTTTATTTATATTTGTATGGTTTAGGGTTTAGGGTTTTGGTTTTAGGGTTTAGGGTTTTAGATTTAGGGTTTAGGTAATGTTCTTGCATATGTAGGGAATATTCCTCATTTTTTTTCTTGGATTTATGGCCTATAGTACACGGTTTCTACCGACTTTTTTGTTTTTCGACATTTTGTTTATATTTATAGGTTTTAGGGTTTAGGGTTTTGGTTTTAGGGTTTAGGGTTTCAGGTTTAGGGTTTAGGTAATGTTCTTGCATATGTAGGGAATATTTCTCATTTTTTCTCTTGGATTTATGGCCAATAGTACACGGGTTTTACCGACTTTTTTGTTTTTTGACATTTTATTTATATTTGTATGGTTTAGGGTTTAGGGTTTAGGGTTTTGGTTTTAGGGTTTAGGGTTTTAGGTTTAGGGTTTAGGTAATGTTCTTGCATATGTAGGGAATATTCCTCATTTTTCTTCTTGGATTTATGGCCTATAGTACACGGTTTCTACCGACTTTTTTGTTTTTCGACATTTTGTTTATATTTGTAGGTTTTAGGGTTTTGGGTTTTGGTTTTAGGGTTTAGGGTTTCAGGTTTAGGGTTTAGGTAATGTTCTTGCATATGTAGGGAATATTCCTCATTTTTTTTCTTGGATTTATCGCCAATAGTACACGGGTTTTACCGACTTTTTTGTTTTTTGACATTTTATTTATATTTGTATGGTTTAGGGTTTAGGGTTTTGGTTTTAGGGTTTAGGGTTTAGGGTTTAGGTAATGTTCTTGCATATGTAGGGAATATTCCTCATTTATTTTTCTTGGATTTATGGCCTATAGTAGACGGTTTCTACCGATTTTTTTGTTTTTCGACATTTTGTTTATATTTATAGGTTTTAGGGTTTAGGGATTAGGGTTTTGGTTTTAGTGTTTAGGGTTTCAGGTTTAGGGTTTAGGTAATGTTCTTGCATATGTAGGGAATATTCCTCATTTTTTTTCTTGGATTTATGGCCAATAGTACACGGGTTTTACCGACTTTTTTGTTTTTTGACATTTTATTTATATTTGTATGGTTTAGGGTTTAGGGTTTTGGTTTTAGGGTTTATGGTTTTTGGTTTAGGGTTTAGGTAATGTTCTTGCATGTGTAGGGAATATTCCTCATTTTTTTTCTTCGATTTATGGCCTATAGTAGACGTTTTCTACCGACTTTTTTGTTTTTCGACATTTTGTTTATATTTATAGGTTTTAGGGTTTAGGGTTTTGGTTTTAGGGTTTCAGGTTTAGGGTTTAGGTAATGTTCTTGCATATGTAGGGAATATTCCTCATTTTTTTTCTTGGATTTATGGCCAATAGTACACGGGTTTTACCGACTTTTTTGTTTTTTGACATTTTATTTATATTTGTATGGTTTAGGGTTTAGGGTTTTGGTTTTAGGGTTTAGGGTTTTAGATTTAGGGTTTAGGTAATGTTCTTGCATATGTAGGGAATATTGCTCATTTTTTTTCTTGGATTTATGGCCTATAGTACACGGTTTCTACCGACTTTTTTGTTTTTCGACATTTTGTTTATATTTATAGGTTTTAGGGTTTAGGGTTTTGGTTTTAGGGTTTAGGGTTTCAGGTTTAGGGTTTAGGTAATGTTCTTGCATATGTAGGGAATATTCCTCATTTTTTTTCTTGGATTTATGGCCTATAGTACACGGTTTCTACCGACTTTTTTGTTTTTCGACATTTTGTTTATATTTATAGGTTTTAGGGTTTAGGGTTTTGGTTTTAGGGTTTAGGGTTTCAGGTTTAGGGTTTAGGTAATGTTCTTGCATATGTAGGGAATATTCCTCCTTTTTTTTCTTGGATTTATGGCCAATAGTACACGGGTTTTACCGACTTTTTTGTTTTTTGACATTTTATTTATATTTGTATGGTTTAGGGTTTAGGGTTTTGGTTTTAGGGTTCATGGTTTTAGGTTTAGGGTTTAGGTAATGTTCTTGCATATGTAGGGAATATTCCTCCTTTTTTTTCTTGGATTTATAGCCTATAGTACACGGTTTCTACCGACTTTTTTGTTTTTCGACAGTTTGTTTATTTTTGTAGGTTTTAGGGTTTAGGGTTTCAGGTTTAGGGTTTAAGTAATGTTCTTGCATATGTAGGGAATATTCCTCATTTTTTTTCTTGGATTTATGGCCAATAGTACACGGGTTTTACCGACTTTTTTGTTTTTTGACATTTTATTTATATTTGTATGGTTTAGGGTTTAGGGTTTTGGTTTTAGGGTTTAGGGTTTTAGATTTAGGGTTTAGGTAATGTTCTTGCATATGTAGGGAATATTCCTCATTTTTTTTCTTGGATTTATGGCCTATAGTACAAGGTTTCTACCGACTTTTTTGTTTTTCGACATTTTGTTTATATTTATAGGTTTTAGGGTTTAGGGTTTTGGTTTTAGGGTTTAGGGTTTCAGGTTTAGGGTTTAGGTAATGTTCTTGCATATGTAGGGAATATTTCTCATTTTTTCTCTTGGATTTATGGCCAATAGTACACGGGTTTTACCGACTTTTTTGTTTTTTGACATTTTATTTATATTTGTATGGTTTAGGGTTTAGGGTTTAGGGTTTTGGTTTTAGGGTTTAGGGTTTTAGGTTTAGGGTTTAGGTAATGTTCTTGCATATGTAGGGAATATTCCTCATTTTTCTTCTTGGATTTATGGCCTATAGTACACGGTTTCTACCGACTTTTTTGTTTTTCGACATTTTGTTTATATTTGTAGGTTTTAGGGTTTTGGGTTTTGGTTTTAGGGTTTAGGGTTTCAGGTTTAGGGTTTAGGTAATGTTCTTGCATATGTAGGGAATATTCCTCATTTTTTTTCTTGGATTTATCGCCAATAGTACACGGGTTTTACCGACTTTTTTGTTTTTTGACATTTTATTTATATTTGTATGGTTTAGGGTTTAGGGTTTTGGTTTTAGGGTTTAGGGTTTAGGTAATGTTCTTGCATATGTAGGGAATATTCCTCATTTTTTTTTCTTGGATTTATGGCCTATAGTAGACGGTTTCTACCGACTTTTTTGTTTTTCGACATTTTGTTTATATTTATAGGTTTTAGGGTTTAGGGATTAGGGTTTTGGTTTTAGTGTTTAGGGTTTCAGGTTTAGGGTTTAGGTAATGTTCTTGCATATGTAGGGAATATTCCTCATTTTTTTTCTTGGATTTATGGCCAATAGTACACGGGTTTTACCGACTTTTTTGTTTTTTGACATTTTATTTATATTTGTATGGTTTAGGGTTTAGGGTTTTGGTTTTAGGGTTTAGGGTTTTGGTTTTAGGGTTTAGGTAATGTTCTTGCATGTGTAGGGAATATTCCTCATTTTTTTTCTTCGATTTATGGCCTATAGTAGACGTTTTCTACCGACTTTTTTGTTTTTCGACATTTTGTTTATATTTATAGGTTTTAGGGTTTAGGGTTTTGGTTTTAGGGTTTCAGGTTTAGGGTTTAGGTAATGTTCTTGCATATGTAGGGAATATTCCTCATTTTTTTTCTTGGACTTATGGCCTATAGTACACGGGTTTTACCGACTTTTTTGTTTTTTGACATTTTATTTATATTTGTATGGTTTAGGGTTTAGGGTTTTGGTTTTAGGGTTTAGGGTTTTAGGTTTAGGGTTTAGGTAATGTTCTTGCATGTGTAGGGAATATTCCTCATTTTTTTTCTTCGATTTATGGCCTATAGTAGACGTTTTCTACCGACTTTTTTGTTTTTCGACATTTTGTTTATATTTATAGGTTTTAGGGTTTAGGGTTTTGGTTTTAGGGTTTCAGGTTTAGGGTTTAGGTAATGTTCTTGCATATGTAGGGAATATTCCTCATTTTTTTTCTTGGACTTATGGCCTATAGTACACGGGTTTTACCGACTTTTTTGTTTTTTGACATTTTATTTATATTTGTATGGTTTAGGGTTTAGGGTTTTGGTTTTAGGGTTTAGGGTTTTAGATTTAGGGTTTAGGTAATGTTCTTGCATATGTAGGGAATATTCCTCATTTTTTTTCTTGGATTTATGGCCTATAGTACACGGGTTTTACCGACTTTTTTGTTTTTTGACATTTTATTTATATTTGTATGGTTTAGGGTTTAGGGTTTTGGTTTTAGGGTTTAGGGTTTTAGATTTAGGGTTTAGGTAATGTTCTTGCATATGTAGGGAATATTCCTCATTTTTTTTCTTGTATTTATGGCCTATAGTACACGGTTTCTACCGACTTTTTTGTTTTTCGACATTTTGTTTATATTTATAGGTTTTAGGGTTTAGGGTTTTGGTTTTAGGGTTTAGGGTTTCAGGTTTAGGGTTTAGGTAATGTTCTTGCATATGTAGGGAATATTCCTCCTTTTTTTTCTTGGATTTATGGCCAATAGTACACGGGTTTTACCGACTTTTTTGTTTTTTGACATTTTATTTATATTTGTATGGTTTAGGGTTTAGGGTTTTGGTTCTAGGGTTTATGGTTTTAGGTTTAGGGTTTAGGTAATGTTGTTGCATATGTAGGGAATATTCCTCATTTTTTTTCTTGGATTTATGGCCTATAGTACACGGTTTCTACCGACTTTTTTGTTTTTCGACATTTTGTTTATATTTATAGGTTTTAGGGTTTAGGGTTTTGGTTTTAGGGTTTAGGGTTTCAGGTTTAGGGTTTAGGTAATGTTCTTGCATATGTAGGGAATATTCCTCCTTTTTTTTCATGGATTTATGGCCAATAGTACACGGGTTTTACCGACTTTTTTGTTTTTTGACATTTTATTTATATTTGTATGGTTTAGGGTTTAGGGTTTAGGGTTTTGGTTTTAGGGTTTAGGGTTTTGGTTTTAGGGTTTAGGGTTTTAGGTTTAGGGTTTAGGTAATGTTCTTGCATATGTAGGGAATATTCCTCATTTTTTTTCTTGGATTTATGGCCTATAGTACACGGTTTCTACCGACTTTTTTGTTTTTCGACATTTTGTTTATATTTATAGGTTTTAGGGTTTAGGGTTTTGGTTTTAGGGTTTAGGGTTTCAGGTTTAGGGTTTAGGTAATGTTCTTGCATATGTAGGGAATATTTCTCATTTTTTCTCTTGGATTTATGGCCAATAGTACACGGGTTTTACCGACTTTTTTGTTTTTTGACATTTTATTTATATTTGTATGGTTTAGGGTTTAGGGTTTAGGGTTTTGGTTTTAGGGTTTAGGGTTTTAGGTTTAGGGTTTAGGTAATGTTCTTGCATATGTAGGGAATATTCCTCATTTTTCTTCTTGGATTTATGGCCTATAGTACACGGTTTCTACCGACTTTTTTGTTTTTCGACATTTTGTTTATATTTGTAGGTTTTAGGGTTTTGGGTTTTGGTTTTAGGGTTTAGGGTTTCAGGTTTAGGGTTTAGGTAATGTTCTTGCATATGTAGGGAATATTCCTCATTTTTTTTCTTGGATTTATGGCCAATAGTACACGGGTTTTACCGACTTTTTTGTTTTTTGACATTTTATTTATATTTGTATGGTTTAGGGTTTAGGGTTTTGGTTTTAGGGTTTAGGGTTTAGGTAATGTTCTTGCATATGTAGGGAATATTCCTCATTTTTTTTTCTTGGATTTATGGCCTATAGTAGACGGTTTCTACCGACTTTTTTGTTTTTCGACATTTTGTTTATATTTATAGGTTTTAGGGTTTAGGGATTAGGGTTTTGGTTTTAGTGTTTAGGGTTTCAGGTTTAGGGTTTAGGTAATGTTCTTGCATATGTAGGGAATATTCCTCATTTTTTTTCTTGGATTTATGGCCAATAGTACACGGGTTTTACCGACTTTTTTGTTTTTTGACATTTTATTTATATTTGTATGGTTTAGGGTTTAGGGTTTTGGTTTTAGGGTTTAGGGTTTCAGGTTTAGGGTTTAGGTAATGTTCTTGCATATGTAGGGAATATTCCTCCTTTTTTTTCTTGGATTTATGGCCAATAGTACACGGTTTTACCGACTTTTTTGTTTTTTGACATTTTGTTTATATTTATAGGTTTTAGGGTTTAGGGTTTTGGTTTTAGGGTTTAGGGTTTCAGGTTTAGGGTTTAGGTAATGTTCTTGCATATGTAGGGAATATTTCTCATTTTTTTTCTTGGATTTATGGCCAATAGTACTCGGGTTTTACCGACTTTTTTGTTTTTTGACATTTTATTTATATTTGTATGGTTTAGGGTTTAGGGTTTTGGTTCTAGGGTTTATGGTTTTAGGTTTAGGGTTTAGGTAATGTTGTTGCATATGTAGGGAATATTCCTCATTTTTTTTCTTGGATTTATGGCCTATAGTACACGGTTTCTACCGACTTTTTTGTTTTTCGACATTTTGTTTATATTTATAGGTTTTAGGGTTTAGGGTTTTGGTTTTAGGGTTTAGGGTTTCAGGTTTAGGGTTTAGGTAATGTTCTTGCATATGTAGGGAATATTCCTCCTTTTTTTTCTTGGATTTATGGCCAATAGTACACGGGTTTTACCGACTTTTTTGTTTTTTGACATTTTATTTATATTTGTATGGTTTAGGGTTTAGGGTTTTGGTTTTAGGGTTTAGGGTTTTAGATTTAGGGTTTAGGTAATGTTCTTGCATATGTAGGGAATATTCCTCATTTTTTTTCTTGGATTTATGGCCTATAGTACACGGTTTCTACCGACTTTTTTGTTTTTCGACATTTTGTTTATATTTATAGGTTTTAGGGTTTAGGGTTTTGGTTTTAGGGTTTAGGGTTTCAGGTTTAGGGTTTAGGTAATGTTCTTGCATATGTAGGGAATATTCCTCCTTTTTTTTCTTGGATTTATGGCCAATAGTACACGGGTTTTACCGACTTTTTTGTTTTTTGACATTTTATTTATATTTGTATGGTTTAGGGTTTAGGGTTTTGGTTTTAGGGTTCATGGTTTTAGGTTTAGGGTTTAGGTAATGTTCTTGCATATGTAGGGAATATTCCTCATTTTTTTTCTTGGATTTATAGCCTATAGTACACGGTTTCTACCGACTTTTTTGTTTTTCGACATTTTGTTTATTTTTGTAGGTTTTAGGGTTTAGGGTTTTGGTTTTAGGGTTTAGGGTTTCAGGTTTAGGGTTTAAGTAATGTTCTTGCATATGTAGGGAATATTCCTCATTTTTTTTCTTGGACTTATGGCCTATAGTACACGGGTTTTACCGACTTTTTTGTTTTTTGACATTTTATTTATATTTGTATGGTTTAGGGTTTAGGGTTTTGGTTTTAGGGTTTAGGGTTTCAGGTTTAGGGTTTAGGTAATGTTCTTGCATATGTAGGGAATATTTCTCATTTTTTCTCTTGGATTTATGGCCAATAGTACACGGGTTTTACCGACTTTTTTGTTTTTTGACATTTTATTTATATTTGTATGGTTTAGGGTTTAGGGTTTAGGGTTTTGGTTTTAGGGTTTAGGGTTTTAGGTTTAGGGTTTAGGTAATGTTCTTGCATATGTAGGGAATATTCCTCATTTTTGTTCTTGGATTTATGGCCTATAGTAGACGGTTTCTACCGACTTTTTTGTTTTTCGACATTTTGTTTATATTTATAGGTTTTAGGGTTTAGGGATTAGGTTTTTGGTTTTAGTGTTTAGGGTTTCAGGTTTAGGGTTTAGGTAATGTTCTTGCATATGTAGGGAATATTCCTCATTTTTTTTCTTGGATTTATGGCCAATAGTACACGGGTTTTACCGACTTTTTTGTTTTTTGACATTTTATTTATATTTGTATGGTTTAGGGTTTAGGGTTTTGGTTTTAGGGTTTAGGGTTTCAGGTTTAGGGTTTAGGTAATGTTCTTGCATATGTAGGGAATATTCCTCCTTTTTTTTCTTGGATTTATGGCCAATAGTACACGGGTTTTACCGACTTTTTTGTTTTTTGACATTTTATTTATATTTGTATGGTTTAGGGTTTAGGGTTTTGGTTTTAGGGTTTATGGTTTTAGGTTTAGGGTTTAGGTAATGTTCTTGCATATGTAGGGAATATTCCTCATTTTTTTTCTTGGATTTATGGCCTATAGTACACGGTTTCTACCGACTTTTTTGTTTTTCGACATTTTGTTTATATTTATAGGTTTTAGGGTTTAGGGTTTTGGTTTTAGGGTTTAGGGTTTCAGGTTTAGGGTTTAGGTAATGTTCTTGCATATGTAGGGAATATTCCTCCTTTTTTTTCTTGGATTTATGGCCAATAGTACACGGGTTTTACCGACTTTTTTGTTTTTTGACATTTTATTTATATTTGTATGGTTTAGGGTTTACGGTTTTGGTTTTAGGGTTCATGGTTTTAGGTTTAGGGTTTAGGTAATGTTCTTGCATATGTAGGGAATATTCCTCATTTTTTTTCTTGGATTTATAGCCTATAGTACACGGTTTCTACCGACTTTTTTGTTTTTCGACATTTTGTTTATTTTTGTAGGTTTTAGGGTTTAGGGTTTTGGTTTTAGGGTTTAGGGTTTCAGGTTTAGGGTTTAGGTAATGTTCTTGCATATGTAGGGAATATTCCTCATTTTTTTTCTTGGATTTATGGCCAATAGTACACGGGTTTTACCGACTTTTTTGTTTTTTGACATTTTATTTATATTTGTATGGTTTAGGGTTTAGGGTTTTGGTTTTAGGGTTTATGGTTTTAGGTTTAGGGTTTAGGTAATGTTCTTGCATATGTAGGGAATATTCCTCATTTTTTTTCTTGGATTTATGGCCTATAGTACACGGTTTTTACCGACTTTTTTGTTTTTCGACATTTTGTTTATATTTATAGGTTTTAGGGTTTAGGGTTTTGGTTTTAGGGTTTAGGGTTTCAGGTTTAGGGTTTAGGTAATGTTCTTGCATATGTAGGGAATATTCCTCCTTTTTTTTCTTGGATTTATGGCCAATAGTACACGGGTTTTACCGACTTTTTTGTTTTTTGACATTTTATTTATATTTGTATGGTTTAGGGTTTAGGGTTTTGGTTTTAGGGTTCATGGTTTCAGTTTTAGGGTTTAGGTAATGTTCTTGCATATGTAGGGAATATTCCTCCTTTTTTTTCTTGGATTTATAGCCTATAGTACACGGTTTCTACCGACTTTTTTGTTTTTCGACAGTTTGTTTATTTTTGTAGGTTTTAGGGTTTAGGGTTTTGGTTTTAGGGTTTAGGGTTTCAGGTTTAGGGTTTAAGTAATGTTCTTGCATATGTAGGGAATATTCCTCCTTTTTTTTCTTGGATTTATGGCCAATAGTACACGGGTTTTACCGACTTTTTTGTGTTTTGACATTTTATTTATATTTGTATGGTTTAGGGTTTAGGGTTTTGGTTTTAGGGTTCATGGTTTTAGGTTTAACGTTTAGGTAATGTTCTTGCATATGTAGGGAATATTCCTCATTTTTTTTCTTGGATTTATGGCCTATAGTACACGGTTTCTACCGACTTTTTTGTTTTTCGATATTTTGTTTATATTTAAAGGTTTTAGGGTTTAGGGTTTTGGTTTTAGGGTTTAGGGTTTCAGGTTTAGGGTTTAGGTAATGTTCTTGCATATGTAGGGAATATTCCTCCTTTTTTTTCTTGGATTTATGGCCAATAGTACACGGGTTTTACCGACTTTTTTGTGTTTTGACATTTTATTTATATTTGTATGGTTTAGGGTTTAGGGTTTTGGTTTTAGGGTTCATGGTTTTAGGTTTAGGGTTTAGGTAATGTTCTTGCATATGTAGGGAATATTCCTCCTTTTTTTTTCTTGGATTTATAGCCTATAGTACACGGTTTCTACCGACTTTTTTGTTTTTCGACAGTTTGTTTATTTTTGTAGGTTTTAGGGTTTAGGGTTTTGGTTTTAGGGTTTAGGGTTTCAGGTTTAGGGTTTAAGTAATTTTCTTGCATATGTAGGGAATATTCCTCATTTTTTTTCTTGGATTTATGGCCAATAGTACACGGGTTTTGCCGACTTTTTTGTTTTTTGACATTTTATTTATATTTGTATGGTTTAGGGTTTAGGGTTTTGGTTTTAGGGTTTAGGGTTTTAGGGTTTAGGGTTTTAGGTAATGTTCTTGCATATGTAGGGAATATTCCTCATTTTTTTTCTTGGATTTATGGCCTATAGTACACGGTTTCTACCGACTTTTTTGTTTTTCGACATTTTGTTTATATTTATAGGTTTTAGGGTTTAGGGTTTTGGTTTTAGGGTTTAGGGTTTCAGTTTTAGGGTTTAGGTAATGTTCTTGCATATGTAGGGAATATTTCTCATTTTTTCTCTTGGATTTATGGCCAATAGTACACGGGTTTTACCGACTTTTTTGTTTTTTGACATTTTATTTATATTTGTATGGTTTAGGGTTTAGGGTTTAGGGTTTTGGTTTTAGGGTTTAGGGTTTTAGGTTTAGGGTTTAGGTAATGTTCTTGCATATGTAGGGAATATTCCTCATTTTTCTTCTTGGATTTATGGCCTATAGTACACGGTTTCTACCGACTTTTTTGTTTTTCGACATTTTGTTTATATTTGTAGGTTTTAGGGTTTTGGGTTTTGGTTTTAGGGTTTAGGGTTTCAGGTTTAGGGTTTAGGTAATGTTCTTGCATATGTAGGGAATATTCCTCCTTTTTTTTCTTGGATTTATGGCCAATAGTACACGGGTTTTACCGACTTTTTTGTGTTTTGACATTTTATTTATATTTGTATGGTTTAGGGTTTAGGGTTTTGGTTTTAGGGTTCATGGTTTTAGGTTTAGGGTTTAGGTAATGTTCTTGCATATGTAGGGAATATTCCTCCTTTTTTTTCTTGGATTTATAGCCTATAGTACACGGTTTCTACCGACTTTTTTGTTTTTCGACAGTTTGTTTATTTTTGTAGGTTTTAGGGTTTAGGGTTTTGGTTTTAGGGTTTAGGGTTTCAGGTTTAGGGTTTAAGTAATTTTCTTGCATATGTAGGGAATATTCCTCATTTTTTTTCTTGGATTTATGGCCAATAGTACACGGGTTTTGCCGACTTTTTTGTTTTTTGACATTTTATTTATATTTGTATGGTTTAGGGTTTAGGGTTTTGGTTTTAGGGTTTAAGGTTTTAGATTTAGGGTTTAGGTAATGTTCTTGCATATGTAGGGAATATTCCTCATTTTTTTTCTTGGATTTATGGCCTATAGTACACGGTTTCTACCGACTTTTTTGTTTTTCGACATTTTGTTTATATTTATAGGTTTTAGGGTTTAGGGTTTTGGTTTTAGGGTTTAGGGTTTCAGTTTTAGGGTTTAGGTAATGTTCTTGCATATGTAGGGAATATTTCTCATTTTTTCTCTTGGATTTATGGCCAATAGTACACGGGTTTTACCGACTTTTTTGTTTTTTGACATTTTATTTATATTTGTATGGTTTAGGGTTTAGGGTTTAGGGTTTTGGTTTTAGGGTTTAGGGTTTTAGGTTTAGGGTTTAGGTAATGTTCTTGCATATGTAGGGAATATTCCTCATTTTTCTTCTTGGATTTATGGCCTATAGTACACGGTTTCTACCGACTTTTTTGTTTTTCGACATTTTGTTTATATTTGTAGGTTTTAGGGTTTTGGGTTTTGGTTTTAGGGTTTAGGGTTTTAGGTTTAGGGTTTAGGTAATGTTCTTGCATATGTAGGGAATATTCCTCCTTTTTTTTCTTGGATTTATGGCCAATAGTACACGGGTTTTACCGACTTTTTTGTGTTTTGACATTTTATTTATATTTGTATGGTTTAGGGTTTAGGGTTTTGGTTTTAGGGTTCATGGTTTTAGGTTTAGGGTTTAGGTAATGTTCTTGCATATGTAGGGAATATTCCTCCTTTTTTTTCTTGGATTTATAGCCTATAGTACACGGTTTCTACCG
Organism: Primula vulgaris; assembly: GCA_963920805.1. Taxonomy (NCBI): domain Eukaryota; kingdom Viridiplantae; phylum Streptophyta; class Magnoliopsida; order Ericales; family Primulaceae; genus Primula; species Primula vulgaris. Next base: position 16,238,782 of record OY987219.1, read on the forward strand.
ACTTTTTTGTTTTTCGACAGTTTGTTTATTTTTGTAGGTTTTAGGGTTTAGGGTTTTGGTTTTAGGGTTTAGGGTTTCAGGTTTAGGGTTTAAGTAATTTTCTTGCATATGTAGGGAATATTCCTCATATTTTTTCTTGGATTTATGGCCAATAGTACACGGGTTTTGCCGACTTTTTTGTTTTTTGACATTTTATTTATATTTGTATGGTTTAGGGTTTAGGGTTTTGGTTTTAGGGTTTAGGGTTTTAGATTTAGGGTTTAGGTAATGTTCTTGCATATGTAGGGAATATTCCTCATTTTTTTTCTTGGATTTATGGCCTATAGTACACGGTTTCTACCGACTTTTTTGTTTTTCGACATTTTGTTTATATTTATAGGTTTTAGGGTTTAGGGTTTTGGTTTTAGGGTTTAGGGTTTCAGTTTTAGGGTTTAGGTAATGTTCTTGCATATGTAGGGAATATTTCTCATTTTTTCTCTTGGATTTATGGCCAATAGTACACGGGTTTTACCGACTTTTTTGTTTTTTGACATTTTATTTATATTTGTATGGTTTAGGGTTTAGGGTTTAGGGTTTTGGTTTTAGGGTTTAGGGTTTTAGGTTTAGGGTTTAGGTAATGTTCTTGCATATGTAGGGAATATTCCTCATTTTTCTTCTTGGATTTATGGCCTATAGTACACGGTTTCTACCGACTTTTTTGTTTTTCGACATTTTGTTTATATTTGTAGGTTTTAGGGTTTTGGGTTTTGGTTTTAGGGTTTAGGGTTTCAGGTTTAGGGTTTAGGTAATGTTCTTGCATATGTAGGGAATATTCCTCATTTTTTTTCTTGGATTTATGGCCAATAGTACACGGGTTTTACCGACCTTTTTGTTTTTTGACATTTTATTTATATTTGTATGGTTTAGGGTTTAGGGTTTTGGTTTTAGGGTTTAGGGTTTAGGTAATGTTCTTGCATATGTAGGGAATATTCCTCATTTTTTTTTCTTGGATTTATGGCCTATAGTAGACGGTTTCTACCGACTTTTTTGTTTTTCGACATTTTGTTTATATTTATAGGTTTTAGGGTTTAGGGATTAGGGTTTTGGTTTTAGTGTTTAGGGTTTCAGGTTTAGGGTTTAGGTAATGTTCTTGCATATGTAGGGAATATTCCTCATTTTTTTTCTTGGATTTATGGCCAATAGTACACGGGTTTTACCGACTTTTTTGTTTTTTGACATTTTATTTATATTTGTATGGTTTAGGGTTTAGGGTTTTGGTTTTAGGGTTTATGGTTTTAGGTTTAGGGTTTAGGTAATGTTCTTGCATGTGTAGGGAATATTCCTCATTTTTTTTCTTCGATTTATGGCCTATAGTAGACGTTTTCTACCGACTTTTTTGTTTTTCGACATTTTGTTTATATTTATAGGTTTTAGGGTTTAGGGTTTTGGTTTTAGGGTTTCAGGTTTAGGGTTTAGGTAATGTTCTTGCATATGTAGGGAATATTCCTCATTTTTTTTCTTGGATTTATGGCCAATAGTACACGGGTTTTACCGACTTTTTTGTTTTTTGACATTTTATTTATATTTGTATGGTTTAGGGTTTAGGGTTTTGGTTTTAGGGTTTAGGGTTTTAGATTTAGGGTTTTAGATTTAGGGTTTAGGTAATGTTCTTGCATATGTAGGGAATATTGCTCATTTTTTTTCTTGGATTTATGGCCTATAGTACACGGTTTCTACCGACTTTTTTGTTTTTCGACATTTTGTTTATATTTATAGGTTTTAGGGTTTAGGGTTTTGGTTTTAGGGTTTAGGGTTTCAGGTTTAGGGTTTAGGTAATGTTCTTGCATATGTAGGGAATATTCCTCCTTTTTTTTCTTGGATTTATGGCCAATAGTACACGGGTTTTACCGACTTTTTTGTTTTTTGACATTTTATTTATATTTGTATGGTTTAGGGTTTAGGGTTTTGGTTTTAGGGTTTATGGTTTTAGGTTTAGGGTTTAGGTAATGTTCTTGCGTATGTAGGGAATATTCCTCATTTTTTTTCTTGGATTTATGGCCTATAGCACACGGTTTCTACCGACTTTTTTGTTTTTCGACATTTTGTTTATATTTATAGGTTTTAGGGTTTAGGGTTTTGGTTTTAGGGTTTAGGGTTTCAGGTTTAGGGTTTAGGTAATGTTCTTGCATATGTAGGGAATATTCCTCCTTTTTTTTCTTGGATTTATGGCCAATAGTACACGGGTTTTACCGACTTTTTTGTTTTTTGACATTTTATTTATATTTGTATGGTTTAGGGTTTAGGGTTTAGGGTTTTGGTTTTAGGGTTCATGGTTTTAGGTTTAGGGTTTAGGTAATGTTCTTGCATATGTAGGGAATATTCCTCCTTTTTTTTCTTGGATTTATAGCCTATAGTACACGGTTTCTACCGACTTTTTTGTTTTTCGACAGTTTGTTTATTTTTGTAGGTTTTAGGGTTTAGGGTTTTGGTTTTAGGGTTGAGGGTTTCAGGTTTAGGGTTTAAGTAATGTTCTTGCATATGTAGGGAATATTCCTCATTTTTTTCTTGGATTTATGGCCAATAGTACACGGGTTTTACCGACTTTTTTGTTTTTTGACATTTTATTTATATTTGTATGGTTTAGGGTTTAGGGTTTTGGTTTTAGGGTTTATGGTTTTAGGTTTAGGGTTTAGGTAATGTTCTTGCATGTGTAGGGAATATTCCTCATTTTTTTTCTTCGATTTATGGCCTATAGTAGACGTTTTCTACCGACTTTTTTGTTTTTCGACATTTTGTTTATATTTATAGGTTTTAGGGTTTAGGGTTTTGGTTTTAGGGTTTCAGGTTTAGGGTTTAGGTAATGTTCTTGCATATGTAGGGAATATTCCTCATTTTTTTTTCTTGGATTTATGGCCTATAGTAGACGGTTTCTACCGACTTTTTTGTTTTTCGACATTTTGTTTATATTTATAGGTTTTAGGGTTTAGGGATTAGGGTTTTGGTTTTAGTGTTTAGGGTTTCAGGTTTAGGGTTTAGGTAATGTTCTTGCATATGTAGGGAATATTCCTCATTTTTTTTCTTGGATTTATGGCCAATAGTACACGGGTTTTACCGACTTTCTTGTTTTTTGACATTTTATTTATATTTGTATGGTTTAGGGTTTAGGGTTTTGGTTTTAGGGTTTATGGTTTTAGGTTTAGGGTTTAGGTAATGTTCTTGCATGTGTAGGGAATATTCCTCATTTTTTTTCTTCGATTTATGGCCTATAGTAGACGTTTTCTACCGACTTTTTTGTTTTTCGACATTTTGTTTATATTTATAGGTTTTAGGTTTTAGGGTTTTGGTTTTAGGGTTTCAGGTTTAGGGTTTAGGTAATGTTCTTGCATATGTAGGGAATATTCCTCATTTTTTTTCTTGGATTTATGGCCAATAGTACACGGGTTTTACCGACTTTTTTGTTTTTTGACATTTTATTTATATTTGTATGGTTTAGGGTTTAGGGTTTTGGTTTTAGGGTTTAGGGTTTTAGATTTAGGGTTTAGGTAATGTTCTTGCATATGTAGGGAATATTGCTCATTTTTTTTCTTGGATTTATGGCCTATAGTACACGGTTTCTACCGACTTTTTTGTTTTTCGACATTTTGTTTATATTTATAGGTTTTAGGGTTTAGGGTTTTGGTTTTAGGGTTTAGGGTTTCAGGTTTAGGGTTTAGGTAATGTTCTTGCATATGTAGGGAATATTCCTCCTTTTTTTTCTTGGATTTATGGCCAATAGTACACGGGTTTTACCGACTTTTTTGTTTTTTGACATTTTATTTATATTTGTATGGTTTAGGGTTTAGGGTTTAGGGTTTTGGTTTTAGGGTTTAGGGTTTTAGGTTTAGGGTTTAGGTAATGTTCTTGCATATGTAGGGAATATTCCTCATTTTTCTTCTTGGATTTATGGCCTATAGTACACGGTTTCTACCGACTTTTTTGTTTTTCGACATTTTGTTTATATTTGTAGGTTTTAGGGTTTTGGGTTTTGGTTTTAGGGTTTAGGGTTTCAGGTTTAGGGTTTAGGTAATGTTCTTGCATATGTAGGGAATATTCCTCCTTTTTTTTCTTGGATTTATGGCCAATAGTACACGGGTTTTACCGACTTTTTTGTGTTTTGACATTTTATTTATATTTGTATGGTTTAGGGTTTAGGGTTTTGGTTTTAGGGTTCATGGTTTTAGGTTTAGGGTTTAGGTAATGTTCTTGCATATGTAGGGAATATTCCTCCTTTTTTTTCTTGGATTTATAGCCTATAGTACACGGTTTCTACCGACTTTTTTGTTTTTCGACAGTTTGTTTATTTTTGTAGGTTTTAGGGTTTAGGGTTTTGGTTTTAGGGTTTAGGGTTTCAGGTTTAGGGTTTAAGTAATTTTCTTGCATATGTAGGGAATATTCCTCATTTTTTTTCTTGGATTTATGGCCAATAGTACACGGGTTTTGCCGACTTTTTTGTTTTTTGACATTTTATTTATATTTGTATGGTTTAGGGTTTAGGGTTTTGGTTTTAGGGTTTAAGGTTTTAGATTTAGGGTTTAGGTAATGTTCTTGCATATGTAGGGAATATTCCTCATTTTTTTTCTTGGATTTATGGCCTATAGTACACGGTTTCTACCGACTTTTTTGTTTTTCGACATTTTGTTTATATTTATAGGTTTTAGGGTTTAGGGTTTTGGTTTTAGGGTTTAGGGTTTCAGGTTTAGGGTTTAGGTAATGTTCTTGCATATGTAGGGAATATTCCTCCTTTTTTTTCTTGGATTTATGGCCAATAGTACACGGGTTTTACCGACTTTTTTGTTTTTTGACATTTTATTTATATTTGTATGGTTTAGGGTTTAGGGTTTTGGTTTTAGGGTTTATGGTTTTAGGTTTAGGGTTTAGGTAATGTTGTTGCATATGTAGGGAATATTCCTCATTTTTTTTCTTGGATTTATGGCCTATAGTACACGGTTTCTACCGACTTTTTTGTTTTTCGACATTTTATTTATATTTGTATGGTTTAGGATTTAGGGTTTTGGTTTTAGGGTTTAGGGTTTTAGATTTAGGGTTTAGGTAATGTTGTTGCATATGTAGGGAATATTCCTCATTTTTTTTCTTGGATTTATGGCCAATAGTACACGGGTTTTACCGACTTTTTTGTTTTTTGACATTTTATTTATATTTGTATGGTTTAGGGTTTAGGGTTTTGGTTTTAGGGTTCATGGTTTTAGGTTTAGGGTTTAGGTAATGTTCTTGCATATGTAGGGAATATTCCTCCTTTTTTTTCTTGGATTTATAGCCTATAGTACACGGTTTCTACCGACTTTTTTGTTTTTCGACATTTTGTTTATATTTATAGGTTTTAGGGTTTAGGGTTTTGGTTTTAGGGTTTAGGGTTTCAGGTTTAGGGTTTAGGTAATGTTCTTGCATATGTAGGGAATATTCCTCATTTTTTTTCTTGGATTTATGGCCAATAGTACACGGGTTTTGCCGACTTTTTTGTTTTTTGACATTTTATTTATATTTGTATGGTTTAGGGTTTAGGGTTTTGGTTTTAGGGTTTAGGGTTTTAGATTTAGGGTTTAGGTAATGTTCTTGCATATGTAGGGAATATTCCTCATTTTTTTTTTGGATTTTTGGCCTATAGTACACGGTTTCTACCGACTTTTTTGTTTTTCGACATTTTGTTTATATTTATAGGTTTTAGGGTTTAGGGTTTTGGTTTTAGGGTTTAGGGTTTCAGGTTTAGGGTTTAGGTAATGTTCTTGCATATGTAGGGAATATTTCTCATTTTTTCTATTGGATTTATGGCCAATAGTACACGGGTTTTACCGACTTTTTTGTTTTTTGACATTTTATTTATATTTGTATGGTTTAGGGTTTAGGGTTTTGGTTTTAGGGTTCATGGTTTTAGGTTTAGGGTTTAGGTAATGTTCTTGCATATGTAGGGAATATTCCTCCTTTTTTTTCTTGGATTTATAGCCTATAGTACACGGTTTCTACCGACTTTTTTGTTTTTCGACATTTTGTTTATATTTATAGGTTTTAGGGTTTAGGGTTTTGGTTTTAGGGTTTAGGGTTTCAGGTTTAGGGTTTAGGTAATGTTCTTGCATATGTAGGGAATATTCCTCATTTTTTTTCTTGGATTTATGGCCAATAGTACACGGGTTTTGCCGACTTTTTTGTTTTTTGACATTTTATTTATATTTGTATGGTTTAGGGTTTAGGGTTTTGGTTTTAGGGTTTAGGGTTTTAGATTTAGGGTTTAGGTAATGTTCTTGCATATGTAGGGAATATTCCTCATTTTTTTTTTGGATTTATGCCCTATAGTACACGGTTTCTACCGACTTTTTTGTTTTTCGACATTTTGTTTATATTTATAGGTTTTAGGGTTTAGGGTTTTGGTTTTAGGGTTTAGGGTTTCAGGTTTAGGGTTTAGGTAATGTTCTTGCATATGTAGGGAATATTTCTCATTTTTTCTCTTGGATTTATGGCCAATAGTACACGGGTTTTACCGACTTTTTTGTTTTTTGACATTTTATTTATATTTGTATGGTTTAGGGTTTAGGGTTTTGGTTTTAGGGTTCATGGTTTTAGGTTTAGGGTTTAGGTAATGTTCTTGCATATGTAGGGAATATTCCTCATTTTTTTTCTTGGATTTATAGGCTTTAGTACACGGTTTCTACCGACTTTTTTGTTTTTCGACATTTTGTTTATTTTTGTAGGTTTTAGGGTTTAGGGTTTTGGTTTTAGGGTTTAGGGTTTCAGGTTTAGGGTTTAAGTAATGTTCTTGTATATGTAGGGAATATTCCTCATTTTTTTTCTTGGATTTATGGCCAATAGTACACGGGTTTTACCGACTTTTTTGTTTTTTGACATTTTATTTATATTTGTATGGTTTAGGGTTTAGGGTTTTGGTTTTAGGGTTTATGGTTTTAGGTTTAGGGTTTAGGTAATGTTCTTGCATATGTAGGGAATATTCCTCATTTTTTTTCTTGGATTTATGGCCTATAGTACACGGTTTCTACCGACTTTTTTGTTTTTCGACATTTTGTTTATATTTATAGGTTTTAGGGTTTAGGGTTTTGGTTTTAGGGTTTAGGGTTTCAGGTTTAGGGTTTAGGTAATGTTCTTGCATATGTAGGGAATATTCCTCATTTTTTTTCTTGGATTTATGGCCAATAGTACACGGGTTTTACCGACTTTTTTGTTTTTTGACATTTTATTTATATTTGTATGGTTTAGGGTTTAGGGTTTTGGTTTTAGGGTTCATGGTTTTAGGTTTAGGGTTTAGGTAATGTTCTTGCATATGTAGGGAATATTCCTCCTTTTTTTTCTTGGATTTATAGCCTATAGTACACGGTTTCTACCGACTTTTTTGTTTTTCGACAGTTTGTTTATTTTTGTAGGTTTTAGGGTTTAGGGTTTTGGTTTTAGGGTTTAGGGTTTTAGGTTTAGGGTTTAAGTAATGTTCTTGCATATGTAGGGAATATTCCTCATTTTTTTTCTTGGATTTATGGCCAATAGTACACGGGTTTTGCCGACTTTTTTGTTTTTTGACATTTTATTTATATTTGTATGGTTTAGGGTTTAGGGTTTTGGTTTTAGGGTTTATGGTTTATGGTTTTAGATTTAGGGTTTAGGTAATGTTCTTGCATATGTAGGGAATATTCCTCATTTTTTTTCTTGGATTTATGGCCTATAGTACACGGTTTCTACCGACTTTTTTGTTTTTCGACATTTTGTTTATATTTATAGGTTTTAGGGTTTAGGGTTTTGGTTTTAGGGTTTAGGGTTTCAGGTTTAGGGTTTAGGTAATGTTCTTGCATATGTAGGGAACATTTCTCATTTTTTCTCTTGGATTTATGGCCAATAGTACACGGGTTTTACCGACTTTTTTGTTTTTTGACATTTTATTTATATTTGTATGGTTTAGGGTTTAGGGTTTTGATTTTAGGGTTTAGTGTTTTAGGTTTAGGGTTTAGGTAATGTTCTTGCATATGTAGGGAATATTCCTCATTTTTCTTCTTGGATTTATGGCCTATAGTACACGGTTTCTACCGACTTTTTTGTTTTTCGACATTTTGTTTATATTTGTAGGTTTTAGGGTTTTGGGTTTTGGTTTTAGGGTTTAGGGTTTAGGTAATGTTCTTGCATATGTAGGGAATATTCCTCATTTTTTTTTCTTGGATTTATGGCCTATAGTAGACGGTTTCTACCGACTTTTTTGTTTTTCGACATTTTGTTTATATTTATAGGTTTTAGGGTTTAGGGATTAGGGTTTTGGTTTTAGTGTTTAGGGTTTCAGGTTTAGGGTTTAGGTAATGTTCTTGCATATGTAGGGAATATTCCTCATTTTTTTTCTTGGATTTATGGCCAATAGTACACGGGTTTTACCGACTTTTTTGTTTTTTGACATTTTATTTATATTTGTATGGTTTAGGGTTTAGGGTTTTGGTTTTAGGGTTTATGGTTTTAGGTTTAGGGTTTAGGTAATGTTCTTGCATGTGTAGGGAATATTCCTCATTTTTTTTCTTCGATTTATGGCCTATAGTAGACGTTTTCTACCGACTTTTTTGTTTTTCGACATTTTGTTTATATTTATAGGTTTTAGGGTTTAGGGTTTTGGTTTTAGGGTTTCAAGTTTAGGGTTTAGGTAATGTTCTTGCATATGTAGGGAATATTCCTCATTTTTTTTCTTGGATTTATGGCCAATAGTACACGGGTTTTACCGACTTTTTTGTTTTTTGACATTTTATTTATATTTGTATGGTTTAGGGTTTAGGGTTTTGGTTTTAGGGTTTAGGGTTTTAGATTTAGGGTTTAGGTAATGTTCTTGCATATGTAGGGAATATTGCTTATTTTTTTTCTTGGATTTATGGCCTATAGTACACGGTTTCTACCGACTTTTTTGTTTTTCGACATTTTGTTTATATTTATAGGTTTTAGGGTTTAGGGTTTTGGTTTTAGGGTTTAGGGTTTCAGGTTTAGGGTTTAGGTAATGTTCTTGCATATGTAGGGAATATTCCTCCTTTTTTTTCTTGGATTTATGGCCAATAGTACACGGGTTTTACCGACTTTTTTGTTTTTTGACATTTTATTTATATTTGTATGGTTTAGGGTTTAGGGTTTTGGTTTTAGGGTTTATGGTTTTAGGTTTAGGGTTTAGGTAATGTTCTTGCATATGTAGGGAATATTCCTCATTTTTTTTCTTGGATTTATGGCCTATAGTACACGGTTTCTACCGACTTTTTTGTTTTTCGACATTTTGTTTATATTTATAGGTTTTAGGGTTTAGGGTTTTGGTTTTAGGGTTTAGGGTTTCAGGTTTAGGGTTTAGGTAATGTTCTTGCATATGTAGGGAATATTCCTCCTTTTTTTTCTTGGATTTATGGCCAATAGTACACGGGTTTTACCGACTTTTTTGTTTTTTGACATTTTATTTATATTTGTATGGTTTAGGGTTTAGGGTTTTGTTTTAGGGTTCATGGTTTTAGGTTTAGGGTTTAGGTAATGTTCTTGCATATGTAGGGAATATTCCTCCTTTTTTTTCTTGGATTTATAGCCTATAGTACACGGTTTCTACCGACTTTTTTGTTTTTCGACAGTTTGTTTATTTTTGTAGGTTTTAGGGTTTAGGGTTTTGGTTTTAGGGTTTAGGGTTTCAGGTTTAGGGTTTAAGTAATGTTCTTGCATATGTAGGGAATATTCCTCATTTTTTTTCTTGGATTTATGGCCAATAGTACACGGGTTTTACCGACTTTTTTGTTTTTTGACATTTTATTTATATTTGTATGGTTTAGGGTTTTGGGTTTAGGGTTTAGGTTTTTAGATTTAGGGTTTAGGTAATGTTGTTGCATATGTAGGGAATATTCCTCATTTTTTTTCTTGGATTTATGGCCTATAGTACACGGTTTCTACCGACTTTTTTGTTTTTCGACATTTTGTTTATATTTTAGGTTTTAGGGTTTAGGGTTTTGGTTTTAGGGTTTAGGGTTTCAGGTTTAGGGTTTAAGTAATGTTCTTGCATATGTAGGGAATATTCCTCCTTTTTTTTCTTGGATTTATGGCCAATAGTACACGGGTTTTACCGACTTTTTTGTTTTTTGACATTTTATTTATATTTGTATGGTTTAGGGTTTAGGGTTTTGGTTTTAGGGTTCATGGTTTTAGGTTTAGGGTTTAGGTAATGTTCTTGCATATGTAGGGAATATTCCTCCTTTTTTTTCTTGGATTTATAGCCTATAGTACACGGTTTCTATCGACTTTTTTGTTTTTCGACAGTTTGTTTATTTTTGTAGGTTTTAGGGTTTAGGGTTTTGGTTTTAGGGTTGAGGGTTTCAGGTTTAGGGTTTAGGTAATGTTCTTGCATATGTAGGGAATATTCCTCATTTTTTTTCTTGGATTTATGGCCAATAGTACACGGGTTTTACCGACTTTTTTGTTTTTTGACATTTTATTTATATTTGTATGGTTTAGGGTTTTGGGTTTAGGGTTTAGGGTTTTAGATTTAGGGTTTAGGTAATGTTCTTGCATATGTAGGGAATATTCCTCATTTTTTTTCTTGGATTTATGGCCTATAGTACACGGTTTCTACCGACTTTTTTGTTTTTCGACATTTTGTTTATATTTTAGGTTTTAGGGTTTAGGGTTTTGGTTTTAGGGTTTAGGGTTTCAGGTTTAGGGTTTAAGTAATGTTCTTGCATATGTAGGGAATATTCCTCATTTTTTTTCTTGGATTTATGGCCAATAGTACACGGGTTTTACCGACTTTTTTGTTTTTTGACATTTTATTTATATTTGTATGGTTTAGGGTTTAGGGTTTTGGTTTTAGGGTTTATGGTTTTAGGTTTAGGGTTTAGGTAATGTTCTTGCATATGTAGGGAATATTCCTCATTTTTTTTCTTGGATTTATGGCCTATAGTACACGGTTTCTACCGACTTTTTTGTTTTTCGACATTTTGTTTATATTTATAGGTTTTAGGGTTTAGGGTTTTGGTTTTAGGGTTTAGGGTTTCAGGTTTAGGGTTTAGGTAATGTTCTTGCATATGTAGGGAATATTCCTCCTTTTTTTTCTTGGATTTATGGCCAATAGTACACGGGTTTTACCGACTTTTTTGTTTTTTGACATTTTATTTATATTTGTATGGTTTAGGGTTTAGGGTTTTGTTTTAGGGTTCATGGTTTTAGGTTTAGGGTTTAGGTAATGTTCTTGCATATGTAGGGAATATTCCTCCTTTTTTTTCTTGGATTTATAGCCTATAGTACACGGTTTCTACCGACTTTTTTGTTTTTCGACAGTTTGTTTATTTTTGTAGGTTTTAGGGTTTAGGGTTTTGGTTTTAGGGTTTAGGGTTTCAGGTTTAGGGTTTAAGTAATGTTCTTGCATATGTAGGGAATATTCCTCATTTTTTTTCTTGGATTTATGGCCAATAGTACACGGGTTTTACCGACTTTTTTGTTTTTTGACATTTTATTTATATTTGTATGGTTTAGGGTTTTGGGTTTAGGGTTTAGGTTTTTAGATTTAGGGTTTAGGTAATGTTGTTGCATATGTAGGGAATATTCCTCATTTTTTTTCTTGGATTTATGGCCTATAGTACACGGTTTCTACCGACTTTTTTGTTTTTCGACATTTTGTTTATATTTTAGGTTTTAGGGTTTAGGGTTTTGGTTTTAGGGTTTAGGGTTTCAGGTTTAGGGTTTAAGTAATGTTCTTGCATATGTAGGGAATATTCCTCCTTTTTTTTCTTGGATTTATGGCCAATAGTACACGGGTTTTACCGACTTTTTTGTTTTTTGACATTTTATTTATATTTGTATGGTTTAGGGTTTAGGGTTTTGGTTTTAGGGTTCATGGTTTTAGGTTTAGGGTTTAGGTAATGTTCTTGCATATGTAGGGAATATTCCTCCTTTTTTTTCTTGGATTTATAGCCTATAGTACACGGTTTCTATCGACTTTTTTGTTTTTCGACAGTTTGTTTATTTTTGTAGGTTTTAGGGTTTAGGGTTTTGGTTTTAGGGTTGAGGGTTTCAGGTTTAGGGTTTAAGTAATGTTCTTGCATATGTAGGGAATATTCCTCATTTTTTTTCTTGGATTTATGGCCAATAGTACACGGGTTTTACCGACTTTTTTGTTTTTTGACATTTTATTTATATTTGTATGGTTTAGGGTTTTGGGTTTAGGGTTTAGGGTTTTAGATTTAGGGTTTAGGTAATGTTCTTGCATATGTAGGGAATATTCCTCATTTTTTTTCTTGGATTTATGGCCTATAGTACACGGTTTCTACCGACTTTTTTGTTTTTCGACATTTTGTTTATATTTTAGGTTTTAGGGTTTAGGGTTTTGGTTTTAGGGTTTAGGGTTTCAGGTTTAGGGTTTAAGTAATGTTCTTGCATATGTAGGGAATATTCCTCATTTTTTTTCTTGGATTTATGGCCAATAGTACACGGGTTTTACCGACTTTTTTGTTTTTTGACATTTTATTTATATTTGTATGGTTTAGGGTTTAGGGTTTTGGTTTTAGTGTTTAGGGTTTCAGGTTTAGGGTTTAGGTAATGTTCTTGCATATGTAGGGAATATTCCTCATTTTTTTTCTTGGATTTATGGCCAATAGTACACGGGTTTTACCGACTTTTTTGTTTTTTGACATTTTATTTATATTTGTATGGTTTAGGGTTTAGGGTTTTGGTTTTAGGGTTTATGGTTTTAGGTTTAGGGTTTAGGTAATGTTCTTGCATGTGTAGGGAATATTCCTCATTTTTTTTCTTCGATTTATGGCCTATAGTAGACGTTTTCTACCGACTTTTTTGTTTTTCGACATTTTGTTTATATTTATAGGTTTTAGGGTTTAGGGTTTTGGTTTTAGGGTTTCAGGTTTAGGGTTTAGGTAATGTTCTTGCATATGTAGGGAATATTCCTCATTTTTTTTCTTGGATTTATGGCCAATAGTACACGGGTTTTACCGACTTTTTTGTTTTTTGACATTTTATTTATATTTGTATGGTTTAGGGTTTAGGGTTTTGGTTTTAGGGTTTAGGGTTTTAGATTTAGGGTTTAGGTAATGTTCTTGCATATGTAGGGAATATTGCTTATTTTTTTTCTTGGATTTATGGCCTATAGTACACGGTTTCTACCGACTTTTTTGTTTTTCGACATTTTGTTTATATTTATAGGTTTTAGGGTTTAGGGTTTTGGTTTTAGGGTTTAGGGTTTCAGGTTTAGGGTTTAGGTAATGTTCTTGCATATGTAGGGAATATTCCTCCTTTTTTTTCTTGGATTTATGGCCAATAGTACACGGGTTTTACCGACTTTTTTGTTTTTTGACATTTTATTTATATTTGTATGGTTTAGGGTTTAGGGTTTTGGTTTTAGGGTTTATGGTTTTAGGTTTAGGGTTTAGGTAATGTTCTTGCATATGTAGGGAATATTCCTCATTTTTTTTCTTGGATTTATGGCCTATAGTACACGGTTTCTACCGACTTTTTTGTTTTTCGACATTTTGTTTATATTTATAGGTTTTAGGGTTTAGGGTTTTGGTTTTAGGGTTTAGGGTTTCAGGTTTAGGGTTTAGGTAATGTTCTTGCATATGTAGGGAATATTCCTCCTTTTTTTTCTTGGATTTATGGCCAATAGTACACGGGTTTTACCGACTTTTTTGTTTTTTGACATTTTATTTATATTTGTATGGTTTAGGGTTTAGGGTTTTGTTTTAGGGTTCATGGTTTTAGGTTTAGGGTTTAGGTAATGTTCTTGCATATGTAGGGAATATTCCTCCTTTTTTTTCTTGGATTTATAGCCTATAGTACACGGTTTCTACCGACTTTTTTGTTTTTCGACAGTTTGTTTATTTTTGTAGGTTTTAGGGTTTAGGGTTTTGGTTTTAGGGTTGAGGGTTTCAGGTTTAGGGTTTAAGTAATGTTCTTGCATATGTAGGGAATATTCCTCATTTTTTTTCTTGGATTTATGGCCAATAGTACACGGGTTTTACCGACTTTTTTGTTTTTTGACATTTTATTTATATTTGTATGGTTTAGGGTTTTGGGTTTAGGGTTTAGGGTTTTAGATTTAGGGTTTAGGTAATGTTGTTGCATATGTAGGGAATATTCCTCATTTTTTTTCTTGGATTTATGGCCTATAGTACACGGTTTCTACCGACTTTTTTGTTTTTCGACATTTTGTTTATATTTTAGGTTTTAGGGTTTAGGGTTTTGGTTTTAGGGTTTAGGGTTTCAGGTTTAGGGTTTAAGTAATGTTCTTGCATATGTAGGGAATATTCCTCCTTTTTTTTCTTGGATTTATGGCCAATAGTACACGGGTTTTACCGACTTTTTTGTTTTTTGACATTTTATTTATATTTGTATGGTTTAGGGTTTAGGGTTTTGGTTTTAGGGTTCATGGTTTTAGGTTTAGGGTTTAGGTAATGTTCTTGCATATGTAGGGAATATTCCTCCTTTTTTTTCTTGGATTTATAGCCTATAGTACACGGTTTCTATCGACTTTTTTGTTTTTCGACAGTTTGTTTATTTTTGTAGGTTTTAGGGTTTAGGGTTTTGGTTTTAGGGTTGAGGGTTTCAGGTTTAGGGTTTAAGTAATGTTCTTGCATATGTAGGGAATATTCCTCATTTTTTTTCTTGGATTTATGGCCAATAGTACACGGGTTTTACCGACTTTTTTGTTTTTTGACATTTTATTTATATTTGTATGGTTTAGGGTTTTGGGTTTAGGGTTTAGGGTTTTAGATTTAGGGTTTAGGTAATGTTCTTGCATATGTAGGGAATATTCCTCATTTTTTTTCTTGGATTTATGGCCTATAGTACACGGTTTCTACCGACTTTTTTGTTTTTCGACATTTTGTTTATATTTTAGGTTTTAGGGTTTAGGGTTTTGGTTTTAGGGTTTAGGGTTTCAGGTTTAGGGTTTAAGTAATGTTCTTGCATATGTAGGGAATATTCCTCATTTTTTTTCTTGGATTTATGGCCAATAGTACACGGGTTTTACCGACTTTTTTGTTTTTTGACATTTTATTTATATTTGTATGGTTTAGGGTTTAGGGTTTTGGTTTTAGGGTTTAGGGTTTTAGATTTAGGGTTTAGGTAATGTTGTTGCATATGTAGGGAATATTCCTCATTTTTTTTCTTGGATTTATGGCCTATAGTACACGGTTTCTACCGACTTTTGTGTTTTTCGACATTTTGTTTATATTTATAGGTTTTAGGGTTTAGGGTTTTGGTTTTAGGGTTTAGGGTTTCAGGTTTAGGGTTTAGGTAATGTTCTTGTATATGTAGGGAATATTCCTCCTTTTTTTTCTTGGATTTATGGCCAATAGTACACGGGTTTTACCGACTTTTTTGTTTTTTGACATTTTATTTATATTTGTATGGTTTAGGGTTTAGGGTTTTGGTTTTAGGGTTTAGGGTTTTAGATTTAGGGTTTAGGTAATGTTGTTGCATATGTAGGGAATATTCCTCATTTTTTTTCTTGGATTTATGGCCTATAGTACACGGTTTCTACCGACTTTTGTGTTTTTCGACATTTTGTTTATATTTATAGGTTTTAGGGTTTAGGGTTTTGGTTTTAGGGTTTAGGGTTTCAGGTTTAGGGTTTAGGTAATGTTCTTGCATATGTAGGGAATATTCCTCCTTTTTTTTCTTCGATTTATGGCCAATAGTACACGGGTTTTACCGACTTTTTTGTTTTTTGACATTTTATTTATATTTGTATGGTTTAGGGTTTAGGGTTTTGGTTTTAGGGTTTAGGGTTTTAGATTTAGGGTTTAGGTAATGTTGTTGCATATGTAGGGAATATTCCTCATTTTTTTTCTTGGATTTATGGCCTATAGTACACGGTTTCTACCGACTTTTTTGTTTTTCGACATTTTGTTTATATTTATAGGTTTTAGGGTTAAGGGTTTTGGTTTTAGGGTTTAGGGTTTCAGGTTTAGGGTTTAGGTAATGTTTTTGCATATGTAGGGAATATTCCTCCTTTTTTTTCTTGGATTTATGGCCAATAGTACACGGGTTTTACCGACTTTTTTGTTTTTTGACATTTTATTTATATTTGTATGGTTTAGGGTTTAGGGTTTGGTTTTAGGGTTTATGGTTTTAGGTTTAGGGTTTAGGTAATGTTGTTGCATATGTAGGGAATATTCCTCATTTTTTTTCTTGGATTTATGGCCTATAGTACACGGTTTCTACCGACTTTTTTGTTTTTTGACATTTTGTTTATATTTATAGGTTTTAGGGTTTAGGGTTTTGGTTTTAGGGTTTAGGGTTTCAGGTTTAGGGTTTAAGTAATGTTCTTGCATATGTAGGGAATATTCCTCATTTTTTTTCTTGGATTTATGGCCAATAGTACACGGGTTTTACCGACTTTTTTGTTTTTTGACATTTTATTTATATTTGTATGGTTTAGGGTTTAGGGTTTTGGTTTTAGGGTTTAGGGTTTAGGGTTTTAGATTTAGGGTTTAGGTAATGTTGTTGCATATGTAGGGAATATTCCTCATTTTTTTTCTTGGATTTATGGCCTATAGTACACGGTTTCTACCGACTTTTTTGTTTTTCGACATTTTGTTTATATTTATAGGTTTTAGGGTTTAGGGTTTTGGTTTTAGGGTTTAGGGTTTCAGGTTTAGGGTTTAAGTAATGTTCTTGCATATGTAGGGAATATTCCTCATTTTTTTTCTTGGATTTATGGCCAATAGTACACGGGTTTTACCGACTTTTTTGTTTTTTGACATTTTATTTATATTTGTATGGTTTAGGGTTTAGGGTTTTGGTTTTAGCGTTTATGGTTTTAGGTTTAGGGTTTAGGTAATGTTCTTGCATATGTAGGGAATATTTCTCATTTTTTTTCTTGGATTTATGGCCTATAGTACACGGTTTCTACCGACTTTTTTGTTTTTCGACATTTTGTTTATATTTATAGGTTTTAGGGTTTAGGGTTTTGGTTTTAGGGTTTAGGGTTTCAGGTTTAGGGTTTAGGTAATGTTCTTGCATATGTAGGGAATATTCCTCCTTTTTTTTCTTGGATTTATGGCCAATAGTACACGGGTTTTACCGACTTTTTTGTTTTTTGACATTTTATTTATATTTATAGGTTTTAGGGTTTAGGGTTTTGGTTTTAGGGTTTAGGGTTTCAGGTTTAGGGTTTAGGTAATGTTCTTGCATATGTAGGGAATATTCCTCCTTTTTTTTCTTGGATTTATGGCCAATAGTACACGGGTTTTACCGACTTTTTTGTTTTTTGACATTTTATTTATATTTGTATGGTTTAGGGTTTAGGGTTTTGGTTTTAGGGTTCATGGTTTTAGGTTTAGGGTTTAGGTAATGTTCTTGCATATGTGGGGAATATTCCTCATTTTTTTTCTTGGATTTATAGCCTATAGTACACGGTTTCTACCGACTTTTTTGTTTTTCGACATTTTGTTTATTTTTGTAGGTTTTAGGGTTTAGGGTTTTGGTTTTAGGGTTTAGGGTTTCAGGTTTATGGTTTAAGTAATGTTCTTGCATATGTAGGGAATATTCCTCATTTTTTTTCTTGGATTTATGGCCAATAGTACACGGGTTTTACCGACTTTTTTGTTTTTTGACATTTTATTTATATTTATAGGTTTTAGGGTTTAGGGTTTTGGTTTTAGGGTTTAGGGTTTCAGGTTTAGGGTTTAGGTAATGTTCTTGCATATGTAGGGAATATTCCTCATTTTTTTTCTTGGATTTATGGCCAATAGTACACGGGTTTTACCGACTTTTTTGGTTTTTGACATTTTATTTATATTTGTATGGTTTAGGGTTTAGGGTTTTGGTTTTAGGGTTCATGGTTTTAGGTTTAGGGTTTAGGTAATGTTCTTGCATATGTAGGGAATATTCCTCATTTTTTTTCTTGGATTTATAGCCTATAGTACACGGTTTCTACCGACTTTTTTGTTTTTCGACATTTTGTTTATTTTTGTTGGTTTTAAGGTTTAGGGTTTTGGTTTTAGGGTTTAGGGTTTCAGGTTTAGGGTTTAAGTAATGTTCTTGCATATGTAGGGAATATTCCTTATTTTTTTTCTTGGATTTATGGCCAATAGTACACGGGTTTTACCGACTTTTTTGTTTTTTGACATTTTATTTATATTTATAGGTTTTAGGGTTTAGGGTTTTGGTTTTAGGGTTTAGGGTTTCAGGTTTAGGGTTTAGGTAATGTTCTTGCATATGTAGGGAATATTCCTCCTTTTTTTTCTTGGATTTATGGCCAATAGTACACGGGTTTTACCGACTTTTTTGTTTTTTGACATTTTATTTATATTTGTATGGTTTAGGGTTTAGGGTTTTGGTTTTAGGGTTCATGGTTTTAGGTTTAGGGTTTAGGTAATGTTCTTGCATATGTAGGGAATATTCCTCATTTTTTTTCTTGGATTTATAGCCTATAGTACACGGTTTCTACCGACTTTTTTGTTTTTCGACATTTTGTTTATTTTTGTAGGTTTTAGGGTTTAGGGTTTTGGTTTTAGGGTTTAGGGTTTCAGGTTTATGGTTTAAGTAATGTTCTTGCATATGTAGGGAATATTCCTCATTTTTTTTCTTGGATTTATGGCCAATAGTACACGGGTTTTACCGACTTTTTTGTTTTTTGACATTTTATTTATATTTATAGGTTTTAGGGTTTAGGGTTTTGGTTTTAGGGTTTAGGGTTTCAGGTTTAGGGTTTAGGTAATGTTCTTGCATATGTAGGGAATATTCCTCCTTTTTTTTCTTGGATTTATGGCCAATAGTACACGGGTTTTACCGACTTTTTTGTTTTTTGACATTTTATTTATATTTGTATGGTTTAGGGTTTAGGGTTTTGGTTTTAGGGTTCATGGTTTTAGGTTTAGGGTTTAGGTAATGTTCTTGCATATGTAGGGAATATTCCTCATTTTTTTTCTTGGATTTATAGCCTATAGTACACGGTTTCTACCGACTTTTTTGTTTTTCGACATTTTGTTTATTTTTGTTGGTTTTAGGGTTTAGGGTTTTGGTTTTAGGGTTTAGGGTTTCAGGTTTAGGGTTTAAGTAATGTTCTTGCATATGTAGGGAATATTCCTCATTTTTTTTCTTGGATTTATGGCCAATAGTACACGGGTTTTACCGACTTTTTTGTTTTTTGACATTTTATTTATATTTGTATGGTTTAGGGTTTAGGGTTTTGGTTTTAGCGTTTATGGTTTATGTTTAGGGTTTAGGTAATGTTGTTGCATATGTAGGGAATATTCCTCATTTTTTTTCTTGGATTTATGGCCTATAGTACACGGTTTCTACCGACTTTTTTGTTTTTCGACATTTTGTTTATATTTATAGGTTTTAGGGTTTAGGGTTTTGGTTTTAGGGTTTAGGGTTTCAGGTTTAGGGTTTAAGTAATGTTCTTGCATATGTAGGGAATATTCCTCATTTTTTTTCTTGGATTTATGGCCAATAGTACACGGGTTTTACCGACTTTTTTGTTTTTTGACATTTTATTTATATTTGTATGGTTTAGGGTTTAGGGTTTTGGTTTTAGCGTTTATGGTTTTAGGTTTAGGGTTTAGGTAATGTTCTTGCATATGTAGGGAATATTTCTCATTTTTTTTCTTGGATTTATGGCCTATAGTACACGGTTTCTACCGACTTTTTTGTTTTTCGACATTTTGTTTATATTTATAGGTTTTAGGGTTTAGGGTTTTGGTTTTAGGGTTTAGGGTTTCAGGTTTAGGGTTTAGGTAATGTTCTTGCATATGTAGGGAATATTCCTCCTTTTTTTTCTTGGATTTATGGCCAATAGTACACGGGTTTTACCGACTTTTTTGTTTTTTGACATTTTATTTATATTTGTATGGTTTAGGGTTTAGGGTTTTGGTTCTAGGGTTTATGGTTTTAGGTTTAGGGTTTAGGTAATGTTGTTGCATATGTAGGGAATATTCCTCATTTTTTTTCTTGGATTTATGGCCTATAGTACACGGTTTCTACCGACTTTTTTGTTTTTCGACATTTTGTTTATTTTTGTAGGTTTTAGGGTTTAGGGTTTTGGTTTTAGGGTTTAGGGTTTCAGGTTTATGGTTTAAGTAATGTTCTTGCATATGTAGGGAATATTCCTCATTTTTTTTCTTGGATTTATGGCCAATAGTACACGGGTTTTACCGACTTTTTTGTTTTTTGACATTTTATTTATATTTATAGGTTTTAGGGTTTAGGGTTTTGGTTTTAGGGTTTAGGGTTTCAGGTTTAGGGTTTAGGTAATGTTCTTGCATATGTAGGGAATATT
The DNA here is from genome assembly GCA_963920805.1 of Primula vulgaris. Lineage (NCBI taxonomy): Eukaryota > Viridiplantae > Streptophyta > Magnoliopsida > Ericales > Primulaceae > Primula > Primula vulgaris. The sequence goes on from OY987219.1 coordinate 16,259,036, forward strand.
CCTCCTTTTTTTTCTTGGATTTATGGCCAATAGTACACGGGTTTTACCGACTTTTTTGTTTTTTGACATTTTATTTATATTTGTATGGTTTAGGGTTTAGGGTTTTGGTTTTAGGGTTCATGGTTTTAGGTTTAGGGTTTAGGTAATGTTCTTGCATATGTAGGGAATATTCCTCATTTTTTTTCTTGGATTTATAGCCTATAGTACACGGTTTCTACCGACTTTTTTGTTTTTCGACATTTTGTTTATTTTTGTTGGTTTTAGGGTTTAGGGTTTTGGTTTTAGGGTTTAGGGTTTCAGGTTTAGGGTTTAAGTAATGTTCTTGCATATGTAGGGAATATTCCTCATTTTTTTTCTTGGATTTATGGCCAATAGTACACGGGTTTTACCGACTTTTTTGTTTTTTGACATTTTATTTATATTTATAGGTTTTAGGGTTTAGGGTTTTGGTTTTAGGGTTTAGGGTTTCAGGTTTAGGGTTTAGGTAATGTTCTTGCATATGTAGGGAATATTCCTCCTTTTTTTTCTTGGATTTATGGCCAATAGTACACGGGTTTTACCGACTTTTTTGTTTTTTGACATTTTATTTATATTTGTATGGTTTAGGGTTTAGGGTTTTGGTTTTAGGGTTCATGGTTTTAGGTTTAGGGTTTAGGTAATGTTCTTGCATATGTAGGGAATATTCCTCATTTTTTTTCTTGGATTTATAGCCTATAGTACACGGTTTCTACCGACTTTTTTGTTTTTCGACATTTTGTTTATTTTTGTAGGTTTTAGGGTTTAGGGTTTTGGTTTTAGGGTTTAGGGTTTCAGGTTTATGGTTTAAGTAATGTTCTTGCATATGTAGGGAATATTCCTCATTTTTTTTCTTGGATTTATGGCCAATAGTACACGGGTTTTACCGACTTTTTTGTTTTTTGACATTTTATTTATATTTATAGGTTTTAGGGTTTAGGGTTTTGGTTTTAGGGTTTAGGGTTTCAGGTTTAGGGTTTAGGTAATGTTCTTGCATATGTAGGGAATATTCCTCCTTTTTTTTCTTGGATTTATGGCCAATAGTACACGGGTTTTACCGACTTTTTTGTTTTTTGACATTTTATTTATATTTGTATGGTTTAGGGTTTAGGGTTTTGGTTTTAGGGTTCATGGTTTTAGGTTTAGGGTTTAGGTAATGTTCTTGCATATGTAGGGAATATTCCTCATTTTTTTTCTTGGATTTATAGCCTATAGTACACGGTTTCTACCGACTTTTTTGTTTTTCGACATTTTGTTTATTTTTGTTGGTTTTAGGGTTTAGGGTTTTGGTTTTAGGGTTTAGGGTTTCAGGTTTAGGGTTTAAGTAATGTTCTTGCATATGTAGGGAATATTCCTCATTTTTTTTCTTGGATTTATGGCCAATATACACGGGTTTTACCGACTTTTTTGTTTTTTGACATTTTATTTATATTTGTATGGTTTAGGGTTTAGGGTTTTGGTTTTAGGGTTTAGGGTTTAGGGTTTTAGATTTAGGGTTCAGGTAATGTTGTTGCATATGTAGGGAATATTCCTCATTTTTTTTCTTGGATTTATGGCCTATAGTACACGGTTTCTACCAACTTTTTTGTTTTTCGACATTTTGTTTATATTTATAGGTTTTAGGGTTTAGGGTTTTGGTTTTAGGGTTTAGGGTTTCAGGTTTAGGGTTTAAGTAATGTTCTTGCATATGTAGGGAATATTCCTCATTTTTTTTCTTGGATTTATGGCCAATAGTACACGGGTTTTACCGACTTTTTTGTTTTTTGACATTTTATTTATATTTGTATGGTTTAGGGTTTAGGGTTTTGGTTTTAGCGTTTATGGTTTATGTTTAGGGTTTAGGTAATGTTCTTGCATATGTAGGGAATATTCCTCATTTTTTTTCTTGGATTTATGGCCTATAGTACACGGTTTCTACCGACTTTTTTGTTTTTCGACATTTTGTTTATATTTATAGGTTTTAGGGTTTAGGGTTTTGGTTTTAGGGTTTAGGGTTTCAGGTTTAGGGTTTAGGTAATGTTCTTGCATATGTAGGGAATATTCCTCCTTTTTTTTCTTGGATTTATGGCCAATAGTACACGGGTTTTACCGACTTTTTTGTTTTTTGACATTTTATTTATATTTGTATGGTTTAGGGTTTAGGGTTTTGGTTCTAGGGTTTATGGTTTTAGGTTTAGGGTTTAGGTAATGTTGTTGCATATGTAGGGAATATTCCTCATTTTTTTTCTTGGATTTATGGCCTATAGTACACGGTTTCTACCGACTTTTTTGTTTTTCGACATTTTGTTTATTTTTGTAGGTTTTAGGGTTTAGGGTTTTGGTTTTAGGGTTTAGGGTTTCAGGTTTATGGTTTAAGTAATGTTCTTGCATATGTAGGGAATATTCCTCATTTTTTTTCTTGGATTTATGGCCAATAGTACACGGGTTTTACCGACTTTTTTGTTTTTTGACATTTTATTTATATTTATAGGTTTTAGGGTTTAGGGTTTTGGTTTTAGGGTTTAGGGTTTCAGGTTTAGGGTTTAGGTAATGTTCTTGCATATGTAGGGAATATTCCTCCTTTTTTTTCTTGGATTTATGGCCAATAGTACACGGGTTTTACCGACTTTTTTGTTTTTTGACATTTTATTTATATTTGTATGGTTTAGGGTTTAGGGTTTTGGTTTTAGGGTTCATGGTTTTAGGTTTAGGGTTTAGGTAATGTTCTTGCATATGTAGGGAATATTCCTCATTTTTTTTCTTGGATTTATAGCCTATAGTACACGGTTTCTACCGACTTTTTTGTTTTTCGACATTTTGTTTATTTTTGTTGGTTTTAGGGTTTAGGGTTTTGGTTTTAGGGTTTAGGGTTTCAGGTTTAGGGTTTAAGTAATGTTCTTGCATATGTAGGGAATATTCCTCATTTTTTTTCTTGGATTTATGGCCAATATACACGGGTTTTACCGACTTTTTTGTTTTTTGACATTTTATTTATATTTGTATGGTTTAGGGTTTAGGGTTTTGGTTTTAGGGTTTAGGGTTTAGGGTTTTAGATTTAGGGTTCAGGTAATGTTGTTGCATATGTAGGGAATATTCCTCATTTTTTTTCTTGGATTTATGGCCTATAGTACACGGTTTCTACCAACTTTTTTGTTTTTCGACATTTTGTTTATATTTATAGGTTTTAGGGTTTAGGGTTTTGGTTTTAGGGTTTAGGGTTTCAGGTTTAGGGTTTAAGTAATGTTCTTGCATATGTAGGGAATATTCCTCATTTTTTTTCTTGGATTTATGGCCAATAGTACACGGGTTTTACCGACTTTTTTGTTTTTTGACATTTTATTTATATTTGTATGGTTTAGGGTTTAGGGTTTTGGTTTTAGCGTTTATGGTTTATGTTTAGGGTTTAGGTAATGTTCTTGCATATGTAGGGAATATTCCTCATTTTTTTTCTTGGATTTATGGCCTATAGTACACGGTTTCTACCGACTTTTTTGTTTTTCGACATTTTGTTTATATTTATAGGTTTTAGGGTTTAGGGTTTTGGTTTTAGGGTTTAGGGTTTCAGGTTTAGGGTTTAGGTAATGTTCTTGCATATGTAGGGAATATTCCTCCTTTTTTTTCTTGGATTTATGGCCAATAGTACACGGGTTTTACCGACTTTTTTGTTTTTTGACATTTTATTTATATTTGTATGGTTTAGGGTTTAGGGTTTTGGTTCTAGGGTTTATGGTTTTAGGTTTAGGGTTTAGGTAATGTTGTTGCATATGTAGGGAATATTCCTCATTTTTTTTCTTGGATTTATGGCCTATAGTACACGGTTTCTACCGACTTTTTTGTTTTTCGACATTTTGTTTATTTTTGTAGGTTTTAGGGTTTAGGGTTTTGGTTTTAGGGTTTAGGGTTTCAGGTTTATGGTTTAAGTAATGTTCTTGCATATGTAGGGAATATTCCTCATTTTTTTTCTTGGATTTATGGCCAATAGTACACGGGTTTTACCGACTTTTTTGTTTTTTGACATTTTATTTATATTTATAGGTTTTAGGGTTTAGGGTTTTGGTTTTAGGGTTTAGGGTTTCAGGTTTAGGGTTTAGGTAATGTTCTTGCATATGTAGGGAATATTCCTCCTTTTTTTTCTTGGATTTATGGCCAATAGTACACGGGTTTTACCGACTTTTTTGTTTTTTGACATTTTATTTATATTTGTATGGTTTAGGGTTTAGGGTTTTGGTTTTAGGGTTCATGGTTTTAGGTTTAGGGTTTAGGTAATGTTCTTGCATATGTAGGGAATATTCCTCATTTTTTTTCTTGGATTTATAGCCTATAGTACACGGTTTCTACCGACTTTTTTGTTTTTCGACATTTTGTTTATTTTTGTTGGTTTTAGGGTTTAGGGTTTTGGTTTTAGGGTTTAGGGTTTCAGGTTTAGGGTTTAAGTAATGTTCTTGCATATGTAGGGAATATTCCTCATTTTTTTTCTTGGATTTATGGCCAATAGTACACGGGTTTTACCGACTTTTTTGTTTTTTGACATTTTATTTATATTTGTATGGTTTAGGGTTTAGGGTTTTGGTTTTAGGGTTTAGGGTTTAGGGTTTTAGATTTAGGGTTCAGGTAATGTTGTTGCATATGTAGGGAATATTCCTCATTTTTTTTCTTGGATTTATGGCCTTATAGTACACGGTTTCTACCAACTTTTTTGTTTTTCGACATTTTGTTTATATTTATAGGTTTTAGGGTTTAGGGTTTTGGTTTTAGGGTTTAGGGTTTCAGGTTTAGGGTTTAAGTAATGTTCTTGCATATGTAGGGAATATTCCTCATTTTTTTTCTTGGATTTATGGCCAATAGTACACGGGTTTTACCGACTTTTTTGTTTTTTGACATTTTATTTATATTTGTATGGTTTAGGGTTTAGGGTTTTGGTTTTAGCGTTTATGGTTTATGTTTAGGGTTTAGGTAATGTTCTTGCATATGTAGGGAATATTCCTCATTTTTTTTCTTGGATTTATGGCCTATAGTACACGGTTTCTACCGACTTTTTTGTTTTTCGACATTTTGTTTATATTTATAGGTTTTAGGGTTTAGGGTTTTGGTTTTAGGGTTTAGGGTTTCAGGTTTAGGGTTTAGGTAATGTTCTTGCATATGTAGGGAATATTCCTCCTTTTTTTTCTTGGATTTATGGCCAATAGTACACTGGTTTTACCGACTTTTTTGTTTTTTGACATTTTATTTATATTTGTATGGTTTAGGGTTTAGGGTTTTGGTTCTAGGGTTTATGGTTTTAGGTTTAGGGTTTAGGTAATGTTGTTGCATATGTAGGGAATATTCCTCATTTTTTTTCTTGGATTTATGGCCTATAGTACACGGTTTCTACCGACTTTTTTGTTTTTCGACATTTTGTTTATTTTTGTAGGTTTTAGGGTTTAGGGTTTTGGTTTTAGGGTTTAGGGTTTCAGGTTTATGGTTTAAGTAATGTTCTTGCATATGTAGGGAATATTCCTCATTTTTTTTCTTGGATTTATGGCCAATAGTACACGGGTTTTACCGACTTTTTTGTTTTTTGACATTTTATTTATATTTATAGGTTTTAGGGTTTAGGGTTTTGGTTTTAGGGTTTAGGGTTTCAGGTTTAGGGTTTAGGTAATGTTCTTGCATATGTAGGGAATATTCCTCCTTTTTTTTCTTGGATTTATGGCCAATAGTACACGGGTTTTACCGACTTTTTTGTTTTTTGACATTTTATTTATATTTGTATGGTTTAGGGTTTAGGGTTTTGGTTTTAGCGTTTATGGTTTATGTTTAGGGTTTAGGTAATGTTCTTGCATATGTAGGGAATATTCCTCATTTTTTTTCTTGGATTTATGGCCTATAGTACACGGTTTCTACCGACTTTTTTGTTTTTCGACATTTTGTTTATATTTATAGGTTTTAGGGTTTAGGGTTTTGGTTTTAGGGTTTAGGGTTTCAGGTTTAGGGTTTAGGTAATGTTCTTGCATATGTAGGGAATATTCCTCCTTTTTTTTCTTGGATTTATGGCCAATAGTACACGGGTTTTACCGACTTTTTTGTTTTTTGACATTTTATTTATATTTATAGGTTTTAGGGTTTAGGGTTTTGGTTTTAGGGTTTAGGGTTTCAGGTTTAGGGTTTAGGTAATGTTCTTGCATATGTAGGGAATATTCCTCCTTTTTTTTCTTGGATTTATGGCCAATAGTACACGGGTTTTACCGACTTTTTTGTTTTTTGACATTTTATTTATATTTGTATGGTTTAGGGTTTAGGGTTTTGGTTTTAGGGTTCATGGTTTTAGGTTTAGGGTTTAGGTAATGTTCTTGCATATGTAGGGAATATTCCTCATTTTTTTTCTTGGATTTATAGCCTATAGTACACGGTTTCTACCGACTTTTTTGTTTTTCGACATTTTGTTTATTTTTGTTGGTTTTAGGGTTTAGGGTTTTGGTTTTAGGGTTTAGGGTTTCAGGTTTAGGGTTTAAGTAATGTTCTTGCATATGTAGGGAATATTCCTCATTTTTTTTCTTGGATTTATGGCCAATAGTACACGGGTTTTACCGACTTTTTTGTTTTTTGACATTTTATTTATATTTGTATGGTTTAGGGTTTAGGGTTTTGGTTTTAGGGTTTAGGGTTTTAGGTTTAGGGTTTAGGTAATGTTCTTGCATATGTAGGGAATATTCCTCATTTTTTTTCTTGGATTTATAGCCTATAATACACGGTTTCTACCGACTTTTTTGTTTTTCGACATTTTGTTTATTTTTGTAGGTTTTAGGGTTTAGGGTTTTGGTTTTAGGGTTTAGGGTTTCAGGTTTAGGGTTTAAGTAATGTTCTTGCATATGTAGGGAATATTCCTCATTTTTTTTCTTGGATTTATGGCCAATATACACGGGTTTTACCGACTTTTTTGTTTTTTGACATTTTATTTATATTTGTATGGTTTAGGGTTTAGGGTTTTGGTTTTAGGGTTTAGGGTTTAGGGTTTTAGATTTAGGGTTCAGGTAATGTTGTTGCATATGTAGGGAATATTCCTCATTTTTTTTCTTGGATTTATGGCCTATAGTACACGGTTTCTACCAACTTTTTTGTTTTTCGACATTTTGTTTATATTTATAGGTTTTAGGGTTTAGGGTTTTGGTTTTAGGGTTTAGGGTTTCAGGTTTAGGGTTTAGGTAATGTTCTTGCATATGTAGGGAATATTCCTCCTTTTTTTTCTTGGATTTATGGCCAATAGTACACGGGTTTTACCGACTTTTTTGTTTTTTGACATTTTATTTATATTTATAGGTTTTAGGGTTTAGGGTTTTGGTTTTAGGGTTTAGGGTTTCAGGTTTAGGGTTTAGGTAATGTTCTTGCATATGTAGGGAATATTCCTCCTTTTTTTTCTTGGATTTATGGCCAATAGTACACGGGTTTTACCGACTTTTTTGTTTTTTGACATTTTATTTATATTTGTATGGTTTAGGGTTTAGGGTTTTGGTTTTAGGGTTCATGGTTTTAGGTTTAGGGTTTAGGTAATGTTCTTGCATATGTAGGGAATATTCCTCATTTTTTTTCTTGGATTTATAGCCTATAGTACACGGTTTCTACCGACTTTTTTGTTTTTCGACATTTTGTTTATTTTTGTTGGTTTTAGGGTTTAGGGTTTTGGTTTTAGGGTTTAGGGTTTCAGGTTTAGGGTTTAAGTAATGTTCTTGCATATGTAGGGAATATTCCTCATTTTTTTTCTTGGATTTATGGCCAATAGTACACGGGTTTTACCGACTTTTTTGTTTTTTGACATTTTATTTATATTTGTATGGTTTAGGGTTTAGGGTTTTGGTTTTAGGGTTTAGGGTTTTAGGTTTAGGGTTTAGGTAATGTTCTTGCATATGTAGGGAATATTCCTCATTTTTTTTCTTGGATTTATAGCCTATAATACACGGTTTCTACCGACTTTTTTGTTTTTCGACATTTTGTTTATTTTTGTAGGTTTTAGGGTTTAGGGTTTTGGTTTTAGGGTTTAGGGTTTCAGGTTTAGGGTTTAAGTAATGTTCTTGCATATGTAGGGAATATTCCTCATTTTTTTTCTTGGATTTATGGCCAATATACACGGGTTTTACCGACTTTTTTGTTTTTTGACATTTTATTTATATTTGTATGGTTTAGGGTTTAGGGTTTTGGTTTTAGGGTTTAGGGTTTAGGGTTTTAGATTTAGGGTTCAGGTAATGTTGTTGCATATGTAGGGAATATTCCTCATTTTTTTTCTTGGATTTATGGCCTATAGTACACGGTTTCTACCAACTTTTTTGTTTTTCGACATTTTGTTTATATTTATAGGTTTTAGGGTTTAGGGTTTTGGTTTTAGGGTTTAGGGTTTCAGGTTTAGGGTTTAAGTAATGTTCTTGCATATGTAGGGAATATTCCTCATTTTTTTTCTTGGATTTATGGCCAATAGTACACGGGTTTTACCGACTTTTTTGTTTTTTGACATTTTATTTATATTTGTATGGTTTAGGGTTTAGGGTTTTGGTTTTAGCGTTTATGGTTTATGTTTAGGGTTTAGGTAATGTTCTTGCATATGTAGGGAATATTCCTCATTTTTTTTCTTGGATTTATAGCCTATAGTACACGGTTTCTACCGACTTTTTTGTTTTTCGACATTTTGTTTATTTTTGTTGGTTTTAGGGTTTAGGGTTTTGGTTTTAGGGTTTAGGGTTTCAGGTTTAGGGTTTAAGTAATGTTCTTGCATATGTAGGGAATATTCCTCATTTTTTTTCTTGGATTTATGGCCAATAGTACACGGGTTTTACCGACTTTTTTGTTTTTTGACATTTTATTTATATTTGTATGGTTTAGGGTTTAGGGTTTTGGTTTTAGGGTTTAGGGTTTTAGGTTTAGGGTTTAGGTAATGTTCTTGCATATGTAGGGAATATTCCTCATTTTTTTTCTTGGATTTATAGCCTATAATACACGGTTTCTACCGACTTTTTTGTTTTTCGACATTTTGTTTATTTTTGTAGGTTTTAGGGTTTAGGGTTTTGGTTTTAGGGTTTAGGGTTTCAGGTTTAGGGTTTAAGTAATGTTCTTGCATATGTAGGGAATATTCCTCATTTTTTTTCTTGGATTTATGGCCAATATACACGGGTTTTACCGACTTTTTTGTTTTTTGACATTTTATTTATATTTGTATGGTTTAGGGTTTAGGGTTTTGGTTTTAGGGTTTAGGATTTAGGGTTTTAGATTTAGGGTTCAGGTAATGTTGTTGCATATGTAGGGAATATTCCTCATTTTTTTTCTTGGATTTATGGCCTATAGTACACGGTTTCTACCAACTTTTTTGTTTTTCGACATTTTGTTTATATTTATAGGTTTTAGGGTTTAGGGTTTTGGTTTTAGGGTTTAGGGTTTCAGGTTTAGGGTTTAAGTAATGTTCTTGCATATGTAGGGAATATTCCTCATTTTTTTTCTTGGATTTATGGCCAATAGTACACGGGTTTTACCGACTTTTTTGTTTTTTGACATTTTATTTATATTTGTATGGTTTAGGGTTTAGGGTTTTGGTTTTAGCGTTTATGGTTTATGTTTAGGGTTTAGGTAATGTTCTTGCATATGTAGGGAATATTCCTCATTTTTTTTCTTGGATTTATGGCCTATAGTACACGGTTTCTACCGACTTTTTTGTTTTTCGACATTTTGTTTATATTTATAGGTTTTAGGGTTTAGGGTTTTGGTTTTAGGGTTTAGGGTTTCAGGTTTAGGGTTTAGGTAATGTTCTTGCATATGTAGGGAATATTCCTCCTTTTTTTTCTTGGATTTATGGCCAATAGTACACGGGTTTTACCGACTTTTTTGTTTTTTGACATTTTATTTATATTTGTATGGTTTAGGGTTTAGGGTTTTGGTTCTAGGGTTTATGGTTTTAGGTTTAGGGTTTAGGTAATGTTGTTGCATATGTAGGGAATATTCCTCATTTTTTTTCTTGGATTTATGGCCTATAGTACACGGTTTCTACCGACTTTTTTGTTTTTCGACATTTTGTTTATTTTTGTAGGTTTTAGGGTTTAGGGTTTTGGTTTTAGGGTTTAGGGTTTCAGGTTTATGGTTTAAGTAATGTTCTTGCATATGTAGGGAATATTCCTCATTTTTTTTCTTGGATTTATGGCCAATAGTACACGGGTTTTACCGACTTTTTTGTTTTTTGACATTTTATTTATATTTATAGGTTTTAGGGTTTAGGGTTTTGGTTTTAGGGTTTAGGGTTTCAGGTTTAGGGTTTAGGTAATGTTCTTGCATATGTAGGGAATATTCCTCCTTTTTTTTCTTGGATTTATGGCCAATAGTACACGGGTTTTACCGACTTTTTTGTTTTTTGACATTTTATTTATATTTGTATGGTTTAGGGTTTAGGGTTTTGGTTTTAGGGTTCATGGTTTTAGGTTTAGGGTTTAGGTAATGTTCTTGCATATGTAGGGAATATTCCTCATTTTTTTTCTTGGATTTATAGCCTATAGTACACGGTTTCTACCGACTTTTTTGTTTTTTGACATTTTGTTTATTTTTGTTGGTTTTAGGGTTTAGGGTTTTGGTTTTAGGGTTTAGGGTTTCAGGTTTAGGGTTTAAGTAATGTTCTTGCATATGTAGGGAATATTCCTCATTTTTTTTCTTGGATTTATGGCCAATAGTACACGGGTTTTACCGACTTTTTTGTTTTTTGACATTTTATTTATATTTGTATGGTTTAGGGTTTAGGGTTTTGGTTTTAGGGTTCATGGTTTTAGGTTTAGGGTTTAGGTAATGTTCTTGCATATGTAGGGAATATTCCTCATTTTTTTTCTTGGATTTATGGCCAATAGTACACGGGTTTTACCGACTTTTTTGTTTTTCGACATTTTGTTTATATTTATAGGTTTTAGGGTTTAGGGTTTTGGTTTTAGGGTTTAGGGTTTCAGGTTTAGGGTTTAGGTAATGTTCTTGCATATGTAGGGAATATTCCTCCTTTTTTTTCTTGGATTTATGGCCAATAGTACACGGGTTTTACCGACTTTTTTGTTTTTTGACATTTTATTTATATTTGTATGGTTTAGGGTTTAGGGTTTTGGTTCTAGGGTTTATGGTTTTAGGTTTAGGGTTTAGGTAATGTTGTTGCATATGTAGGGAATATTCCTCATTTTTTTTCTTGGATTTATGGCCTATAGTACACGGTTTCTACCGACTTTTTTGTTTTTTGACATTTTATTTATATTTATAGGTTTTAGGTTTTAGGGTTTTGGTTTTAGGGTTTAGGGTTTCAGGTTTAGGGTTTAGGTAATGTTCTTGCATATGTAGGGAATATTCCTCCTTTTTTTTCTTGGATTTATGGCCAATAGTACACGGGTTTTACCGACTTTTTTGTTTTTTGACATTTTATTTATATTTGTATGGTTTAGGGTTTTGGTTTTAGGGTTCATGGTTTTAGGTTTAGGGTTTAGGTAATGTTTTTGCATATGTAGGGAATATTCCTCATTTTTTTTTCTTGGATTTATAGCCTATAGTACACGGTTTCTACCGACTTTTTTGTTTTTCGACATTTTGTTTATTTTTGTAGGTTTTAGGGTTTAGGGTTTTGGTTTTAGGGTTTAGGGTTTCAGGTTTATGGTTTAAGTAATGTTCTTGCATATGTAGGGAATATTCCTCATTTTTTTTCTTGGATTTATGGCCAATAGTACACGGGTTTTACCGACTTTTTTGTTTTTTGACATTTTATTTATATTTATAGGTTTTAGGGTTTAGGGTTTTGGTTTTAGGGTTTAGGGTTTCAGGTTTAGGGTTTAGGTAATGTTCTTGCATATGTAGGGAATATTCCTCCTTTTTTTTCTTGGATTTATGGCCAATAGTACACGGGTTTTACCGACTTTTTTGTTTTTTGACATTTTATTTATATTTTTATGGTTTAGGGTTTAGGGTTTTGGTTTTAGGGTTCATGGTTTTAGGTTTAGGGTTTAGGTAATGTTCTTGCATATGTAGGGAATATTCCTCATTTTTTTTCTTGGATTTATGGCCTATAGTACACGGTTTCTACCGACTTTTTTGTTTTTCGACATTTTGTTTATATTTATAGGTTTTAGGGTTTAGGGTTTTGGTTTTAGGGTTTAGGGTTTCAGGTTTAGGGTTTAGGTAATGTTCTTGCATATGTAGGGAATATTCCTCCTTTTTTTTCTTGGATTTATGGCCAATAGTACACGGGTTTTACCGACTTTTTTGTTTTTTGACATTTTATTTATATTTGTATGGTTTAGGGTTTAGGGTTTTGGTTCTAGGGTTTATGGTTTTAGGTTTAGGGTTTAGGTAATGTTGTTGCATATGTAGGGAATATTCCTCATTTTTTTTCTTGGATTTATGGCCTATAGTACACGGTTTCTACCGACTTTTTTGTTTTTTGACATTTTATTTATATTTATAGGTTTTAGGGTTTAGGGTTTTGGTTTTAGGGTTTAGGGTTTCAGGTTTAGGGTTTAGGTAATGTTCTTGCATATGTAGAGAATATTCCTCCTTTTTTTTCTTGGATTTATGGCCAATAGTACACGGGTTTTACCGACTTTTTTGTTTTTTGACATTTTATTTATATTTTTATGGTTTAGGGTTTAGGGTTTTGGTTTTAGGGTTCATGGTTTTAGGTTTAGGGTTTAGGTAATGTTCTTGCATATGTAGGGAATATTCCTCATTTTTTTTCTTGGATTTATAGCCTATAGTACACGGTTTCTACCGACTTTTTTGTTTTTCGACATTTTGTTTATTTTTGTAGGTTTTAGGGTTTAGGGTTTTGGTTTTAGGGTTTAGGGTTTCAGGTTTATGGTTTAAGTAATGTTCTTGCATATGTAGGGAATATTCCTCATTTTTTTTCTTGGATTTATGGCCAATAGTACACGGGTTTTACCGACTTTTTTGTTTTTTGACATTTTATTTATATTTATAGGTTTTAGGGTTTAGGGTTTTGGTTTTAGGGTTTAGGGTTTCAGGTTTAGGGTTTAGGTAATGTTCTTGCATATGTAGGGAATATTCCTCCTTTTTTTTCTTGGATTTATGGCCAATAGTACACGGGTTTTACCGACTTTTTTGTTTTTTGACATTTTATTTATATTTGTATGGTTTAGGGTTTAGGGTTTTGGTTTTAGGGTTCATGGTTTTAGGTTTAGGGTTTAGGTAATGTTCTTGCATATGTAGGGAATATTCCTCATTTTTTTTCTTGGATTTATAGCCTATAGTACACGGTTTCTACCGACTTTTTTGTTTTTCGACATTTTGTTTATTTTTGTAGGTTTTAGGGTTTAGGGTTTTGGTTTTAGGGTTTAGGGTTTCAGGTTTATGGTTTAAGTAATGTTCTTGCATATGTAGGGAATATTCCTCATTTTTTTTCTTGGATTTATGGCCAATAGTACACGGGTTTTACCGACTTTTTTGTTTTTTCACATTTTATTTATATTTATAGGTTTTAGGGTTTTGGTTTTAGGGTTTAGGGTTTCAGGTTTAGGGTTTAGGTAATGTTCTTGCATATGTAGGGAATATTCCTCCTTTTTTTTCTTGGATTTATGGCCAATAGTACACGGGTTTTACCGACTTTTTTGTTTTTTGACATTTTATTTATATTTGTATGGTTTAGGGTTTTGGTTTTAGGGTTCATGGTTTTAGGTTTAGGGTTTAGGTAATGTTTTTGCATATGTAGGGAATATTCCTCATTTTTTTTCTTGGATTTATAGCCTATAGTACACGGTTTCTACCGACTTTTTTGTTTTTCGACATTTTGTTTATTTTTGTTGGTTTTAGGGTTTAGGGTTTTGGTTTTAGGGTTTAGGGTTTCAGGTTTAGGGTTTAAGTAATGTTCTTGCATATGTAGGGAATATTCCTCATTTTTTTTCTTGGATTTATGGCCAATAGTACACGGGTTTTACCGACTTTTTTGTTTTTTGACATTTTATTTATATTTGTATGGTTTAGGGTTTAGGGTTTTGGTTTTAGGGTTCATGGTTTTAGGTTTAGGGTTTAGGTAATGTTCTTGCATATGTAGGGAATATTCCTCATTTTTTTTCTTGGATTTATGGCCAATAGTACACGGGTTTTACCGACTTTTTTGTTTTTCGACATTTTGTTTATATTTATAGGTTTTAGGGTTTAGGGTTTTGGTTTTAGGGTTTAGGGTTTCAGGTTTAGGGTTTAGGTAATGTTCTTGCATATGTAGGGAATATTCCTCCTTTTTTTTCTTGGATTTATGGCCAATAGTACACGGGTTTTACCGACTTTTTTGTTTTTTGACATTTTATTTATATTTGTATGGTTTAGGGTTTAGGGTTTTGGTTCTAGGGTTTATGGTTTTAGGTTTAGGGTTTAGGTAATGTTGTTGCATATGTAGGGAATATTCCTCATTTTTTTTCTTGGATTTATGGCCTATAATACACGGTTTCTACCGACTTTTTTGTTTTTTGACATTTTATTTATATTTATAGGTTTTAGGGTTTAGGGTTTTGGTTTTAGGGTTTAGGGTTTCAGGTTTAGGGTTTAGGTAATGTTCTTGCATATGTAGAGAATATTCCTCCTTTTTTTTCTTGGATTTATGGCCAATAGTACACGGATTTTACCGACTTTTTTGTTTTTTGACATTTTATTTATATTTTTATGGTTTAGGGTTTAGGGTTTTGGTTTTAGGGTTCATGGTTTTAGGTTTAGGGTTTAGGTAATGTTCTTGCATATGTAGGGAATATTCCTCATTTTTTTTCTTGGATTTATAGCCTATAGTACACGGTTTCTACCGACTTTTTTGTTTTTCGACATTTTGTTTATTTTTGTAGGTTTTAGGGTTTAGGGTTTTGGTTTTAGGGTTTAGGGTTTCAGGTTTATGGTTTAAGTAATGTTCTTGCATATGTAGGGAATATTCCTCATTTTTTTTCTTGGATTTATGGCCAATAGTACACGGGTTTTACCGACTTTTTTGTTTTTTGACATTTTATTTATATTTATAGGTTTTAGGGTTTAGGGTTTTGGTTTTAGGGTTTAGGGTTTCAGGTTTAGGGTTTAGGTAATGTTCTTGCATATGTAGGGAATATTCCTCCTTTTTTTTCTTGGATTTATGGCCAATAGTACACGGGTTTTACCGACTTTTTTGTTTTTTGACATTTTATTTATATTTTTATGGTTTAGGGTTTAGGGTTTTGGTTTTAGGGTTCATGGTTTTAGGTTTAGGGTTTAGGTAATGTTCTTGCATATGTAGGGAATATTCCTCATTTTTTTTCTTGGATTTATAGCCTATAGTACACGGTTTCTACCGACTTTTTTGTTTTTCGACATTTTGTTTATTTTTGTAGGTTTTAGGGTTTAGGGTTTTGGTTTTAGGGTTTAGGGTTTTGGTTTTAGGGTTTAGGGTTTCAGGTTTAGGGTTTAGGTAATGTTCTTGCATATGTAGGGAATATTCCTCCTTTTTTTTCTTGGATTTATGGCCAATAGTACACGGGTTTTACCGACTTTTTTGTTTTTTGACATTTTATTTATATTTGTATGGTTTAGGGTTTAGGGTTTTGGTTTTAGGGTTCATGGTTTTAGGTTTAGGGTTTAGGTAATGTTCTTGCATATGTAGGGAATATTCCTCATTTTTTTTCTTGGATTTATAGCCTATAGTACACGGTTTCTACCGACTTTTTTGTTTTTCGACATTTTGTTTATTTTTGTTGGTTTTAGGGTTTAGGGTTTTGGTTTTAGGGTTTAGGGTTTCAGGTTTATGGTTTAAGTAATGTTCTTGCATATGTAGGGAATATTCCTCATTTTTTTTCTTGGATTTATGACCAATAGTACACGGGTTTTACCGACTTTTTTGTTTTTTGACATTTTATTTATATTTGTATGGTTTAGGGTTTAGGGTTTTGGTTTTAGGGTTTAGGGTTTAGGGTTTTAGATTTAGGGTTCAGGTAATGTTGTTGCATATGTAGGGAATATTCCTCATTTTTTTTCTTGGATTTATGGCCTATAGTACACGGTTTCTACCGACTTTTTTGTTTTTCGACATTTTATTTATATTTATAGGTTTTAGGGTTTAGGGTTTTGGTTTTAGGGTTTAGGGTTTCAGGTTTAGGGTTTAAGTAATGTTCTTGCATATGTAGGGAATATTCCTCCTTTTTTTTCTTGGATTTATGGCCAATAGTACACGGGTTTTACCGACTTTTTTGTTTTTTGACATTTTATTTATATTTGTATGGTTTAGGGTTTAGGGTTTTGGTTTTAGGGTTCATGGTTTTAGGTTTAGGGTTTAGGTAATGTTCTTGCATATGTAGGGAATATTCCTCATTTTTTTTCTTAGATTTATAGCCTATAGTACACGGTTTCTACCGACTTTTTTGTTTTTCGACATTTTGTTTATTTTTGTAGGTTTTAGGGTTTAGGGTTTTGGTTTTAGGGTTTAGGGTTTCAGGTTTATGGTTTAAGTAATGTTCTTGCATATGTAGGGAATATTCCTCATTTTTTTTCTTGGATTTATGGCCAATAGTACACGGGTTTTACCGACTTTTTTGTTTTTTGACATTTTATTTATATTTATAGGTTTTAGGGTTTAGGGTTTTGGTTTTAGGGTTTAGGGTTTCAGGTTTAGGGTTTAGGTAATGTTCTTGCATATGTAGGGAATATTCCTCCTTTTTTTTCTTGGATTTATGGCCAATAGTACACGGGTTTTACCGACTTTTTTGTTTTTTGACATTTTATTTATATTTGTATGGTTTAGGGTTTAGGGTTTTGGTTTTAGGGTTCATGGTTTTAGGTTTAGGGTTTAGGTAATGTTCTTGCATATGTAGGGAATATTCCTCATTTTTTTTCTTGGATTTATAGCCTATAGTACACGGTTTCTACCGACTTTTTTGTTTTTCGACATTTTGTTTATTTTTGTTGGTTTTAGGGTTTAGGGTTTTGGTTTTAGGGTTTAGGGTTTCAGGTTTAGGGTTTAAGTAATGTTCTTGCATATGTAGGGAATATTCCTCATTTTTTTTCTTGGATTTATGGCCAATAGTACACGGGTTTTACCGACTTTTTTGTTTTTTGACATTTTATTTATATTTGTATGGTTTAGGGTTTAGGGTTTTGGTTTTAGGGTTTAGGGTTTAGGGTTTTAGATTTAGGGTTCAGGTAATGTTGTTGCATATGTAGGGAATATTCCTCATTTTTTTTCTTGGATTTATGGCCTATAGTACACGGTTTCTACCGACTTTTTTGTTTTTCGACATTTTGTTTATATTTATAGGTTTTAGGGTTTAGGGTTTTGGTTTTAGGGTTTAGGGTTTCAGGTTTAGGGTTTAAGTAATGTTCTTGCATATGTAGGGAATATTCCTCATTTTTTTTCTTGGATTTATGGCCAATAGTACACGGGTTTTACCGACTTTTTTGTTTTTTGACATTTTATTTATATTTGTATGGTTTAGGGTTTAGGGTTTTGGTTTTAGCGTTTATGGTTTTAGGTTTAGGGTTTAGGTAATGTTCTTGCATATGTAGGGAATATTCCTCATTTTTTTTCTTGGATTTATGGCCTATAGTACACGGTTTCTACCGACTTTTTTGTTTTTCGACATTTTGTTTATATTTATAGGTTTTAGGGTTTAGGGTTTTGGTTTTAGGGTTTAGGGTTTCAGGTTTAGGGTTTAGGTAATGTTCTTGCATATGTAGGGAATATTCCTCCTTTTTTTTCTTGGATTTATGGCCAATAGTACACGGGTTTTACCGACTTTTTTGTTTTTTGACATTTTATTTATATTTGTATGGTTTAGGGTTTTGGTTCTAGGGTTTATGGTTTTAGGTTTAGGGTTTAGGTAATGTTGTTGCATATGTAGGGAATATTCCTCATTTTTTTTCTTGGATTTATGGCCTATAGTACACGGTTTCTACCGACTTTTTTGTTTTTCGACATTTTGTTTATATTTATAGGTTTTAGGGTTTAGGGTTTTGGTTTTAGGGTTTAGGGTTTCAGGTTTAGGGTTTAGGTAATGTTCTTGCATATGTAGGGAATATTCCTCCTTTTTTTTCTTGGATTTATGGCCAATAGTACACGGGTTTTACCGACTTTTTTGTTTTTTGACATTTTATTTATATTTGTATGGTTTAGGGTTTAGGGTTTTGGTTTTAGGGTTCATGGTTTTAGGTTTAGGGTTTAGGTAATGTTCTTGCATATGTAGGGAATATTCCTCATTTTTTTTCTTGGATTTATAGCTTATAGTACACGGTTTCTACCGACTTTTTTGTTTTTCGACATTTTGTTTATTTTTGTAGGTTTTAGGGTTTAGGGTTTTGGTTTTAGGGTTTAGGGTTTAAGGTTTATGGTTTAAGTAATGTTCTTGCATATGTAGGGAATATTCCTCATTTTTTTTCTTGGATTTATGGCCAATAGTACACGGGTTTTACCGACTTTTTTGTTTTTTGACATTTTATTTATATTTATAGGTTTTAGGGTTTAGGGTTTTGGTTTTAGGGTTTAGGGTTTCAGGTTTAGGGTTTAGGTAATGTTCTTGCATATGTAGGGAATATTCCTCCTTTTTTTTCTTGGATTTATGGCCAATAGTACACGGGTTTTACCGACTTTTTTGTTTTTTGACATTTTATTTATATTTGTATGGTTTAGGGTTTAGGGTTTTGGTTTTAGGGTTCATGGTTTTAGGTTTAGGGTTTAGGTAATGTTCTTGCATATGTAGGGAATATTCCTCATTTTTTTTCTTGGATTTATAGCCTATAGTACACGGTTTCTACCGACTTTTTTGTTTTTCGACATTTTGTTTATTTTTGTAGGTTTTAGGGTTTAGGGTTTTGGTTTTAGGGTTTAGGGTTTCAGGTTTATGGTTTAAGTAATGTTCTTGCATATGTAGGGAATATTCCTCATTTTTTTTCTTGGATTTATGGCCAATAGTACACGGGTTTTACCGACTTTTTTGTTTTTTGACATTTTATTTATATTTATAGGTTTTAGGGTTTAGGGTTTTGGTTTTAGGGTTTAGGGTTTCAGGTTTAGGGTTTAGGTAATGTTCTTGCATATGTAGGGAATATTCCTCCTTTTTTTTCTTGGATTTATGGCCAATAGTACACGGGTTTTACCGACTTTTTTGTTTTTTGACATTTTATTTATATTTGTATGGTTTAGGGTTTAGGGTTTTGGTTTTAGGGTTCATGGTTTTAGGTTTAGGGTTTAGGTAATGTTCTTGCATATGTAGGGAATATTCCTCATTTTTTTTCTTGGATTTATAGCCTATAGTACACGGTTTCTACCGACTTTTTTGTTTTTCGACATTTTGTTTATATTTATAGGTTTTAGGGTTTAGGGTTTTGGTTTTAGGGTTTAGGGTTTCAGGTTTAGGGTTTAGGTAATGTTCTTGCATATGTAGGGAATATTCCTCCTTTTTTTTCTTGGATTTATGGCCAATAGTACACGGGTTTTACCGACTTTTTTGTTTTTTGACATTTTATTTATATTTGTATGGTTTAGGGTTTTGGTTCTAGGGTTTATGGTTTTAGGTTTAGGGTTTAGGTAATGTTGTTGCATATGTAGGGAATATTCCTCATTTTTTTTCTTGGATTTATGGCCTATAGTACACGGTTTCTACCGACTTTTTTGTTTTTCGACATTTTGTTTATATTTATAGGTTTTAGGGTTTAGGGTTTTGGTTTTAGGGTTTAGGGTTTCAGGTTTAGGGTTTAGGTAATGTTCTTGCATATGTAGGGAATATTCCTCCTTTTTTTTCTTGGATTTATGGCCAACAGTACACGGGTTTTACCGACTTTTTTGTTTTTTGACATTTTATTTATATTTGTATGGTTTAGGGTTTAGGGTTTTGGTTTTAGGGTTCATGGTTTTAGGTTTAGGGTTTAGGTAATGTTCTTGCATATGTAGGGAATATTCCTCATTTTTTTTCTTGGATTTATAGCTTATAGTACACGGTTTCTACCGACTTTTTTGTTTTTCGACATTTTGTTTATTTTTGTAGGTTTTAGGGTTTAGGGTTTTGGTTTTAGGGTTTAGGTTTTCAGGTTTATGGTTTAAGTAATGTTCTTGCATATGTAGGGAATATTCCTCATTTTTTTTCTTGGATTTATGGCCAATAGTACACGGGTTTTACCGACTTTTTTGTTTTTTGACATTTTATTTATATTTATAGGTTTTAGGGTTTAGGGTTTTGGTTTTAGGGTTTAGGGTTTCAGGTTTAGGGTTTAGGTAATGTTCTTGCATATGTAGGGAATATTCCTCCTTTTTTTTCTTGGATTTATGGCCAAGAGTACACGGGTTTTACCGACTTTTTTGTTTTTTGACATTTTATTTATATTTGTATGGTTTAGGGTTTAGGGTTTTGGTTTTAGGGTTCATGGTTTTAGGTTTAGGGTTTAGGTAATGTTCTTGCATATGTAGGGAATATTCCTCATTTTTTTTCTTGGATTTATAGCCTATAGTACACGGTTTCTACCGACTTTTTTGTTTTTCGACATTTTGTTTATTTTTGTAGGTTTTAGGGTTTAGGGTTTTGGTTTTAGGGTTTAGGGTTTCAGGTTTATGGTTTAAGTAATGTTCTTGCATATGTAGGGAATATTCCTCATTTTTTTTCTTGGATTTATGGCCAATAGTACACGGGTTTTACCGACTTTTTTGTTTTTTGACATTTTATTTATATTTATAGGTTTTAGGGTTTAGGGTTTTGGTTTTAGGGTTTAGGGTTTCAGGTTTAGGGTTTAGGTAATGTTCTTGCATATGTAGGGAATATTCCTCCTTTTTTTTCTTGGATTTATGGCCAATAGTACACGGGTTTTACCGACTTTTTTGTTTTTTGACATTTTATTTATATTTGTATGGTTTAGGGTTTAGGGTTTTGGTTTTAGGGTTCATGGTTTTAGGTTTAGGGTTTAGGTAATGTTCTTGCATATGTAGGGAATATTCCTCATTTT
This sequence comes from Primula vulgaris, assembly GCA_963920805.1. Taxonomy (NCBI): domain Eukaryota; kingdom Viridiplantae; phylum Streptophyta; class Magnoliopsida; order Ericales; family Primulaceae; genus Primula; species Primula vulgaris. The sequence goes on from OY987219.1 coordinate 16,279,940, forward strand.
TTTTCTTGGATTTATAGCCTATAGTACACGGTTTCTACCGACTTTTTTGTTTTTCGACATTTTGTTTATTTTTGTAGGTTTTAGGGTTTAGGGTTTTGGTTTTAGGGTTTAGGGTTTCAGGTTTATGGTTTAAGTAATGTTCTTGCATATGTAGGGAATATTCCTCATTTTTTTTCTTGGATTTATGGCCAATAGTACACGGGTTTTACCGACTTTTTTGTTTTTTGACATTTTATTTATATTTATAGGTTTTAGGGTTTAGGGTTTTGGTTTTAGGGTTTAGGGTTTCAGGTTTAGGGTTTAGGTAATGTTCTTGCATATTTAGGGAATATTCCTCCTTTTTTTTCTTGGATTTATGGCCAATAGTACACGGATTTTACCGACTTTTTTGTTTTTTGACATTTTATTTATATTTGTATGGTTTAGGGTTTAGGGTTTTGGTTTTAGGGTTCATGGTTTTAGGTTTAGGGTTTAGGTAATGTTCTTGCATATGTAGGGAATATTCCTCATTTTTTTTCTTGGATTTATAGCCTATAGTACACGGTTTCTACCGACTTTTTTGTTTTTCGACATTTTGTTTATTTTTGTAGGTTTTAGGGTTTAGGGTTTTGGTTTTAGGGTTTAGGGTTTCAGGTTTAGGGTTTAAGTAATGTTCTTGCATATGTAGGGAATATTCCTCATTTTTTTTCTTGGATTTATGGCCAATAGTACACGGGTTTTACCGACTTTTTTGTTTTTTGACATTTTATTTATATTTATAGGTTTTAGGGTTTAGGGTTTTGGTTTTAGGGTTTAGGGTTTCAGGTTTAGGGTTTAGGTAATGTTCTTGCATATGTAGGGAATATTCCTCCTTTTTTTTCTTGGATTTATGGCCAATAGTACACGGATTTTACCGACTTTTTTGTTTTTTGACATTTTATTTATATTTGTATGGTTTAGGGTTTAGGGTTTTGGTTTTAGGGTTCATGGTTTTAGGTTTAGGGTTTAGGTAATGTTCTTGCATATGTAGGGAATATTCCTCATTTTTTTTCTTGGATTTATAGCCTATAGTACACGGTTTCTACCGACTTTTTTGTTTTTCGACATTTTGTTTATTTTTGTAGGTTTTAGGGTTTAGGGTTTTGGTTTTAGGGTTTAGGGTTTCAGGTTTAGGGTTTAAGTAATGTTCTTGCATATGTAGGGAATATTCCTCATTTTTTTTCTTGGATTTATGGCCAATAGTACACGGGTTTTACCGACTTTTTTGTTTTTTGACATTTTATTTATATTTATAGGTTTTAGGGTTTAGGGTTTTGGTTTTAGGGTTTAGGGTTTCAGGTTTAGGGTTTAGGTAATGTTCTTGCATATGTAGGGAATATTCCTCCTTTTTTTTCTTGGATTTATGGCCAATAGTACACGGGTTTTACCGACTTTTTTGTTTTTTGACATTTTATTTATATTTGTATGGTTTAGGGTTTAGGGTTTTGGTTTTAGGGTTCATGGTTTTAGGTTTAGGGTTTAGGTAATGTTCTTGCATATGTAGGGAATATTCCTCATTTTTTTTCTTGGATTTATAGCCTATAGTACACGGTTTCTACCGACTTTTTTGTTTTTCGACATTTTGTTTATTTTTGTAGGTTTTAGGGTTTAGGGTTTTGGTTTTAGGGTTTAGGGTTTCAGGTTTATGGTTTAAGTAATGTTCTTGCATATGTAGGGAATATTCCTCATTTTTTTTCTTGGATTTATGGCCAATAGTACACGGGTTTTACCGACTTTTTTGTTTTTTGACATTTTATTTATATTTATAGGTTTTAGGGTTTTGGTTTTAGGGTTTAGGGTTTCAGGTTTAGGGTTTAGGTAATGTTCTTGCATATGTAGGGAATATTCCTCCTTTTTTTTCTTGGATTTATGGCCAATAGTACACGGGTTTTACCGACTTTTTTGTTTTTTGACATTTTATTTATATTTGTATGGTTTAGGGTTTAGGGTTTTGGTTTTAGGGTTCATGGTTTTAGGTTTAGGGTTTAGGTAATGTTCTTGCATATGTAGGGAATATTCCTCATTTTTTTTCTTGGATTTATAGCCTATAAGTACACGGTTTCTACCGACTTTTTTGTTTTTCGACATTTTGTTTATTTTTGTAGGTTTTAGGGTTTAGGGTTTAGGGTTTCAGGTTTAGGGTTTAAGTAATGTTCTTGCATATGTAGGGAATATTCCTCATTTTTTTTCTTGGATTTATGGCCAATAGTACACGGGTTTTACCGACTTTTTTGTTTTTTGACATTTTATTTATATTTATAGGTTTTAGGGTTTAGGGTTTTGGTTTTAGGGTTTAGGGTTTCAGTTTTAGGGTTTAGGTAATGTTCTTGCATATGTAGGGAATATTCCTCCTTTTTTTTCTTGGATTTATGGCCAATAGTACACGGGTTTTACCGACTTTTTTGTTTTTTGACATTTTATTTATATTTGTATGGTTTAGGGTTTAGGGTTTTGGTTTTAGGGTTCATGGTTTTAGGTTTAGGGTTTAGGTAATGTTCTTGCATATGTAGGGAATATTCCTCATTTTTTTTCTTGGATTTATAGCCTATAGTACACGGTTTCTACCGACTTTTTTGTTTTTCGACATTTTGTTTATTTTTGTAGGTTTTAGGGTTTAGGGTTTTGGTTTTAGGGTTTAGGGTTTCAGGTTTAGGGTTTAAGTAATGTTCTTGCATATGTAGAGAATATTCCTCATTTTTTTTCTTGGATTTATGGCCAATAGTACACGGGTTTTACCGACTTTTTTGTTTTTTGACATTTTATTTATATTTGTATGGTTTAGGGTTTAGGGTTTTGGTTTTAGGGTTTAGGGTTTTAGATTTAGGGTTTAGGTAATGTTGTTGCATATGTAGGGAATATTCCTCATTTTTTTTCTTGGATTTATGGCCAATAGTACACGGGTTTTACCGACTTTTTTGTTTTTTGACATTTTATTTATATTTGTATGGTTTAGGGTTTAGGGTTTTGGTTTTAGGGTTTAGGGTTTCAGATTTAGGGTTTAGGTAATGTTGTTGCATATGTAGGGAATATTCCTCATTTTTTTTCTTGGATTTATGGCCTATAGTACACGGTTTCTACCGACTTTTTTGTTTTTCGACATTTTGTTTATATTTATAGGTTTTAGGGTTTAGGGTTTTGGTTTTAGGGTTTAGGGTTTCAGGTTTAGGGTTTAGGTAATGTTCTTGCATATGTAGGGAATATTCCTCCTTTTTTTTCTTGGATTTATGGCCTATAGTACACGGTTTCTACCGACTTTTTTGTTTTTCGACATTTTGTTTATATTTCTAGGTTTTAGGGTTTAGGGTTTTGGTTTTAGGGTTCATGGTTTCAGGTTTAGGGTTTAGGTAATGTTCTTTCATATGTAGGGAATATTCCTCCTTTTTTTTCTTGGATTTATGGCCAATAGTACACGGGTTTTACCGACTTTTTTGTTTTTTGACATTTTATTTATATTTGTATGGTTTAGGGTTTAGGGTTTTGGTTTTAGGGTTTATGGTTTTAGGTTTAGGGTTTAGGTAATGTTGTTGCATATGTAGGGAATATTCCTCATTTTTTTTCTTGGATTTATGGCCAATAGTACACGGGTTTTACCGACTTTTTTGTTTTTTGACATTTTATTTATATTTGTATGGTTTAGGGTTTAGGGTTTTGGTTTTAGGGTTTAGGGTTTTAGATTTAGGGTTTAGGTAATGTTGTTGCATATGTAGGGAATATTCCTCATTTTTTTTCTTGGATTTATGGCCTATAGTACACGGTTTCTACCGACTTTTTTGTTTTTCGACATTTTGTTTATATTTATAGGTTTTAGGGTTTAGGGTTTTGGTTTTAGGGTTTAGGGTTTCAGGTTTAGGGTTTAGGTAATGTTCTTGCATATGTAGGGAATATTCCTCCTTTTTTTTCTTGGATTTATGGCCAATAGTACACGGGTTTTACCGACTTTTTGTTTTTTGACACTTTATTTATATTTGTATGGTTTAGGGTTTAGGGTTTTGGTTTTAGGGTTCATGGTTTTAGGTTTAGGGTTTAGGTAATGTTCTTGCATATGTAGGGAATATTCCTCATTTTTTTTCTTGGATTTATAGCCTATAGTACACGGTTTCTACCGACTTTTTTGTTTTTCGACATTTTGTTTATTTTTCTAGGTTTTAGGGTTTAGGGTTTCAGGTTTAGGGTTTAGGTAATGTTCTTGCATATGTAGGGAATATTCCTCCTTTTTTTTCTTGGATTTATGGCCAATAGTACACGGGTTTTACCGACTTTTTGTTTTTTGACATTTTATTTATATTTGTATGGTTTAGGGTTTAGGGTTTTGGTTTTAGGGTTCATGGTTTTAGGTTTAGGGTTTAGGTAATGTTCTTGCATATGTAGGGAATATTCCTCATTTTTTTTCTTGGATTTATAGCCTATAGTACACGGTTTCTACCGACTTTTTTGTTTTTCGACATTTTGTTTATTTTTCTAGGTTTTAGGGTTTAGGGTTTAAGGTTTAGGGTTTAAGTAATGTTCTTGCATATGTAGGGAATATTCCTCATTTTTTTTCTTGGATTTATGGCCAATAGTACACGGGTTTTACCGACTTTTTTGTTTTTTGACCTTTTATTTATATTTGTATGGTTTAGGGATTAGGGTTTTGGTTTTAGGGTTTAGGGTTTCAGGTTTAGGGTTTAGGTAATGTTCTTGCATATGTAGGGAATATTCCTCATTTTTTTTCTTGGATTTATGGCCAATAGTACACGGGTTTTACCGACTTTTTTGTTTTTTGACATTTTATTTATATTTGTATGGTTTAGGGTTTAGGGTTTTGGTTTTAGGGTTTAGGGTTTCAGGTTTAGGGTTTAGGTAATGTTCTTGCATATGTAGGGAATATTCCTCATTTTTTTTCTTGGATTTATGGCCAATAGTACACGGGTTTTACCGACTTTTTTGTTTTTTGACCTTTTATTTATATTTGTATGGTTTAGGGTTTAGGGTTTTGGTTTTAGGGTTTAGGGTTTTAGATTTAGGGTTTAGGTAATGTTGTTGCATATGTAGGGAATATTCCTCATTTTTTTTCTTGGATTTATGGCCTATAGTACACGGTTTCTACCGACTTTTTTGTTTTTCGACATTTTGTTTATATTTATAGGTTTTAGGGTTTAGGGTTTTGGTTTTAGGGTTTAGGGTTTCAGGTTTATGGTTTAAGTAATGTTCTTGCATATGTAGGGAATATTCCTCATTTTTTTTCTTGGATTTATGGCCAATAGTACACGGGTTTTACCGACTTTTTTGTTTTTTGACATTTTATTTATATTTATAGGTTTTAGGGTTTTGGTTTTAGGGTTTAGGGTTTCAGGTTTAGGGTTTAGGTAATGTTCTTGCATATGTAGGGAATATTCCTCCTTTTTTTTCTTGGATTTATGGCCAATAGTACACGGGTTTTACCGACTTTTTTGTTTTTTGACATTTTATTTATATTTGTATGGTTTAGGGTTTAGGGTTTTGGTTTTAGGGTTCATGGTTTTAGGTTTAGGGTTTAGGTAATGTTCTTGCATATGTAGGGAATATTCCTCATTTTTTTTCTTGGATTTATAGCCTATAAGTACACGGTTTCTACCGACTTTTTTGTTTTTCGACATTTTGTTTATTTTTGTAGGTTTTAGGGTTTAGGGTTTAGGGTTTCAGGTTTAGGGTTTAAGTAATGTTCTTGCATATGTAGGGAATATTCCTCATTTTTTTTCTTGGATTTATGGCCAATAGTACACGGGTTTTACCGACTTTTTTGTTTTTTGACATTTTATTTATATTTGTATGGTTTAGGGTTTAGGGTTTTGGTTTTAGGGTTTAGGGTTTTAGATTTAGGGTTTAGGTAATGTTCTTGCATATGTAGGGAATATTCCTCATTTTTTTTCTTGGATTTATGGCCTATAGTACACGGTTTCTACCGACTTTTTTGTTTTTCGACATTTTGTTTATATTTATAGGTTTTAGGGTTTAGGGTTTTGGTTTTAGGGTTTAGGGTTTCAGGTTTAGGGTTTAGGTAATGTTCTTGCATATGTAGGGAATATTCCTCCTTTTTTTTCTTGGATTTATGGCCAATAGTACACGGGTTTTACCGACTTTTTTGTTTTTTGACATTTTATTTATATTTGTATGGTTTAAGGTTTAGGGTTTTGGTTTTAGGGTTTATGGTTTTAGGTTTAGGGTTTAGGTAATGTTCTTGCATATGTAGGGAATATTCCTCATTTTTTTTCTTGGATTTATGGCCAATAGTACACGGGTTTTACCGACTTTTTTGTTTTTTGACATTTTGTTTATATTTATAGGTTTTAGGGTTTAGGGTTTTGGTTTTAGGGTTTAGGGTTTCAGGTTTAGGGTTTAGGTAATGTTCTTGCATATGTAGGGAATATTCCTCCTTTTTTTTCTTGGATTTATGGCCAATAGTACACGGGTTTTACCGACTTTTTTGTTTTTTGACATTTTATTTATATTTGTATGGTTTAGGGTTTAGGGTTTTGGTTTTAGGGTTCATGGTTTTAGGTTTAGGGTTTAGGTAATTTTCTTGCATATGTAGGGAATATTCCTCATTTTTTTTCTTGGATTTATAGCCTATAGTACACGGTTTCTACCGACTTTTTTGTTTTTCGACATTTTGTTTATTTTTGTAGGTTTTAGGGTTTAGGGTTTTGGTTTTAGGGTTTAGGGTTTCAGGTTTAGGGTTTAAGTAATGTTCTTGCATATGTAGAGAATATTCCTCATTTTTTTTCTTGGATTTATGGCCAATAGTACACGGGTTTTACCGACTTTTTTGTTTTTTGACATTTTATTTATATTTGTATGGTTTAGGGTTTAGGGTTTTGGTTTTAGGGTTTAGGGTTTTAGATTTAGGGTTTAGGTAATGTTGTTGCATATGTAGGGAATATTCCTCATTTTTTTTCTTGGATTTATGGCCAATAGTACACGGGTTTTACCGACTTTTTGTTTTTTGACATTTTATTTATATTTGTATGGTTTAGGGTTTAGGGTTTTGGTTTTAGGGTTCATGGTTTTAGGTTTAGGGTTTAGGTAATGTTCTTGCATATGTAGGGAATATTCCTCATTTTTTTTCTTGGATTTATAGCCTATAGTACACGGTTTCTACCGACTTTTTTGTTTTTCGACATTTTGTTTATTTTTCTAGGTTTTAGGGTTTAGGGTTTCAGGTTTAGGGTTTAGGTAATGTTCTTGCATATGTAGGGAATATTCCTCCTTTTTTTTCTTGGATTTATGGCCAATAGTACACGGGTTTTACCGACTTTTTGTTTTTTGACATTTTATTTATATTTGTATGGTTTAGGGTTTAGGGTTTTGGTTTTAGGGTTCATGGTTTTAGGTTTAGGGTTTAGGTAATGTTCTTGCATATGTAGGGAATATTCCTCATTTTTTTTCTTGGATTTATAGCCTATAGTACACGGTTTCTACCGACTTTTTTGTTTTTCGACATTTTGTTTATTTTTCTAGGTTTTAGGGTTTAGGGTTTAAGGTTTAGGGTTTAAGTAATGTTCTTGCATATGTAGGGAATATTCCTCATTTTTTTTCTTGGATTTATGGCCAATAGTACACGGGTTTTACCGACTTTTTTGTTTTTTGACCTTTTATTTATATTTGTATGGTTTAGGGATTAGGGTTTTGGTTTTAGGGTTTAGGGTTTCAGGTTTAGGGTTTAGGTAATGTTCTTGCATATGTAGGGAATATTCCTCATTTTTTTTCTTGGATTTATGGCCAATAGTACACGGGTTTTACCGACTTTTTTGTTTTTTGACATTTTATTTATATTTGTATGGTTTAGGGTTTAGGGTTTTGGTTTTAGGGTTTAGGGTTTCAGGTTTAGGGTTTAGGTAATGTTCTTGCATATGTAGGGAATATTCCTCATTTTTTTTCTTGGATTTATGGCCAATAGTACACGGGTTTTACCGACTTTTTTGTTTTTTGACCTTTTATTTATATTTGTATGGTTTAGGGTTTAGGGTTTTGGTTTTAGGGTTTAGGGTTTTAGATTTAGGGTTTAGGTAATGTTGTTGCATATGTAGGGAATATTCCTCATTTTTTTTCTTGGATTTATGGCCTATAGTACACGGTTTCTACCGACTTTTTTGTTTTTCGACATTTTGTTTATATTTATAGGTTTTAGGGTTTAGGGTTTTGGTTTTAGGGTTTAGGGTTTCAGGTTTATGGTTTAAGTAATGTTCTTGCATATGTAGGGAATATTCCTCATTTTTTTTCTTGGATTTATGGCCAATAGTACACGGGTTTTACCGACTTTTTTGTTTTTTGACATTTTATTTATATTTATAGGTTTTAGGGTTTTGGTTTTAGGGTTTAGGGTTTCAGGTTTAGGGTTTAGGTAATGTTCTTGCATATGTAGGGAATATTCCTCCTTTTTTTTCTTGGATTTATGGCCAATAGTACACGGGTTTTACCGACTTTTTTGTTTTTTGACATTTTATTTATATTTGTATGGTTTAGGGTTTAGGGTTTTGGTTTTAGGGTTCATGGTTTTAGGTTTAGGGTTTAGGTAATGTTCTTGCATATGTAGTGAATATTCCTCATTTTTTTTCTTGGATTTATAGCCTATAAGTACACGGTTTCTACCGACTTTTTTGTTTTTCGACATTTTGTTTATTTTTGTAGGTTTTAGGGTTTAGGGTTTAGGGTTTCAGGTTTAGGGTTTAAGTAATGTTCTTGCATATGTAGGGAATATTCCTCATTTTTTTTCTTGGATTTATGGCCAATAGTACACGGGTTTTACCGACTTTTTTGTTTTTTGACATTTTATTTATATTTGTATGGTTTAGGGTTTAGGGTTTTGGTTTTAGGGTTTAGGGTTTTAGATTTAGGGTTTAGGTAATGTTCTTGCATATGTAGGGAATATTCCTCATTTTTTTTCTTGGATTTATGGCCTATAGTACACGGTTTCTACCGACTTTTTTGTTTTTCGACATTTTGTTTATATTTATAGGTTTTAGGGTTTAGGGTTTTGGTTTTAGGGTTTAGGGTTTCAGGTTTAGGGTTTAGGTAATGTTCTTGCATATGTAGGGAATATTCCTCCTTTTTTTTCTTGGATTTATGGCCAATAGTACACGGGTTTTACCGACTTTTTTGTTTTTTGACATTTTATTTATATTTGTATGGTTTAAGGTTTAGGGTTTTGGTTTTAGGGTTTATGGTTTTAGGTTTAGGGTTTAGGTAATGTTCTTGCATATGTAGGGAATATTCCTCATTTTTTTTCTTGGATTTATGGCCAATAGTACACGGGTTTTACCGACTTTTTTGTTTTTTGACATTTTGTTTATATTTATAGGTTTTAGGGTTTAGGGTTTTGGTTTTAGGGTTTAGGGTTTCAGGTTTAGGGTTTAGGTAATGTTCTTGCATATGTAGGGAATATTCCTCCTTTTTTTTCTTGGATTTATGGCCAATAGTACACGGGTTTTACCGACTTTTTTGTTTTTTGACATTTTATTTATATTTGTATGGTTTAGGGTTTAGGGTTTTGGTTTTAGGGTTCATGGTTTTAGGTTTAGGGTTTAGGTAATTTTCTTGCATATGTAGGGAATATTCCTCATTTTTTTTCTTGGATTTATAGCCTATAGTACACGGTTTCTACCGACTTTTTTGTTTTTCGACATTTTGTTTATTTTTGTAGGTTTTAGGGTTTAGGGTTTTGGTTTTAGGGTTTAGGGTTTCAGGTTTAGGGTTTAAGTAATGTTCTTGCATATGTAGAGAATATTCCTCATTTTTTTTCTTGGATTTATGGCCAATAGTACACGGGTTTTACCGACTTTTTTGTTTTTTGACATTTTATTTATATTTGTATGGTTTAGGGTTTAGGGTTTTGGTTTTAGGGTTTAGGGTTTTAGATTTAGGGTTTAGGTAATGTTGTTGCATATGTAGGGAATATTCCTCATTTTTTTTCTTGGATTTATGGCCAATAGTACACGGGTTTTACCGACTTTTTTGTTTTTTGACATTTTGTTTATATTTATAGGTTTTAGGGTTTAGGGTTTTGGTTTTAGGGTTTAGGGTTTCAGGTTTAGGGTTTAGGTAATGTTCTTGCATATGTAGGGAATATTCCTCCTTTTTTTTCTTGGATTTATGGCCAATAGTACACGGGTTTTACCGACTTTTTTGTTTTTTGACATTTTATTTATATTTGTATGGTTTAAGGTTTAGGGTTTTGGTTTTAGGGTTTATGGTTTTAGGTTTAGGGTTTAGGTAATGTTCTTGCATATGTAGGGAATATTCCTCATTTTTTTTCTTGGATTTATGGCCAATAGTACACGGGTTTTACCGACTTTTTTGTTTTTTGACATTTTGTTTATATTTATAGGTTTTAGGGTTTAGGGTTTTGGTTTTAGGGTTTAGGGTTTCAGGTTTAGGGTTTAGGTAATGTTCTTGCATATGTAGGGAATATTCCTCCTTTTTTTTCTTGGATTTATGGCCAATAGTACACGGGTTTTACCGACTTTTTTGTTTTTTGACATTTTATTTATATTTGTATGGTTTAGGGTTTAGGGTTTTGGTTTTAGGGTTCATGGTTTTAGGTTTAGGGTTTAGGTAATGTTCTTGCATATGTAGGGAATATTCCTCATTTTTTTTCTTGGATTTATAGCCTATAAGTACACGGTTTCTACCGACTTTTTTGTTTTTCGACATTTTGTTTATTTTTGTAGGTTTTAGGGTTTAGGGTTTAGGGTTTCAGGTTTAGGGTTTAAGTAATGTTCTTGCATATGTAGGGAATATTCCTCATTTTTTTTCTTGGATTTATGGCCAATAGTACACGGGTTTTACCGACTTTTTTGTTTTTTGACATTTTATTTATATTTGTATGGTTTAGGGTTTAGGGTTTTGGTTTTAGGGTTTAGGGTTTTAGATTTAGGGTTTAGGTAATGTTCTTGCATATGTAGGGAATATTCCTCATTTTTTTTCTTGGATTTATGGCCTATAGTACACGGTTTCTACCGACTTTTTTGTTTTTCGACATTTTGTTTATATTTATAGGTTTTAGGGTTTAGGGTTTTGGTTTTAGGGTTTAGGGTTTCAGGTTTAGGGTTTAGGTAATGTTCTTGCATATGTAGGGAATATTCCTCCTTTTTTTTCTTGGATTTATGGCCAATAGTACACGGGTTTTACCGACTTTTTTGTTTTTTGACATTTTATTTATATTTGTATGGTTTAAGGTTTAGGGTTTTGGTTTTAGGGTTTATGGTTTTAGGTTTAGGGTTTAGGTAATGTTCTTGCATATGTAGGGAATATTCCTCATTTTTTTTCTTGGATTTATGGCCAATAGTACACGGGTTTTACCGACTTTTTTGTTTTTTGACATTTTATTTATATTTGTATGGTTTAGGGTTTAGGGTTTTGGTTTTAGGGTTCATGGTTTTAGGTTTAGGGTTTAGGTAATGTTCTTGCATATGTAGTGAATATTCCTCATTTTTTTTCTTGGATTTATAGCCTATAAGTACACGGTTTCTACCGACTTTTTTGTTTTTCGACATTTTGTTTATTTTTGTAGGTTTTAGGGTTTAGGGTTTAGGGTTTCAGGTTTAGGGTTTAAGTAATGTTCTTGCATATGTAGGGAATATTCCTCATTTTTTTTCTTGGATTTATGGCCAATAGTACACGGGTTTTACCGACTTTTTTGTTTTTTGACATTTTATTTATATTTGTATGGTTTAGGGTTTAGGGTTTTGGTTTTAGGGTTTAGGGTTTTAGATTTAGGGTTTAGGTAATGTTCTTGCATATGTAGGGAATATTCCTCATTTTTTTTCTTGGATTTATGGCCTATAGTACACGGTTTCTACCGACTTTTTTGTTTTTCGACATTTTGTTTATATTTATAGGTTTTAGGGTTTAGGGTTTTGGTTTTAGGGTTTAGGGTTTCAGGTTTAGGGTTTAGGTAATGTTCTTGCATATGTAGGGAATATTCCTCCTTTTTTTTCTTGGATTTATGGCCAATAGTACACGGGTTTTACCGACTTTTTTGTTTTTTGACATTTTATTTATATTTGTATGGTTTAAGGTTTAGGGTTTTGGTTTTAGGGTTTATGGTTTTAGGTTTAGGGTTTAGGTAATGTTCTTGCATATGTAGGGAATATTCCTCATTTTTTTTCTTGGATTTATGGCCAATAGTACACGGGTTTTACCGACTTTTTTGTTTTTTGACATTTTGTTTATATTTATAGGTTTTAGGGTTTAGGGTTTTGGTTTTAGGGTTTAGGGTTTCAGGTTTAGGGTTTAGGTAATGTTCTTGCATATGTAGGGAATATTCCTCCTTTTTTTTCTTGGATTTATGGCCAATAGTACACGGGTTTTACCGACTTTTTTGTTTTTTGACATTTTATTTATATTTGTATGGTTTAGGGTTTAGGGTTTTGGTTTTAGGGTTCATGGTTTTAGGTTTAGGGTTTAGGTAATGTTCTTGCATATGTAGGGAATATTCCTCATTTTTTTTCTTGGATTTATAGCCTATAAGTACACGGTTTCTACCGACTTTTTTGTTTTTCGACATTTTGTTTATTTTTGTAGGTTTTAGGGTTTAGGGTTTAGGGTTTCAGGTTTAGGGTTTAAGTAATGTTCTTGCATATGTAGGGAATATTCCTCATTTTTTTTCTTGGATTTATGGCCAATAGTACACGGGTTTTACCGACTTTTTTGTTTTTTGACATTTTATTTATATTTGTATGGTTTAGGGTTTAGGGTTTTGGTTTTAGGGTTTAGGGTTTTAGATTTAGGGTTTAGGTAATGTTCTTGCATATGTAGGGAATATTCCTCATTTTTTTTCTTGGATTTATGGCCTATAGTACACGGTTTCTACCGACTTTTTTGTTTTTCGACATTTTGTTTATATTTATAGGTTTTAGGGTTTAGGGTTTTGGTTTTAGGGTTTAGGGTTTCAGGTTTAGGGTTTAGGTAATGTTCTTGCATATGTAGGGAATATTCCTCCTTTTTTTTCTTGGATTTATGGCCAATAGTACACGGGTTTTACCGACTTTTTTGTTTTTTGACATTTTATTTATATTTGTATGGTTTAAGGTTTAGGGTTTTGGTTTTAGGGTTTATGGTTTTAGGTTTAGGGTTTAGGTAATGTTCTTGCATATGTAGGGAATATTCCTCATTTTTTTTCTTGGATTTATGGCCAATAGTACACGGGTTTTACCGACTTTTTTGTTTTTTGACATTTTATTTATATTTGTATGGTTTAGGGTTTAGGGTTTTGGTTTTAGGGTTCATGGTTTTAGGTTTAGGGTTTAGGTAATGTTCTTGCATATGTAGTGAATATTCCTCATTTTTTTTCTTGGATTTATAGCCTATAAGTACACGGTTTCTACCGACTTTTTTGTTTTTCGACATTTTGTTTATTTTTGTAGGTTTTAGGGTTTAGGGTTTAGGGTTTCAGGTTTAGGGTTTAAGTAATGTTCTTGCATATGTAGGGAATATTCCTCATTTTTTTTCTTGGATTTATGGCCAATAGTACACGGGTTTTACCGACTTTTTTGTTTTTTGACATTTTATTTATATTTGTATGGTTTAGGGTTTAGGGTTTTGGTTTTAGGGTTTAGGGTTTTAGATTTAGGGTTTAGGTAATGTTCTTGCATATGTAGGGAATATTCCTCATTTTTTTTCTTGGATTTATGGCCTATAGTACACGGTTTCTACCGACTTTTTTGTTTTTCGACATTTTGTTTATATTTATAGGTTTTAGGGTTTAGGGTTTTGGTTTTAGGGTTTAGGGTTTCAGGTTTAGGGTTTAGGTAATGTTCTTGCATATGTAGGGAATATTCCTCCTTTTTTTTCTTGGATTTATGGCCAATAGTACACGGGTTTTACCGACTTTTTTGTTTTTTGACATTTTATTTATATTTGTATGGTTTAAGGTTTAGGGTTTTGGTTTTAGGGTTTATGGTTTTAGGTTTAGGGTTTAGGTAATGTTCTTGCATATGTAGGGAATATTCCTCATTTTTTTTCTTGGATTTATGGCCAATAGTACACGGGTTTTACCGACTTTTTTGTTTTTTGACATTTTGTTTATATTTATAGGTTTTAGGGTTTAGGGTTTTGGTTTTAGGGTTTAGGGTTTCAGGTTTAGGGTTTAGGTAATGTTCTTGCATATGTAGGGAATATTCCTCCTTTTTTTTCTTGGATTTATGGCCAATAGTACACGGGTTTTACCGACTTTTTTGTTTTTTGACATTTTATTTATATTTGTATGGTTTAGGGTTTAGGGTTTTGGTTTTAGGGTTCATGGTTTTAGGTTTAGGGTTTAGGTAATTTTCTTGCATATGTAGGGAATATTCCTCATTTTTTTTCTTGGATTTATAGCCTATAGTACACGGTTTCTACCGACTTTTTTGTTTTTCGACATTTTGTTTATTTTTGTAGGTTTTAGGGTTTAGGGTTTTGGTTTTAGGGTTTAGGGTTTCAGGTTTAGGGTTTAAGTAATGTTCTTGCATATGTAGAGAATATTCCTCATTTTTTTTCTTGGATTTATGGCCAATAGTACACGGGTTTTACCGACTTTTTTGTTTTTTGACATTTTATTTATATTTGTATGGTTTAGGGTTTAGGGTTTTGGTTTTAGGGTTTAGGGTTTTAGATTTAGGGTTTAGGTAATGTTGTTGCATATGTAGGGAATATTCCTCATTTTTTTTCTTGGATTTATGGCCAATAGTACACGGGTTTTACCGACTTTTTTGTTTTTTGACATTTTGTTTATATTTATAGGTTTTAGGGTTTAGGGTTTTGGTTTTAGGGTTTAGGGTTTCAGGTTTAGGGTTTAGGTAATGTTCTTGCATATGTAGGGAATATTCCTCCTTTTTTTTCTTGGATTTATGGCCAATAGTACACGGGTTTTACCGACTTTTTTGTTTTTTGACATTTTATTTATATTTGTATGGTTTAAGGTTTAGGGTTTTGGTTTTAGGGTTTATGGTTTTAGGTTTAGGGTTTAGGTAATGTTCTTGCATATGTAGGGAATATTCCTCATTTTTTTTCTTGGATTTATGGCCAATAGTACACGGGTTTTACCGACTTTTTTGTTTTTTGACATTTTGTTTATATTTATAGGTTTTAGGGTTTAGGGTTTTGGTTTTAGGGTTTAGGGTTTCAGGTTTAGGGTTTAGGTAATGTTCTTGCATATGTAGGGAATATTCCTCCTTTTTTTTCTTGGATTTATGGCCAATAGTACACGGGTTTTACCGACTTTTTTGTTTTTTGACATTTTATTTATATTTGTATGGTTTAGGGTTTAGGGTTTTGGTTTTAGGGTTCATGGTTTTAGGTTTAGGGTTTAGGTAATGTTCTTGCATATGTAGGGAATATTCCTCATTTTTTTTCTTGGATTTATAGCCTATAAGTACACGGTTTCTACCGACTTTTTTGTTTTTCGACATTTTGTTTATTTTTGTAGGTTTTAGGGTTTAGGGTTTAGGGTTTCAGGTTTAGGGTTTAAGTAATGTTCTTGCATATGTAGGGAATATTCCTCATTTTTTTTCTTGGATTTATGGCCAATAGTACACGGGTTTTACCGACTTTTTTGTTTTTTGACATTTTATTTATATTTGTATGGTTTAGGGTTTAGGGTTTTGGTTTTAGGGTTTAGGGTTTTAGATTTAGGGTTTAGGTAATGTTCTTGCATATGTAGGGAATATTCCTCATTTTTTTTCTTGGATTTATGGCCTATAGTACACGGTTTCTACCGACTTTTTTGTTTTTCGACATTTTGTTTATATTTATAGGTTTTAGGGTTTAGGGTTTTGGTTTTAGGGTTTAGGGTTTCAGGTTTAGGGTTTAGGTAATGTTCTTGCATATGTAGGGAATATTCCTCCTTTTTTTTCTTGGATTTATGGCCAATAGTACACGGGTTTTACCGACTTTTTTGTTTTTTGACATTTTATTTATATTTGTATGGTTTAAGGTTTAGGGTTTTGGTTTTAGGGTTTATGGTTTTAGGTTTAGGGTTTAGGTAATGTTCTTGCATATGTAGGGAATATTCCTCATTTTTTTTCTTGGATTTATGGCCAATAGTACACGGGTTTTACCGACTTTTTTGTTTTTTGACATTTTATTTATATTTGTATGGTTTAGGGTTTAGGGTTTTGGTTTTAGGGTTCATGGTTTTAGGTTTAGGGTTTAGGTAATTTTCTTGCATATGTAGGGAATATTCCTCATTTTTTTTCTTGGATTTATAGCCTATAGTACACGGTTTCTACCGACTTTTTTGTTTTTCGACATTTTGTTTATATTTATAGGTTTTAGGGTTTAGGGTTTTGGTTTTAGGGTTTAGGGTTTCAGGTTTAGGGTTTAGGTAATGTTCTTGCATATGTAGGGAATATTCCTCCTTTTTTTTCTTGGATTTATGGCCAATAGTACACGGGTTTTACCGACTTTTTTGTTTTTTGACATTTTATTTATATTTGTATGGTTTAGGGTTTAGGGTTTTGGTTTTAGGGTTCATGGTTTTAGGTTTAGGGTTTAGGTAATTTTCTTGCATATGTAGGGAATATTCCTCATTTTTTTTCTTGGATTTATAGCCTATAGTACACGGTTTCTACCGACTTTTTTGTTTTTCGACATTTTGTTTATTTTTGTAGGTTTTAGGGTTTAGGGTTTTGGTTTTAGGGTTTAGGGTTTCAGGTTTAGGGTTTAAGTAATGTTCTTGCATATGTAGAGAATATTCCTCATTTTTTTTCTTGGATTTATGGCCAATAGTACACGGGTTTTACCGACTTTTTTGTTTTTTGACATTTTATTTATATTTGTATGGTTTAGGGTTTAGGGTTTTGGTTTTAGGGTTTAGGGTTTTAGATTTAGGGTTTAGGTAATGTTGTTGCATATGTAGGGAATATTCCTCATTTTTTTTCTTGGATTTATGGCCAATAGTACACGGGTTTTACCGACTTTTTGTTTTTTGACATTTTATTTATATTTGTATGGTTTAGGGTTTAGGGTTTTGGTTTTAGGGTTCATGGTTTTAGGTTTAGGGTTTAGGTAATGTTCTTGCATATGTAGGGAATATTCCTCATTTTTTTTCTTGGATTTATAGCCTATAGTACACGGTTTCTACCGACTTTTTTGTTTTTCGACATTTTGTTTATTTTTCTAGGTTTTAGGGTTTAGGGTTTCAGGTTTAGGGTTTAGGTAATGTTCTTGCATATGTAGGGAATATTCCTCCTTTTTTTTCTTGGATTTATGGCCAATAGTACACGGGTTTTACCGACTTTTTGTTTTTTGACATTTTATTTATATTTGTATGGTTTAGGGTTTAGGGTTTTGGTTTTAGGGTTCATGGTTTTAGGTTTAGGGTTTAGGTAATGTTCTTGCATATGTAGGGAATATTCCTCATTTTTTTTCTTGGATTTATAGCCTATAGTACACGGTTTCTACCGACTTTTTTGTTTTTCGACATTTTGTTTATTTTTCTAGGTTTTAGGGTTTAGGGTTTAAGGTTTAGGGTTTAAGTAATGTTCTTGCATATGTAGGGAATATTCCTCATTTTTTTTCTTGGATTTATGGCCAATAGTACACGGGTTTTACCGACTTTTTTGTTTTTTGACCTTTTATTTATATTTGTATGGTTTAGGGATTAGGGTTTTGGTTTTAGGGTTTAGGGTTTCAGGTTTAGGGTTTAGGTAATGTTCTTGCATATGTAGGGAATATTCCTCATTTTTTTTCTTGGATTTATGGCCAATAGTACACGGGTTTTACCGACTTTTTTGTTTTTTGACATTTTATTTATATTTGTATGGTTTAGGGTTTAGGGTTTTGGTTTTAGGGTTTAGGGTTTCAGGTTTAGGGTTTAGGTAATGTTCTTGCATATGTAGGGAATATTCCTCATTTTTTTTCTTGGATTTATGGCCAATAGTACACGGGTTTTACCGACTTTTTTGTTTTTTGACCTTTTATTTATATTTGTATGGTTTAGGGTTTAGGGTTTTGGTTTTAGGGTTTAGGGTTTTAGATTTAGGGTTTAGGTAATGTTGTTGCATATGTAGGGAATATTCCTCATTTTTTTTCTTGGATTTATGGCCTATAGTACACGGTTTCTACCGACTTTTTTGTTTTTCGACATTTTGTTTATATTTATAGGTTTTAGGGTTTAGGGTTTTGGTTTTAGGGTTTAGGGTTTCAGGTTTATGGTTTAAGTAATGTTCTTGCATATGTAGGGAATATTCCTCATTTTTTTTCTTGGATTTATGGCCAATAGTACACGGGTTTTACCGACTTTTTTGTTTTTTGACATTTTATTTATATTTATAGGTTTTAGGGTTTTGGTTTTAGGGTTTAGGGTTTCAGGTTTAGGGTTTAGGTAATGTTCTTGCATATGTAGGGAATATTCCTCCTTTTTTTTCTTGGATTTATGGCCAATAGTACACGGGTTTTACCGACTTTTTTGTTTTTTGACATTTTATTTATATTTGTATGGTTTAGGGTTTAGGGTTTTGGTTTTAGGGTTCATGGTTTTAGGTTTAGGGTTTAGGTAATGTTCTTGCATATGTAGGGAATATTCCTCATTTTTTTTCTTGGATTTATAGCCTATAAGTACACGGTTTCTACCGACTTTTTTGTTTTTCGACATTTTGTTTATTTTTGTAGGTTTTAGGGTTTAGGGTTTAGGGTTTCAGGTTTAGGGTTTAAGTAATGTTCTTGCATATGTAGGGAATATTCCTCATTTTTTTTCTTGGATTTATGGCCAATAGTACACGGGTTTTACCGACTTTTTTGTTTTTTGACATTTTATTTATATTTGTATGGTTTAGGGTTTAGGGTTTTGGTTTTAGGGTTTAGGGTTTTAGATTTAGGGTTTAGGTAATGTTCTTGCATATGTAGGGAATATTCCTCATTTTTTTTCTTGGATTTATGGCCTATAGTACACGGTTTCTACCGACTTTTTTGTTTTTCGACATTTTGTTTATATTTATAGGTTTTAGGGTTTAGGGTTTTGGTTTTAGGGTTTAGGGTTTCAGGTTTAGGGTTTAGGTAATGTTCTTGCATATGTAGGGAATATTCCTCCTTTTTTTTCTTGGATTTATGGCCAATAGTACACGGGTTTTACCGACTTTTTTGTTTTTTGACATTTTATTTATATTTGTATGGTTTAAGGTTTAGGGTTTTGGTTTTAGGGTTTATGGTTTTAGGTTTAGGGTTTAGGTAATGTTCTTGCATATGTAGGGAATATTCCTCATTTTTTTTCTTGGATTTATGGCCAATAGTACACGGGTTTTACCGACTTTTTTGTTTTTTGACATTTTGTTTATATTTATAGGTTTTAGGGTTTAGGGTTTTGGTTTTAGGGTTTAGGGTTTCAGGTTTAGGGTTTAGGTAATGTTCTTGCATATGTAGGGAATATTCCTCCTTTTTTTTCTTGGATTTATGGCCAATAGTACACGGGTTTTACCGACTTTTTTGTTTTTTGACATTTTATTTATATTTGTATGGTTTAGGGTTTAGGGTTTTGGTTTTAGGGTTCATGGTTTTAGGTTTAGGGTTTAGGTAATTTTCTTGCATATGTAGGGAATATTCCTCATTTTTTTTCTTGGATTTATAGCCTATAGTACACGGTTTCTACCGACTTTTTTGTTTTTCGACATTTTGTTTATTTTTGTAGGTTTTAGGGTTTAGGGTTTTGGTTTTAGGGTTTAGGGTTTCAGGTTTAGGGTTTAAGTAATGTTCTTGCATATGTAGAGAATATTCCTCATTTTTTTTCTTGGATTTATGGCCAATAGTACACGGGTTTTACCGACTTTTTTGTTTTTTGACATTTTATTTATATTTGTATGGTTTAGGGTTTAGGGTTTTGGTTTTAGGGTTTAGGGTTTTAGATTTAGGGTTTAGGTAATGTTGTTGCATATGTAGGGAATATTCCTCATTTTTTTTCTTGGATTTATGGCCAATAGTACACGGGTTTTACCGACTTTTTTGTTTTTTGACATTTTATTTATATTTGTATGGTTTAGGGTTTAGGGTTTTGGTTTTAGGGTTTATGGTTTTAGGTTTAGGGTTTAGGTAATGTTGTTGCATATGTAGGGAATATTCCTCATTTTTTTTCTTGGATTTATGGCCAATAGTACACGGGTTTTACCGACTTTTTTGTTTTTTGACATTTTATTTATATTTGTATGGTTTAGGGTTTAGGGTTTTGGTTTTAGGGTTTAGGGTTTTAGATTTAGGGTTTAGGTAATGTTGTTGCATATGTAGGGAATATTCCTCATTTTTTTTCTTGGATTTATGGCCAATAGTACACGGGTTTTACCGACTTTTTTGTTTTTTGACATTTTATTTATATTTGTATGGTTTAGGGTTTAGGGTTTTGGTTTTAGGGTTTAGGGTTTTAGATTTAGGGTTTAGGTAATGTTGTTGCATATGTAGGGAATATTCCTCATTTTTTTTCTTGGATTTATGGCCTATAGTACACGGTTTCTACCGACTTTTTTGTTTTTCGACATTTTGTTTATATTTATAGGTTTTAGGGTTTAGGGTTTTGGTTTTAGGGTTTAGGGTTTCAGGTTTAGGGTTTAGGTAATGTTCTTGCATATGTAGGGAATATTCCTCCTTTTTTTTCTTGGATTTATGGCCAATAGTACACGGGTTTTACCGACTTTTTGTTTTTTGACATTTTATTTATATTTGTATGGTTTAGGGTTTAGGGTTTTGGTTTTAGGGTTCATGGTTTTAGGTTTAGGGTTTAGGTAATGTTCTTGCATATGTAGGGAATATTCCTCATTTTTTTTCTTGGATTTATAGCCTATAGTACACGGTTTCTACCGACTTTTTTGTTTTTCGACATTTTGTTTATTTTTCTAGGTTTTAGGGTTTAGGGTTTAAGGTTTAGGGTTTAAGTAATGTTCTTGCATATGTAGGGAATATTCCTCATTTTTTTTCTTGGATTTATGGCCAATAGTACACGGGTTTTACCGACTTTTTTGTTTTTTGACCTTTTATTTATATTTGTATGGTTTAGGGATTAGGGTTTTGGTTTTAGGGTTTAGGGTTTCAGGTTTAGGGTTTAGGTAATGTTCTTGCATATGTAGGGAATATTTCTCATTTTTTTTCTTGGATTTATGGCCAATAGTACACGGGTTTTACCGACTTTTTTGTTTTTTGACATTTTATTTATATTTGTATGGTTTAGGGTTTAGGGTTTTGGTTTTAGGGTTTAGGGTTTCAGGTTTAGGGTTTAGGTAATGTTCTTGCATATGTAGGGAATATTCCTCATTTTTTTTCTTGGATTTATGGCCAATAGTACACGGGTTTTACCGACTTTTTTGTTTTTTGACCTTTTATTTATATTTGTATGGTTTAGGGTTTAGGGTTTTGGTTTTAGGGTTTAGGGTTTTAGATTTAGGGTTTAGGTAATGTTGTTGCATATGTAGGGAATATTCCTCATTTTTTTTCTTGGATTTATGGCCTATAGTACACGGTTTCTACCGACTTTTTTGTTTTTCGACATTTTGTTTATATTTATAGGTTTTAGGGTTTAGGGTTTTGGTTTTAGGGTTTAGGGTTTCAGGTTTAGGGTTTAGGTAATGTTCTTGCATATGTAGGGAATATTCCTCCTTTTTTTTCTTGGATTTATGGCCAATAGTACACGGGTTTTACCGACTTTTTTGTTTTTTGACATTTTATTTATATTTGTATGGTTTAGGGTTTAGGGTTTTGGTTTTAGGGTTTATGGTTTCAGGTTTAGGGTTTAGGTAATGTTGTTGCATATGTAGGGAATATTCCTCATTTTTTTTCTTGGATTTATGGCCAATAGTACACGGGTTTTACCGACTTTTTTGTTTTTTGACATTTTATTTATATTTGTATGGTTTAGGGTTTAGGGTTTTGGTTTTAGGGTTTAGGGTTTTAGATTTAGGGTTTAGGTAATGTTGTTGCATATGTAGGGAATATTCCTCATTTTTTTTCTTGGATTTATGGCCTATAGTACACGGTTTCTACCGACTTTTTTGTTTTTCGACATTTTGTTTATATTTATAGGTTTTAGGGTTTAGGGTTTTGGTTTTAGGGTTTAGGGTTTCAGGTTTAGGGTTTAGGTAATGTTCTTGCATATGTAGGGAATATTCCTCATTTTTTTTCTTGGATTTATGGCCAATAGTACACGGGTTTTACCGACTTTTTGTTTTTTGACATTTTATTTATATTTGTTTGGTTTAGGGTTTAGGGTTTTGGTTTTAGGGTTCATGGTTTTAGGTTTAGGGTTTAGGTAATGTTCTTGCATATGTAGGGAATATTCCTCATTTTTTTTCTTGGATTTATGGCCTATAGTACACAGTTTCTACCGACTTTTTTGTTTTTCGACATTTTGTTTATATTTATAGGTTTTAGGGTTTAGGGTTTTGGTTTTAGTGTTTAGGGTTTCAGGTTTAGGGTTTAGGTAATGTTCTTTCATATGTAGGGAATATTCCTCCTTTTTTTTCTTGGATTTATGGCCAATAGTACACGGGTTTTACCGACTTTTTGTTTTTTGACATTTTATTTATATTTGTATGGTTTAGGGTTTAGGGTTTTGGTTTTAGGGTTCATGGTTTTAGGTTTAGGGTTTAGGTAATGTTCTTGCATATGTAGGGAATATTCCTCATTTTTTTTCTTGGATTTATAGCCTATAGTACACGGTTTCTACCGACTTTTTTGTTTTTCGACATTTTGTTTATTTTTTGTAGGTTTTAGGGTTTAGGGTTTAAGGTTTCGGGTTTAAGTAATGTTCTTGCATATGTAGGGAATATTCCTCATTTTTTTTCTTGGATTTATGGCCAATAGTACACGGGTTTTACCGACTTTTTTGTTTTTTGACCTTTTATTTATATTTGTATGGTTTAGGGATTAGGGTTTTGGTTTTAGGGTTTAGGGTTTCAGGTTTAGGGTTTAGGTAATGTTCTTGCATATGTAGGGAATATTCCTCATTTTTTTTCTTGGATTTATGGCCAATAGTAAACGGGTTTTACCGACTTTTTTGTTTTTTGACATTTTATTTATATTTGTATGGTTTAGGGTTTAGGGTTTTGGTTTTAGGGTCTAGGGTTTCAGGTTTAGGGTTTAGGTAATGTTCTTGCATATGTAGGGAATATTCCTCATTTTTTTTCTTGGATTTATGGCCAATAGTACACGGGTTTTACCGACTTTTTTGTTTTTTGACCTTTTATTTATATTTGTATGGTTTAGGGTTTAGGGTTTTGGTTTTAGGGTTTAGGGTTTTAGATTTAGGGTTTAGGTAATGTTGTTGCATATGTAGGGAATATTCCTCATTTTTTTTCTTGGATTTATGGCCTATAGTACACGGTTTCTACCGACTTTTTTGTTTTTCGACATTTTGTTTATATTTATAGGTTTTAGGGTTTAGGGTTTTGGTTTTAGGGTTTAGGGTTTCAGGTTTAGGGTTTAGGTAATGTTCTTTCATATGTAGGGAATATTCCTCCTTTTTTTTCTTGGATTTATGGCCAATAGGACACGGGTTTTACCGACTTTTTGTTTTTTGACATTTTATTTATATTTGTATGGTTTAGGGTTTAGGGTTTTGGTTTTAGGGTTTAGGGTTTTAGATTTAGGGTTTAGGTAATGTTGTTGCATATGTAGGGAATATTCCTCATTTTTTTTCTTGGATTTATGGCCTATAGTACACGGTTTCTACCGACTTTTTTGTTTTTCGACATTTTGTTTATATTTATAGGTTTTAGGGTTTAGGGTTTTGGTTTTAGGGTTTAGGGTTTCAGGTTTAGGGTTTAGGTAATGTTCTTGCATATGTAGGGAATATTCCTCCTTTTTTTTCTTGGATTTATGGCCTATTATAGTACACGGGTTTTACCGACTTTTTGTTTTTTGACATTTTATTTATATTTGTATGGTTTAGGGTTTAGGGTTTTGGTTTTAGGGTTCATGGTTTTAGGTTTAGGGTTTAGGTAATGTTCTTGCATATGTAGGGAATATTCCTCATTTTTTTTCTTGGATTTATAGCCTATAGTACACGGTTTCTACCGACTTTTTTGTTTTTCGACATTTTGTTTATTTTTCTAGGTTTTAGGGTTTAGGGTTTAAGGTTTAGGGTTTAAGTAATGTTCTTGCATATGTAGGGAATATTCCTCATTTTTTTTCTTGGATTTATGGCCAATAGTACACGGGTTTTACCGACTTTTTTGTTTTTTGACCTTTTATTTATATTTGTATGGTTTAGGGATTAGGGTTTTGGTTTTAGGGTTTAGGGTTTCAGGTTTAGGGTTTAGGTAATGTTCTTGCATATGTAGGGAATATTCCTCATTTTTTTTCTTGGATTTATGGCCAATAGTACACGGGTTTTACCGACTTTTTTGTTTTTTGACATTTTATTTATATTTGTATGGTTTAGGGTTTAGGGTTTTGGTTTTAGGGTTTAGGGTTTCAGGTTTAGGGTTTAGGTAATGTTCTTGCATATGTAGGGAATATTCCTCATTTTTTTTCCTGGATTTATGGCCAATAGTACACGGGTTTTACCGACTTTTTTGTTTTTTGACCTTTTATTTATATTTGTATGGTTTAGGGTTTAGGGTTTTGGTTTTAGGGTTTAGGGTTTTAGATTTAGGGTTTAGGTAATGTTGTTGCATATGTAGGGAATATTCCTCATTTTTTTTCTTGGATTTATGGCCTATAGTACACGGTTTCTACCGACTTTTTTGTTTTTCGACATTTTGTTTATATTTATAGGTTTTAGGGTTTAGGGTTTTGGTTTTAGGGTTTAGGGTTTCAGGTTTAGGGTTTAGGTAATGTTCTTGCATATGTAGGGAATATTCCTCCTTTTTTTTCTTGGATTTATGGCCAATAGTACACGGGTTTTACCGACTTTTTTGTTTTTTGACATTTTATTTATATTTGTATGGTTTAGGGTTTAGGGTTTTGGTTTTAGGGTTTATGGTTTCAGGTTTAGGGTTTAGGTAATGTTGTTGCATATGTAGGGAATATTCCTCATTTTTTTTCTTGGATTTATGGCCAATAGTACACGGGTTTTACCGACTTTTTTGTTTTTTGACATTTTATTTATATTTGTATGGTTTAGGGTTTAGGGTTTTGGTTTTAGGGTTTAGGGTTTTAGATTAGGGTTTAGGTAATGTTGTTGCATATGTAGGGAATATTCCTCATTTTTTTCTTGGATTTATGGCCTATAGTACACGGTTTCTACCGACTTTTTTGTTTTTCGACATTTTGTTTATATTTATAGGTTTTAGGGTTTAGGGTTTTGGTTTTAGGGTTTAGGGTTTCAGGTTTAGGGTTTAGGTAATGTTCTTGCATATGTAGGGAATATTCCTCATTTTTTTTCTTGGATTTATGGCCAATAGTACACGGGTTTTACCGACTTTTTGTTTTTTGACATTTTATTTATATTTGTTTGGTTTAGGGTTTAGGGTTTTGGTTTTAGGGTTCATGGTTTTAGGTTTAGGGTTTAGGTAATGTTCTTGCATATGTAGGGAATATTCCTCATTTTTTTTCTTGGATTTATGGCCTATAGTACACAGTTTCTACCGACTTTTTTGTTTTTCGACATTTTGTTTATATTTATAGGTTTTAGGGTTTAGGGTTTTGGTTTTAGTGTTTAGGGTTTCAGGTTTAGGGTTTAGGTAATGTTCTTTCATATGTAGGGAATATTCCTCCTTTTTTTTCTTGGATTTATGGCCAATAGTACACGGGTTTTACCGACTTTTTGTTTTTTGACATTTTATTTATATTTGTATGGTTTAGGGTTTAGGGTTTTGGTTTTAGGGTTCATGGTTTTAGGTTTAGGGTTTAGGTAATGTTCTTGCATATGTAGGGAATATTCCTCATTTTTTTTCTTGGATTTATAGCCTATAGTACACGGTTTCTACCGACTTTTTTGTTTTTCGACATTTTGTTTATTTTTTGTAGGTTTTAGGGTTTAGGGTTTAAGGTTTCGGGTTTAAGTAATGTTCTTGCATATGTAGGGAATATTCCTCATTTTTTTTCTTGGATTTATGGCCAATAGTACACGGGTTTTACCGACTTTTTTGTTTTTTGACCTTTTATTTATATTTGTATGGTTTAGGGATTAGGGTTTTGGTTTTAGGGTTTAGGGTTTCAGGTTTAGGGTTTAGGTAATGTTCTTGCATATGTAGGGAATATTCCTCATTTTTTTTCTTGGATTTATGGCCAATAGTAAACGGGTTTTACCGACTTTTTTGTTTTTTGACATTTTATTTATATTTGTATGGTTTAGGGTTTAGGGTTTTGGTTTTAGGGTCTAGGGTTTCAGGTTTAGGGTTTAGGTAATGTTCTTGCATATGTAGGGAATATTCCTCATTTTTTTTCTTGGATTTATGGCCAATAGTACACGGGTTTTACCGACTTTTTTGTTTTTTGACCTTTTATTTATATTTGTATGGTTTAGGGTTTAGGGTTTTGGTTTTAGGGTTTAGGGTTTTAGATTTAGGGTTTAGGTAATGTTGTTGCATATGTAGGGAATATTCCTCATTTTTTTTCTTGGATTTATGGCCTATAGTACACGGTTTCTACCGACTTTTTTGTTTTTCGACATTTTGTTTATATTTATAGGTTTTAGGGTTTAGGGTTTTGGTTTTAGGGTTTAGGGTTTCAGGTTTAGGGTTTAGGTAATGTTCTTTCATATGTAGGGAATATTCCTCCTTTTTTTTCTTGGATTTATGGCCAATAGGACACGGGTTTTACCGACTTTTTGTTTTTTGACATTCTATTTATATTTGTATGGTTTAGGGTTTAGGGTTTTGGTTTTAGGGTTTAGGGTTTTAGATTTAGGGTTTAGGTAGTGTTGTTGCATATGTAGGGAATATTCCTCATTTTTTTTCTTGGATTTATGGCCTATAGTACACGGTTTCTACCGACTTTTTTGTTTTTCGACATTTTGTTTATATTTATAGGTTTTAGGGTTTAGGGTTTTGGTTTTAGGGTTTAGGGTTTCAGGTTTAGGGTTTAGGTAATGTTCTTGCATATGTAGGGAATATTCCTCCTTTTTTTTCTTGGATTTATGGCCAATAGTACACGGGTTTTACCGACTTTTTTGTTTTTTGACATTTTATTTATATTTGTATGGTTTAGGGTTTAGGCTTTTGGTTTTAGGGTTTATGGTTTTAGGTTTAGGGTTTAGGTAATGTTGTTGCATATGTAGGGAATATTCCTCATTTTTTTTCTTGGATTTATGGCCAATAGTACACGGGTTTTACCGACTTTTTTGTTTTTTGACATTTTATTTATATTTGTATGGTTTAGGGTTTAGGGTTTTGGTTTTAGGGTTTAGGGTTTTAGATTTAGGGTTTAGGTAATGTTGTTGCATATGTAGGGAATATTCCTCATTTTTTTTCTTGGATTTATGGCCTATAGTACACGGTTTCTACCGACTTTTTTGTTTTTCGACATTTTGTTTATATTTATAGGTTTTAGGGTTTAGGGTTTTGGTTTTAGGGTTTAGGGTTTCAGGTTTAGGGTTTAGGTAATGTTCTTGCATATGTAGGGAATATTCCTCCTTTTTTTTCTTGGATTTATGGCCAATAGTACACGGGTTTTACCGACTTTTTGTTTTTTGACATTTTATTTATATTTGTATGGTTTAGGGTTTAGGGTTTTGGTTTTAGGGTTCATGGTTTTAGGTTTAGGGTTTAGGTAATGTTCTTGCATATGTAGGGAATATTCCTCATTTTTTTTCTTGGATTTATAGCCTATAGTACACGGTTTCTACCGACTTTTTTGTTTTTCGACATTTTGTTTATTTTTCTAGGTTTTAGGGTTTAGGGTTTAAGGTTTAGGGTTTAAGTAATGTTCTTGCATATGTAGGGAATATTCCTCATTTTTTTTCTTGGATTTATGGCCAATAGTACACGGGTTTTACCGACTTTTTTGTTTTTTGACCTTTTATTTATATTTGTATGGTTTAGGGATTAGGGTTTTGGTTTTAGGGTTTAGGGTTTCAGGTTTAGGGTTTAGGTAATGTTCTTGCATATGTAGGGAATATTCCTCATTTTTTTTCTTGGATTTATGGCCAATAGTACACGGGTTTTACCGACTTTTTTGTTTTTTGACATTTTATTTATATTTGTATGGTTTAGGGTTTAGGGTTTTGGTTTTAGGGTTTAGGGTTTCAGGTTTAGGGTTTAGGTAATGTTCTTGCATATGTAGGGAATATTCCTCATTTTTTTTCTTGGATTTATGGCCAATAGTACACGGGTTTTACCGACTTTTTTGTTTTTTGACCTTTTATTTATATTTGTATGGTTTAGGGTTTAGGGTTTTGGTTTTAGGGTTTAGGGTTTTAGATTTAGGGTTTAGGTAATGTTGTTGCATATGTAGGGAATATTCCTCATTTTTTTTCTTGGATTTATGGCCTATAGTACACGGTTTCTACCGACTTTTTTGTTTTTCGACATTTTGTTTATATTTATAGGTTTTAGGGTTTAGGGTTTTGGTTTTAGGATTTAGGGTTTCAGGTTTAGGGTTTAGGTAATGTTCTTGCATATGTAGGGAATATTCCTCCTTTTTTTTCTTGGATTTATGGCCAATAGTACACGGGTTTTACCGACTTTTTTGTTTTTTGACATTTTATTTATATTTGTATGGTTTAGGGTTTAGGGTTTTGGTTTTAGGGTTTATGGTTTTAGGTTTAGGGTTTAGGTAATGTTGTTGCATATGTAGGGAATATTCCTCATTTTTTTTCATGGATTTATGGCCAATAGTACACGGGTTTTACCGACTTTTTTGTTTTTTGACATTTTATTTATATTTGTATGGTTTAGGGTTTAGGGTTTTGGTTTTAGGGTTTAGGGTTTTAGATTTAGGGTTTAGGTAATGTTGTTGCATATGTAGGGAATATTCCTCATTTTTTTTCTTGGATTTATGGCCTATAGTACACGGTTTCTACCGACTTTTTTGTTTTTCGACATTTTTATATTTATAGGTTTTAGGGTTTAGGGTTTTGGTTTTAGGGTTTAGGGTTTCAGGTTTAGGGTTTAGGTAATGTTCTTGCATATGTAGGGAATATTCCTCCTTTTTTTTCTTGGATTTATGGCCAATAGTACACGGGTTTTACCGACTTTTTGTTTTTTGACATTTTATTTATATTTGTATGGTTTAGGGTTTAGGGTTTTGGTTTTAGGGTTCATGGTTTTAGGTTTAGGGTTTAGGTAATGTTCTTGCATATGTAGGGAATATTCCTCATTTTTTTTCTTGGATTTATAGCCTATAGTACACGGTTTCTACCGACTTTTTTGTTTTTCGACATTTTGTTTATTTTTCTAGGTTTTAGGGTTTAGGGTTTAAGGTTTAGGGTTTAAGTAATGTTCTTGCATATGTAGGGAATATTCCTCATTTTTTTTCTTGGATTTATGGCCAATAGTACACGGGTTTTACCGACTTTTTTTTTTTTGACCTTTTATTTATATTTGTATGGTTTAGGGATTAGGGTTTTGGTTTTAGGGTTTAGGGTTTCAGGTTTAGGGTTTAGGTAATGTTCTTGCATATTTAGGGAATATTCCTCATTTTTTTTCTTGGATTTATGGCCAATAGTACACGGGTTTTACCGACTTTTTTGTTTTTTGACATTTTATTTTTATTTGTATGGTTTAGGGTTTAGGGTTTTGGTTTTAGGGTTTAGGGTTTCAGGTTTAGGGTTTAGGTAATGTTCTTGCATATGTAGGGAATATTCCTCATTTTTTTTCTTGGATTTATGGCCAATAGTACACGGGTTTTACCGACTTTTTTGTTTTTTGACCTTTTATTTATATTTGTATGGTTTAGGGTTTAGGGTTTTGGTTTTAGGGTTTAGGGTTTTAGATTTAGGGTTTAGGTAATGTTGTTGCATATGTAGGGAATATTCCTCATTTTTTTTCTTGGATTTATGGCCTATAGTACACGGTTTCTACCGACTTTTTTGTTTTTCGACATTTTGTTTATATTTATAGGTTTTAGGGTTTAGGGTTTTGGTTTTAGGGTTTAGGGTTTCAGGTTTAGGGTTTAGGTAATGTTCTTGCATATGTAGGGAATATTCCTCCTTTTTTTTCTTGGATTTATGGCCACTAGTACACGGGTTTTACCGACTTTTTTGTTTTTTGACATTTTATTTATATTTGTATGGTTTAGGGTTTAGGGTTTTGGTTTTAGGGTTTATGGTTTCAGGTTTAGGGTTTAGGTAATGTTGTTGCATATGTAGGGAATATTCCTCATTTTTTTTCTTGGATTTATGGCCAATAGTACACGGGTTTTACCGACTTTTTTGTTTTTTGACATTTTATTTATATTTGTATGGTTTAGGGTTTAGGGTTTTGGTTTTAGGGTTTAGGGTTTTAGATTTAGGGTTTAGGTAATGTTGTTGCATATGTAGGGAATATTCCTCATTTTTTTTCTTGGATTTATGGCCTATAGTACACGGTTTCTACCGACTTTTTTGTTTTTCGACATTTTGTTTATATTTATAGGTTTTAGGGTTTAGGGTTTTGGTTTTAGGGTTTAGGGTTTCAGGTTTAGGGTTTAGGTAATGTTCTTGCATATGTAGGGAATATTCCTCATTTTTTTTCTTGGATTTATGGCCAATAGTACACGGGTTTTACCGACTTTTTGTTTTTTGACATTTTATTTATATTTGTATGGTTTAGGGTTTAGGGTTTTGGTTTTAGGGTTCATGGTTTTAGGTTTAGGGTTTAGGTAATGTTCTTGCATATGTAGGGAATATTCCTCATTTTTTTTCTTGGATTTATAGCCTATAGTACACGGTTTCTACCGACTTTTTTGTTTTTCGACATTTTGTTTATATTTATAGGTTTTAGGGTTTAGGGTTTTGGTTTTAGGGTTTAGGGTTTCAGGTTTAGGGTTTAGGTAATGTTCTTGCATATGTAGGGAATATTCCTCCTTTTTTTTCTTGGATTTATGGCCAATAGTACACGGGTTTTACCGACTTTTTTGTTTTTTGACATTTTATTTATATTTGTATGGTTTAGGGTTTAGGGTTTTGGTTTTAGGGTTTAGGGTTTTAGATTTAGGGTTTAGGTAATGTTGTTGCATATGTAGGGAATATTCCTCATTTTTTTTCTTGGATTTATGGCCTATAGTACACGGTTTCTACCGACTTTTTTGTTTTTCGACATTTTGTTTATATTTATAGGTTTTAGGGTTTAGGGTTTTGGTTTTAGGGTTTAGGGTTTCAGGTTTAGGGTTTAGGTAATGTTCTTGCATATGTAGGGAATATTCCTCCTTTTTTTTCTTGGATTTATGGCTAATAGTACACGGGTTTTACCGACTTTTTTGTTTTTTGACATTTTATTTATATTTGTATGGTTTAGGGTTTAGGGTTTTGGTTTTAGGGTTTATGGTTTTAGGTTTAGGGTTTAGGTAATGTTGTTGCATATGTAGGGAATATTCCTCATTTTTTTTCTTGGATTTATGGCCAATAGTACACGGGTTTTACCGACTTTTCTGTTTTTTGACATTTTATTTATATTTGTATGGCTTAGGGTTTAGGGTTTTGGTTTTAGGGTTTAGGGTTTTAGATTTAGGGCTTAGGTAATGTTCTTGCATATGTAGGGAATATTCCTCATTTTTTTTCTTGGATTTATGGCCTATAGTACACGGTTTCTACCGACTTTTTTGTTTTTCGATATTTTGTTTATATTTATAGGTTTTAGGGTTTAGGGTTTTGGTTTTAGGGTTTAGGGTTTCAGGTTTAGGGTTTAGGTAATGTTCTTGCATATGTAGGGAATATTCCTCCTTTTTTTTCTTGGATTTATGGCCAATAGTACACGGGTTTTACCGACTTTTTTGTTTTTTGACATTTTATTTATATTTGTATGGTTTAGGGTTTAGGGTTTTGGTTTTAGGGTTTAGGGTTTTAGATTTAGGGTTTAGGTAATGTTGTTGCATATGTAGGGAATATTCCTCATTTTTTTTCTTGGATTTATGGCCTATAGTACACGGTTTCTACCGACTTTTTTGTTTTTCGACATTTTGTTTATATTTATAGGTTTTAGGGTTTAGGGTTTTGGTTTTAGGGTTTAGGGTTTCAGGTTTAGGGTTTAGGTAATGTTCTTGCATATGTAGGGAATATTCCTCCTTTTTTTTCTTGGATTTATGGCCAATAGTACACGGGTTTTACCGACTTTTTGTTTTTTGACATTTTATTTATATTTGTATGGTTTAGGGTTTAGGGTTTTGGTTTTAGGGTTCATGGTTTTAGGTTTAGGGTTTAGGTAATGTTCTTGCATATGTAGGGAATATTCCTCATTTTTTTTCTTGGATTTATAGCCTATAGTACACGGTTTCTACCGACTTTTTTGTTTTTCGACATTTTGTTTATTTTTCTAGGTTTTAGGGTTTAGGGTTTAGGGTTTAGGGTTTAAGTAATGTTCTTGCATATGTAGGGAATATTCCTCATTTTTTTTCTTGGATTTATGGCCAATAGTACACGGGTTTTACCGACTTTTTTGTTTTTTGACCTTTTATTTATATTTGTATGGTTTAGGGATTAGGGTTTTGGTTTTAGGGTTTAGGGTTTCAGGTTTAGGGTTTAGGTAATGTTCTTGCATATTTAGGGAATATTCCTCATTTTTTTTCTTGGATTTATGGCCAATAGTACACGGGTTTTACCGACTTTTTTGTTTTTTGACATTTTATTTATATTTGTATGGTTTAGGGTTTAGGGTTTTGGTTTTAGGGTTTAGGGTTTCAGGTTTAGGGTTTAGGTAATGTTCTTGCATATGTAGGGAATATTCCTCATTTTTTTTCTTGGATTTATGGCCAATAGTACACGGGTTTTACCGACTTTTTTGTTTTTTGACCTTTTATTTATATTTGTATGGTTTAGGGTTTAGGGTTTTGGTTTTAGGGTTTAGGGTTTTAGATTTAGGGTTTAGGTAATGTTGTTGCATATGTAGGGAATATTCCTCATTTTTTTTCTTGGATTTATGGCCTATAGTACACGGTTTCTACCGACTTTTTTGTTTTTCGACATTTTGTTTATATTTATAGGTTTTAGGGTTTAGGGTTTTGGTTTTAGGGTTTAGGGTTTCAGGTTTAGGGTTTAGGTAATGTTCTTGCATATGTAGGGAATATTCCTCCTTTTTTTTCTTGGATTTATGGCCAATAGTACACGGGTTTTACCGACTTTTTTGTTTTTTGACATTTTATTTATATTTGTATGGTTTAGGGTTTAGGGTTTTGGTTTTAGGGTTTATGGTTTCAGGTTTAGGGTTTAGGTAATGTTGTTGCATATGTAGGGAATATTCCTCATTTTTTTTCTTGGATTTATGGCCAATAGTACACGGGTTTTACCGACTTTTTTGTTTTTTGACATTTTATTTATATTTGTATGGTTTAGGGTTTAGGGTTTTGGTTTTAGGGTTTATGGTTTTAGATTTAGGGTTTAGGTAATGTTGTTGCATATGTAGGGAATATTCCTCATTTTTTTTCTTGGATTTATGGCCAATAGTACACGGGTTTTACCGACTTTTCTGTTTTTTGACATTTTATTTATATTTGTATGGCTTAGGGTTTAGGGTTTTGGTTTTAGGGTTTAGGGTTTTAGATTTAGGGCTTAGGTAATGTTCTTGCATATGTAGGGAATATTCCTCATTTTTTTTCTTGGATTTATGGCCTATAGTACACGGTTTCTACCGACTTTTTTGTTTTTCGATATTTTGTTTATATTTATAGGTTTTAGGGTTTAGGGTTTTGGTTTTAGGGTTTAGGGTTTCAGGTTTAGGGTTTAGGTAATGTTCTTGCATATGTAGGGAATATTCCTCCTTTTTTTTCTTGGATTTATGGCCAATAGTACACGGGTTTTACCGACTTTTTTGTTTTTTGACATTTTATTTATATTTGTATGGTTTAGGGTTTAGGGTTTTGGTTTTAGGGTTTAGGGTTTTAGATTTAGGGTTTAGGTAATGTTGTTGCATATGTAGGGAATATTCCTCATTTTTTTTCTTGGATTTATGGCCTATAGTACACGGTTTCTACCGACTTTTTTGTTTTTCGACATTTTGTTTATATTTATAGGTTTTAGGGTTTAGGGTTTTGGTTTTAGGGTTTAGGGTTTCAGGTTTAGGGTTTAGGTAATGTTCTTGCATATGTAGGGAATATTCCTCCTTTTTTTTCTTGGATTTATGGCCAATAGTACACGGGTTTTACCGACTTTTTGTTTTTTGACATTTTATTTATATTTGTATGGTTTAGGGTTTAGGGTTTTGGTTTTAGGGTTCATGGTTTTAGGTTTAGGGTTTAGGTAATGTTCTTGCATATGTAGGGAATATTCCTCATTTTTTTTCTTGGATTTATAGCCTATAGTACACGGTTTCTACCGACTTTTTTGTTTTTCGACATTTTGTTTATTTTTCTAGGTTTTAGGGTTTAGGGTTTAGGGTTTAGGGTTTAAGTAATGTTCTTGCATATGTAGGGAATATTCCTCATTTTTTTTCTTGGATTTATGGCCAATAGTACACGGGTTTTACCGACTTTTTTGTTTTTTGACCTTTTATTTATATTTGTATGGTTTAGGGATTAGGGTTTTGGTTTTAGGGTTTAGGGTTTCAGGTTTAGGGTTTAGGTAATGTTCTTGCATATTTAGGGAATATTCCTCATTTTTTTTCTTGGATTTATGGCCAATAGTACACGGGTTTTACCGACTTTTTTGTTTTTTGACATTTTATTTATATTTGTATGGTTTAGGGTTTAGGGTTTTGGTTTTAGGGTTTAGGGTTTCAGGTTTAGGGTTTAGGTAATGTTCTTGCATATGTAGGGAATATTCCTCATTTTTTTTCTTGGATTTATGGCCAATAGTACACGGGTTTTACCGACTTTTTTGTTTTTTGACCTTTTATTTATATTTGTATGGTTTAGGGTTTAGGGTTTTGGTTTTAGGGTTTAGGGTTTTAGATTTAGGGTTTAGGTAATGTTGTTGCATATGTAGGGAATATTCCTCATTTTTTTTCTTGGATTTATGGCCTATAGTACACGGTTTCTACCGACTTTTTTGTTTTTCGACATTTTGTTTATATTTATAGGTTTTAGGGTTTAGGGTTTTGGTTTTAGGGTTTAGGGTTTCAGGTTTAGGGTTTAGGTAATGTTCTTGCATATGTAGGGAATATTCCTCCTTTTTTTTCTTGGATTTATGGCCAATAGTACACGGGTTTTACCGACTTTTTTGTTTTTTGACATTTTATTTATATTTGTATGGTTTAGGGTTTAGGGTTTTGGTTTTAGGGTTTATGGTTTCAGGTTTAGGGTTTAGGTAATGTTGTTGCATATGTAGGGAATATTCCTCATTTTTTTTCTTGGATTTATGGCCAATAGTACACGGGTTTTACCGACTTTTTTGTTTTTTGACATTTTATTTATATTTGTATGGTTTAGGGTTTAGGGTTTTGGTTTTAGGGTTTAGGGTTTTAGATTTAGGGTTTAGGTAATGTTGTTGCATATGTAGGGAATATTCCTCATTTTTTTTCTTGGATTTATGGCCTATAGTACACGGTTTCTACCGACTTTTTTGTTTTTCGACATTTTGTTTATATTTATAGGTTTTAGGGTTTAGGGTTTTGGTTTTAGGGTTTAGGGTTTCAGGTTTAGGGTTTAGGTAATGTTCTTGCATATGTAGGGAATATTCCTCCTTTTTTTTCTTGGATTTATGGCCAATAGTACACGGGTTTTACCGACTTTTTGTTTTTTGACATTTTAGTTATATTTGTATGGTTTAGGGTTTAGGGTTTTGGTTTTAGGGTTCATGGTTTTAGGTTTAGGGTTTAGGTAATGTTCTTGCATATGTAGGGAATATTCCTCATTTTTTTTCTTGGATTTATAGCCTATAGTACACGGTTTCTACCGACTTTTTTGTTTTTCGACATTTTGTTTATTTTTCTAGGTTTTAGGGTTTAGGGTTTAAGGTTTAGGGTTTAAGTAATGTTCTTGCATACGTAGGGAATATTCCTCATTTTTTTTCTTGGATTTATGGCCAATAGTACACGGGTTTTACCGACTTTTTTGTTTTTTGACCTTTTATTTATATTTGTATGGTTTAGGGATTAGGGTTTTGGTTTTAGGGTTTAGGGTTTCAGGTTTAGGGTTTAGGTAATGTTCTTGCATATTTAGGGAATATTCCTCATTTTTTTTCTTGGATTTATGGCCAATAGTACACGGGTTTTACCGACTTTTTTGTTTTTTGACATTTTATTTATATTTGTATGGTTTAGGGTTTAGGGTTTTGGTTTTAGGGTTTAGGGTTTCAGGTTTAGGGTTTAGGTAATGTTCTTGCATATGTAGGGAATATTCCTCATTTTTTTTCTTGGATTTATGGCCAATAGTACACGGGTTTTACCGACTTTTTTGTTTTTTGACCTTTTATTTATATTTGTATGGTTTAGGGTTTAGGGTTTTGGTTTTAGGGTTTAGGGTTTTAGATTTAGGGTTTAGGTAATGTTGTTGCATATGTAGGGAATATTCCTCATTTTTTTTCTTGGATTTATGGCCTATAGTACACGGTTTCTACCGACTTTTTTGTTTTTCGACATTTTGTTTATATTTATAGGTTTTAGGGTTTAGGGTTTTGGTTTTAGGGTTTAGGGTTTCAGGTTTAGGGTTTAGGTAATGTTCTTGCATATGTAGGGAATATTCCTCCTTTTTTTTCTTGGATTTATGGCCAATAGTACACGGGTTTTACCGACTTTTTTGTTTTTTGACATTTTATTTATATTTGTATGGTTTAGGGTTTAGGGTTTTGGTTTTAGGGTTTATGGTTTCAGGTTTAGGGTTTAGGTAATGTTGTTGCATATGTAGGGAATATTCCTCATTTTTTTTCTTGGATTTATGGCCAATAGTACGCGGGTTTTACCGACTTTTTTGTTTTTTGACATTTTATTTATATTTGTATGGTTTAGGGTTTAGGGTTTTGGTTTTAGGGTTTAGGGTTTTAGATTTAGGGTTTAGGTAATGTTGTTGCATATGTAGGGAATATTCCTCATTTTTTTTCTTGGATTTATGGCCTATAGTACACGGTTTCTACCGACTTTTTTGTTTTTCGACATTTTGTTTATATTTATAGGTTTTAGGGTTTAGGGTTTTGGTTTTAGGGTTTAGGGTTTCAGGTTTAGGGTTTAGGTAATGTTCTTGCATATGTAGGGAATATTCCTCATTTTTTTTCTTGGATTTATGGCCAATAGTACACGGGTTTTACCGACTTTTTGTTTTTTGACATTTTATTTATATTTGTATGGTTTAGGGTTTAGGGTTTTGGTTTTAGGGTTCATGGTTTTAGGTTTAGGGTTTAGGTAATGTTCTTGCATATGTAGGGAATATTCCTCATTTTTTTTCTTGGATTTATAGCCTATAGTACACGGTTTCTACCGACTTTTTTGTTTTTCGACATTTTGTTTATATTTATAGGTTTTAGGGTTTAGGGTTTTGGTTTTAGGGTTTAGGGTTTCAGGTTTAGGGTTTAGGTAATGTTCTTGCATATGTAGGGAATATTCCTCCTTTTTTTTCTTGGATTTATGGCCAATAGTACACGGGTTTTACCGACTTTTTTGGTTTTTGACATTTTATTTATATTTGTATGGTTTAGGGTTTAGGGTTTTGGTTTTAGGGTTTAGGGTTTTAGATTTAGGGTTTAGGTAATGTTGTTGCATATGTAGGGAATATTCCTCATTTTTTTTCTTGGATTTATGGCCTATAGTACACGGTTTCTACCGACTTTTTTGTTTTTCGACATTTTGTTTATATTTATAGGTTTTAGGGTTTAGGGTTTTGGTTTTAGGGTTTAGGGTTTCAGGTTTAGGGTTTAGGTAATGTTCTTGCATATGTAGGGAATATTCCTCCTTTTTTTTCTTGGATTTATGGCTAATAGTACACGGGTTTTACCGACTTTTTTGTTTTTTGACATTTTATTTATATTTGTATGGTTTAGGGTTTAGGGTTTTGGTTTTAGGGTTTATGGTTTTAGGTTTAGGGTTTAGGTAATGTTGTTGCATATGTAGGGAATATTCCTCATTTTTTTTCTTGGATTTATGGCCAATAGTACACGGGTTTTACCGACTTTTCTGTTTTTTGACATTTTATTTATATTTGTATGGCTTAGGGTTTAGGGTTTTGGTTTTAGGGTTTAGGGTTTTAGATTTAGGGCTTAGGTAATGTTCTTGCATATGTAGGGAATATTCCTCATTTTTTTTCTTGGATTTATGGCCTATAGTACACGGTTTCTACCGACTTTTTTGTTTTTCGATATTTTGTTTATATTTATAGGTTTTAGGGTTTAGGGTTTTGGTTTTAGGGTTTAGGGTTTCAGGTTTAGGGTTTAGGTAATGTTCTTGCATATGTAGGGAATATTCCTCCTTTTTTTTCTTGGATTTATGGCCAATAGTACACGGGTTTTACCGACTTTTTTGTTTTTTGACATTTTATTTATATTTGTATGGTTTAGGGTTTAGGGTTTTGGTTTTA
Organism: Primula vulgaris; assembly: GCA_963920805.1. Classification (NCBI taxonomy): domain Eukaryota; kingdom Viridiplantae; phylum Streptophyta; class Magnoliopsida; order Ericales; family Primulaceae; genus Primula; species Primula vulgaris. The sequence continues at coordinate 16,318,379 of OY987219.1, forward strand.
GGGTTTAGGGTTTTAGATTTAGGGTTTAGGTAATGTTCTTGCATATGTAGGGAATATTCCTCATTTTTTTCTTGGATTTATGGCCTATAGTACACGGTTTCTACCGACTTTTTTGTTTTTCGACATTTTGTTTATATTTATAGGTTTTAGGGTTTAGGGTTTTGGTTTTAGGGTTTAGGGTTTCAGGTTTAGGGTTTAGGTAATGTTCTTGCATATGTAGGGAATATTCCTCCTTTTTTTTCTTGGATTTATGGCCAATAGTACACGGGTTTTACCGACTTTTTTGTTTTTTGACATTTTATTTATATTTGTATGGTTTAGGGTTTAGGGTTTTGGTTTTAGGGTTTATGGTTTTAGGTTTAGGGTTTAGGTAATGTTCTTGCATATGTAGGGAATATTCCTCATTTTTTTTCTTGGATTTATGGCCTATAGTACACGGTTTCTACCGACTTTTTTGTTTTTCGACATTTTGTTTATATTTATAGGTTTTAGGGTTTAGGGTTTTGGTTTTAGGGTTTAGGGTTTCAGGTTTAGGGTTTAGGTAATGTTCTTGCATATGTAGGGAATATTCCTCCTTTTTTTTCTTGGATTTATGGCTAATAGTACACGGGTTTTACCGACTTTTTTGTTTTTTGACATTTTATTTATATTTGTATGGTTTAGGGTTTAGGGTTTTGGTTTTAGGGTTTATGGTTTTAGGTTTAGGGTTTAGGTAATGTTGTTGCATATGTAGGGAATATTCCTCATTTTTTTTCTTGGATTTATGGCCAATAGTACACGGGTTTTACCGACTTTTCTGTTTTTTGACATTTTATTTATATTTGTATGGCTTAGGGTTTAGGGTTTTGGTTTTAGGGTTTAGGGTTTTAGATTTAGGGCTTAGGTAATGTTCTTGCATATGTAGGGAATATTCCTCCTTTTTTTTCTTGGATTTATGGCCAATAGTACACGGGTTTTACCGACTTTTTGTTTTTTGACATTTTAGTTATATTTGTATGGTTTAGGGTTTAGGGTTTTGGTTTTAGGGTTCATGGTTTTAGGTTTAGGGTTTAGGTAATGTTCTTGCATATGTAGGGAATATTCCTCATTTTTTTTCTTGGATTTATAGCCTATAGTACACGGTTTCTACCGACTTTTTTGTTTTTCGACATTTTGTTTATTTTTCTAGGTTTTAGGGTTTAGGGTTTAAGGTTTAGGGTTTAAGTAATGTTCTTGCATATGTAGGGAATATTCCTCATTTTTTTTCTTGGATTTATGGCCAATAGTACACGGGTTTTACCGACTTTTTTGTTTTTTGACCTTTTATTTATATTTGTATGGTTTAGGGATTAGGGTTTTGGTTTTAGGGTTTAGGGTTTCAGGTTTAGGGTTTAGGTAATGTTCTTGCATATTTAGGGAATATTCCTCATTTTTTTTCTTGGATTTATGGCCAATAGTACACGGGTTTTACCGACTTTTTTGTTTTTTGACATTTTATTTATATTTGTATGGTTTAGGGTTTAGGGTTTTGGTTTTAGGGTTTAGGGTTTCAGGTTTAGGGTTTAGGTAATGTTCTTGCATATGTAGGGAATATTCCTCATTTTTTTTCTTGGATTTATGGCCAATAGTACACGGGTTTTACCGACTTTTTTGTTTTTTGACCTTTTATTTATATTTGTATGGTTTAGGGTTTAGGGTTTTGGTTTTAGGGTTTAGGGTTTTAGATTTAGGGTTTAGGTAATGTTGTTGCATATGTAGGGAATATTCCTCATTTTTTTTCTTGGATTTATGGCCTATAGTACACGGTTTCTACCGACTTTTTTGTTTTTCGACATTTTGTTTATATTTATAGGTTTTAGGGTTTAGGGTTTTGGTTTTAGGGTTTAGGGTTTCAGGTTTAGGGTTTAGGTAATGTTCTTGCATATGTAGGGAATATTCCTCCTTTTTTTTCTTGGATTTATGGCCAATAGTACACGGGTTTTACCGACTTTTTTGTTTTTTGACATTTTATTTATATTTGTATGGTTTAGGGTTTAGGGTTTTGGTTTTAGGGTTTATGGTTTCAGGTTTAGGGTTTAGGTAATGTTGTTGCATATGTAGGGAATATTCCTCATTTTTTTTCTTGGATTTATGGCCAATAGTACGCGGGTTTTACCGACTTTTTTGTTTTTTGACATTTTATTTATATTTGTATGGTTTAGGGTTTAGGGTTTTGGTTTTAGGGTTTAGGGTTTTAGATTTAGGGTTTAGGTAATGTTGTTGCATATGTAGGGAATATTCCTCATTTTTTTTCTTGGATTTATGGCCTATAGTACACGGTTTCTACCGACTTTTTTGTTTTTCGACATTTTGTTTATATTTATAGGTTTTAGGGTTTAGGGTTTTGGTTTTAGGGTTTAGGGTTTCAGGTTTAGGGTTTAGGTAATGTTCTTGCATATGTAGGGAATATTCCTCATTTTTTTTCTTGGATTTATGGCCAATAGTACACGGGTTTTACCGACTTTTTGTTTTTTGACATTTTATTTATATTTGTATGGTTTAGGGTTTAGGGTTTTGGTTTTAGGGTTCATGGTTTTAGGTTTAGGGTTTAGGTAATGTTCTTGCATATGTAGGGAATATTCCTCATTTTTTTTCTTGGATTTATAGCCTATAGTACACGGTTTCTACCGACTTTTTTGTTTTTCGACATTTTGTTTATATTTATAGGTTTTAGGGTTTAGGGTTTTGGTTTTAGGGTTTAGGGTTTCAGGTTTAGGGTTTAGGTAATGTTCTTGCATATGTAGGGAATATTCCTCCTTTTTTTTCTTGGATTTATGGCCAATAGTACACGGGTTTTACCGACTTTTTTGGTTTTTGACATTTTATTTATATTTGTATGGTTTAGGGTTTAGGGTTTTGGTTTTAGGGTTTAGGGTTTTAGATTTAGGGTTTAGGTAATGTTGTTGCATATGTAGGGAATATTCCTCATTTTTTTTCTTGGATTTATGGCCTATAGTACACGGTTTCTACCGACTTTTTTGTTTTTCGACATTTTGTTTATATTTATAGGTTTTAGGGTTTAGGGTTTTGGTTTTAGGGTTTAGGGTTTCAGGTTTAGGGTTTAGGTAATGTTCTTGCATATGTAGGGAATATTCCTCCTTTTTTTTCTTGGATTTATGGCTAATAGTACACGGGTTTTACCGACTTTTTTGTTTTTTGACATTTTATTTATATTTGTATGGTTTAGGGTTTAGGGTTTTGGTTTTAGGGTTTATGGTTTTAGGTTTAGGGTTTAGGTAATGTTGTTGCATATGTAGGGAATATTCCTCATTTTTTTTCTTGGATTTATGGCCAATAGTACACGGGTTTTACCGACTTTTCTGTTTTTTGACATTTTATTTATATTTGTATGGCTTAGGGTTTAGGGTTTTGGTTTTAGGGTTTAGGGTTTTAGATTTAGGGCTTAGGTAATGTTCTTGCATATGTAGGGAATATTCCTCATTTTTTTTCTTGGATTTATGGCCTATAGTACACGGTTTCTACCGACTTTTTTGTTTTTCGATATTTTGTTTATATTTATAGGTTTTAGGGTTTAGGGTTTTGGTTTTAGGGTTTAGGGTTTCAGGTTTAGGGTTTAGGTAATGTTCTTGCATATGTAGGGAATATTCCTCCTTTTTTTTCTTGGATTTATGGCCAATAGTACACGGGTTTTACCGACTTTTTTGTTTTTTGACATTTTATTTATATTTGTATGGTTTAGGGTTTAGGGTTTTGGTTTTAGGGTTTAGGGTTTTAGATTTAGGGTTTAGGTAATGTTCTTGCATATGTAGGGAATATTCCTCATTTTTTTTCTTGGATTTATGGCCTATAGTACACGGTTTCTACCGACTTTTTTGTTTTTCGACATTTTGTTTATATTTATAGGTTTTAGGGTTTAGGGTTTTGGTTTTAGGGTTTAGGGTTTCAGGTTTAGGGTTTAGGTAATGTTCTTGCATATGTAGGGAATATTCCTCCTTTTTTTTCTTGGATTTATGGCCAATAGTACACGGGTTTTACCGACTTTTTTGTTTTTTGACATTTTATTTATATTTGTATGGTTTAGGGTTTAGGGTTTTGGTTTTAGGGTTTATGGTTTTAGGTTTAGGGTTTAGGTAATGTTCTTGCATATGTAGGGAATATTCCTCATTTTTTTTCTTGGATTTATGGCCTATAGTACACGGTTTCTACCGACTTTTTTGTATTTCGACATTTTGTTTATATTTATAGGTTTTAGGGTTTAGGTTTTGGTTTTAGGGTTTAGGGTTTCAGGTTTAGGGTTTAGGTAATGTTCTTGCATATGTAGGGAATATTCCTCCTTTTTTTTCTTGGATTTATGGCCAATAGTACACGGGTTTTACCGACTTTTTTGTTTTTTGACATTTTATTTATATTTGTATGGTTTAGGGTTTAGGGTTTTGGTTTTAGGGTTCATGGTTTTAGGTTTAGGGTTTAGGTAATGTTCTTGCATATGTAGGGAATATTCCTCATTTTTTTTCTTGGATTTATAGCCTATAGTACACGGTTTCTACCGACTTTTTTGTTTTTCGACATTTTGTTTATTTTTGTAGGTTTTAGGGTTTAGGGTTTTGGTTTTAGGGTTTAGGGTTTCAGGTTTAGGGTTTAAGTAATGTTCTTGCATATGTAGGGAATATTCCTCATTTTTTTTCTTGGATTTATGGCCAATAGTACACGGGTTTTACCGACTTTTTTGTTTTTTGACATTTTATTTATATTTGTATGGTTTAGGGTTTAGGGTTTTGGTTTTAGGGTTCATGGTTTTAGGTTTAGGGTTTAGGTAATGTTCTTGCATATGTAGGGAATATTCCTCATTTTTTTTCTTGGATTTATAGCCTATATTACACGGTTTCTACCGACTTTTTTGTTTTTCGACATTTTGTTTATTTTTGTAGGTTTTAGGGTTTAGGGTTTCAGGTTTAGGGTTTAAGTAATGTTCTTTCATATGTAGGGAATATTCCTCATTTTTTTTCTTGGATTTATGCCCAATAGTACACGGGTTTTACCGACTTTTTTGTTTTTTGACATTTTATTTATATTTGTATGGTTTAGGGTTTAGGGTTTTGGTTTTAGGGTTTAGGGTTTTAGATTTAGGGTTTAGGTAATGTTGTTGCATATGTAGGGAATATTCCTCATTTTTTTTCTTGGATTTATGGCCTATAGTACACGGTTTCTACCGACTTTTTTGTTTTTCGACATTTTGTTTATATTTATAGGTTTTAGGGTTTAGGGTTTTTGTTTTAGGGTTTAGGTAATGTTCTTGCATATGTAGGGAATATTCCTCCTTTTTTTTCTTGGATTTATGGCCAATAGTACACGGGTTTTACCGACTTTTTTGTTTTTTGACATTTTATTTATATTTGTATGGTTTAGGGTTTAGGGTTTTGGTTTTAGGGTTTATGGTTTTAGGTTTAGGGTTTAGGTAATGTTCTTGCATATGTAGGGAATATTCCTCATTTTTTTTCTTGGATTTATGGCCTATAGTACACGGTTTCTACCGACTTTTTTGTATTTCGACATTTTGTTTATATTTATAGGTTTTAGGGTTTAGGTTTTGGTTTTAGGGTTTAGGGTTTCAGGTTTAGGGTTTAGGTAATGTTCTTGCATATGTAGGGAATATTCCTCCTTTTTTTTCTTGGATTTATGGCCAATAGTACACGGGTTTTACCGACTTTTTTGTTTTTTGACATTTTATTTATATTTGTATGGTTTAGGGTTTAGGGTTTTGGTTTTAGGGTTCATGGTTTTAGGTTTAGGGTTTAGGTAATGTTCTTGCATATGTAGGGAATATTCCTCATTTTTTTTCTTGGATTTATAGCCTATAGTACACGGTTTCTACCGACTTTTTTGTTTTTCGACATTTTGTTTATTTTTGTAGGTTTTAGGGTTTAGGGTTTTGGTTTTAGGGTTTAGGGTTTCAGGTTTAGGGTTTAAGTAATGTTCTTGCATATGTAGGGAATATTCCTCATTTTTTTTCTTGGATTTATGGCCAATAGTACACGGGTTTTACCGACTTTTTTGTTTTTTGACATTTTATTTATATTTGTATGGTTTAGGGTTTAGGGTTTTGGTTTTAGGGTTCATGGTTTTAGGTTTAGGGTTTAGGTAATGTTCTTGCATATGTAGGGAATATTCCTCATTTTTTTTCTTGGATTTATAGCCTATATTACACGGTTTCTACCGACTTTTTTGTTTTTCGACATTTTGTTTATTTTTGTAGGTTTTAGGGTTTAGGGTTTCAGGTTTAGGGTTTAAGTAATGTTCTTTCATATGTAGGGAATATTCCTCATTTTTTTTCTTGGATTTATGCCCAATAGTACACGGGTTTTACCGACTTTTTTGTTTTTTGACATTTTATTTATATTTGTATGGTTTAGGGTTTAGGGTTTTGGTTTTAGGGTTTAGGGTTTTAGATTTAGGGTTTAGGTAATGTTGTTGCATATGTAGGGAATATTCCTCATTTTTTTTCTTGGATTTATGGCCTATAGTACACGGTTTCTACCGACTTTTTTGTTTTTCGACATTTTGTTTATATTTATAGGTTTTAGGGTTTAGGGTTTTTGTTTTAGGGTTTAGGTAATGTTCTTGCATATGTAGGGAATATTCCTCCTTTTTTTTCTTGGATTTATGGCCAATAGTACACGGGTTTTACCGACTTTTTTGTTTTTTGACATTTTATTTATATTTGTATGGTTTAGGGTTTAGGGTTTTGGTTTTAGGGTTTATGGTTTTAGGTTTAGGTAATGTTCTTGCATATGTAGGGAATATTCCTCATTTTTTTTCTTGGATTTATGGCCTATAGTACACGGTTTCTACCGACTTTTTTGTATTTCGACATTTTGTTTATATTTATAGGTTTTAGGGTTTAGGGTTTTGGTTTTAGGGTTTAGGGTTTCAGGTTTAGGGTTTAGGTAATGTTCTTGCATATGTAGGGAATATTCCTCCTTTTTTTTCTTGGATTTATGGCCAATAGTACACGGGTTTTACCGACTTTTTTGTTTTTTGACATTTTATTTATATTTGTAAGGTTTAGGGTTTAGGGTTTTGGTTTTAGGGTTCATGGTTTTAGGTTTAGGGTTTAGGTAATGTTCTTGCATATGTAGGGAATATTCCTCATTTTTTTTCTTGGATTTATAGCCTATATTACACGGTTTCTACCGACTTTTTTGTTTTTCGACATTTTGTTTATTTTTGTAGGTTTTAGGGTTTAGGGTTTCAGGTTTAGGGTTTAAGTAATGTTCTTTCATATGTAGGGAATATTCCTCATTTTTTTTCTTGGATTTATGGCCAATAGTACACGGGTTTTACCGACTTTTTTGTTTTTTGACATTTTATTTATATTTGTATGGTTTAGGGTTTAGGGTTTTGGTTTTAGGGTTTAGGGTTTTAGATTTAGGGTTTAGGTAATGTTGTTGCATATGTAGGGAATATTCCTCATTTTTTTTCTTGGATTTATGGCCTATAGTACACGGTTTCTACCGACTTTTTTGTTTTTCGACATTTTGTTTATATTTATAGGTTTTAGGGTTTAGGGTTTTTGTTTTAGGGTTTAGGTAATGTTCTTGCATATGTAGGGAATATTCCTCCTTTTTTTTCTTGGATTTATGGCCAATAGTACACGGGTTTTACCGACTTTTTTGTTTTTTGACATTTTATTTATATTTGTATGGTTTAGGGTTTAGGGTTTTGGTTTTAGGGTTTATGGTTTTAGGTTTAGGGTTTAGGTAATGTTGTTGCATATGTAGGGAATATTCCTCATTTTTTTTCTTGGATTTATGGCCTATAGTACACGGTTTCTACCGACTTTTTTTTTCTCGACATTTTGTTTATATTTATAGGTTTTAGGGTTTAGGGTTTTGGTTTTAGGGATTAGGGTTTCTGGTTTAGGGTTTAGGTAATGTTCTTGCATATGTAGGGAATATTCCTCCTTTTTTTTCTTGGATTTATGGCCAATAGTACACGGGTTTTACCGACTTTTTTGTTTTTTGACATTTTATTTATATTTGTATGTTTTAGGGTTTAGGGTTTTGGTTTTAGGGTTCATGGTTTTAGGTTTAGGGTTTAGGTAATGTTCTTGCATATGTAGGGAATATTCCTCATTTTTTTTCTTGGATTTATAGCCTATAGTACACGGTTTCTACCGACTTTTTTGTTTTTCGACATTTTGTTTATTTTTGTAGGTTTTAGGGTTTAGGGTTTTGGTTTTAGGGTTTAGGGTTTAGGGTTTAGGGTTTAAGTAATGTTCTTGCATATGTAGGGAATATTCCTCCTTTTTTTTCTTGGATTTATGGCCTATAGTACACGGTTTCTACCGACTTTTTTGTTTTTCGACATTTTGTTTATATTTATAAGTTTTAGGGTTTAGGGTTTTTGTTTTAGGGTTTAGGTAATGTTCTCGCATATGTAGGGAATATTCCTCCTTTTTTTTCTTGGATTTATGGCCAATAGTACACGGGTTTTACCGACTTTTTTGTTTTTTGACATTTTATTTATATTTGTATGGTTTAGGGTTTAGGGTTTTGGTTTTAGGGTTTATGGTTGTAGGTTTAGGGTTTAGGTAATGTTGTTGCATATGTAGGGAATATTCCTCATTTTTTTTCTTGGATTTATGGCCTATAGTACACGGTTTCTACCGACTTTTTTGTTTTTCGACATTTTGTTTATATTTATAGGTTTTAGGGTTTAGGGTTTTGGTTTTAGGGTTTAGGGTTTCAGGTTTAGGGTTTAGGTAATGTTCTTGCATATGTAGGGAATATTCCTCCTTTTTTTTCTTGGATTTATGGCCAATAGTACACGGGTTTTACCGACTTTTTTGTTTTTTGACATTTTATTTATATTTGTATGGTTTAGGGTTAAGGGTTTTGGTTTTAGGGTTTATGGTTTTAGGTTTAGGGTTTAGGTAATGTTGTAGCATATGTAGGGAATATTCCTCATTTTTTTTCTTGGATTTATGGCCTAATAGTACACGGTTTCTACCGACTTTTTTGTTTTTCGACATTTTGTTTATATTTATAGGTTTTAGGGTTTAGGGTTTTGGTTTTAGGGTTTAGGGTTTCAGGTTTAGGGTTTAGGTAATGTTCTTGCATATGTAGGGAATATTCCTCCTTTTTTTTCTTGGATTTATGGCCAATAGTACACGGGTTTTACCGACTTTTTTGTTTTTTGACATTTTATTTATATTTGTATGGTTTAGGGTTTAGGGTTTTGGTTTTAGGGTTCATGGTTTTAGGTTTACGGTTTAGGTAATGTTCTTGCATATGTAGGGAATATTCCTCATTTTTTTTCTTGGATTTATAGCCTATAGTACACGGTTTCTACCGACTTTTTTGTTTTTCGACATTTTGTTTATTTTTGTAGGTTTTAGGGTTTAGGGTTTTGGTTTTAGGGTTTAGGGTTTAGGGTTTAAGTAATCTTCTTGCATATGTAGGGAATATTCCTCATTTTTTTTCTTGGATTTATGGCCAATAGTACACGGGTTTTACCGACTTTTTTGTTTTTTGACATTTTATTTATATTTGTATGGTTTAGGGTTTAAGGTTTTGGTTTTGGGGTTTAGGGTTTTAGATTTAGGGTTTAGGTAATGTTGTTGCATATGTAGGGAATATTCCTCATTTTTTTTCTTGGATTTATGGCCTATAGTACACGGTTTCTACCGACTTTTTTGTTTTTCGACATTTTGTTTATATTTATAGGTTTTAGGGTTTAGGGTTTTTGTTTTAGGGTTTAGGTAATGTTCTTGAATATGTAGGGAATATTCCTCCTTTTTTTTCTTGGATTTATGGCCAATAGTACACGGGTTTTACCGACTTTTTTGTTTTTTGACATTTTATTTATATTTCTATGGTTTAGGGTTTAGGGTTTTGGTTTTAGGGTTTATGGTTTTAGGTTTAGGGTTTAGGTAATGTTGTTGCATATGTAGGGAATATTCCTCATTTTTTTTCTTGGATTTATGGCCTATAGTACACGGTTTCTACCGACTTTTTTTTTTCCAACATTTTGTTTATATTTATAGGTTTTAGGGTTTAGGGTTTTGGTTTTAGGGTTTAGGGTTTCAGGTTTAGGGTTTAGGTAATGTTCTTGCATATGTAGGGAATATTCCTCCTTTTTTTTCTTGGATTTATGGCCAATAGTACACGGGTTTTACCGACTTTTTTGTTTTTTGACATTTTATTTATATTTGTATGGTTTAGGGTTTAGGGTTTTGGTTTTAGGGTTCATGGTTTTAGGTTTAGGGTTTAGGTAATGTTCTTGCATATGTAGGGAATATTCCTCATTTTTTTTCTTGGATTTATAGCCTATAGTACACGGTTTCTACCGACTTTTTTGTTTTTCGACATTTTGTTTATTTTTGTAGGTTTTAGGGTTTAGGGTTTTGGTTTTAGGGTTTAGGGTTTAGGGTTTAGGGTTTAAGTAATGTTCTTGCATATGTAGGGAATATTCCTCATTTTTTTTCTTGGATTTATGGCCAATAGTACACGGGTTTTACCGACTTTTTTGTTTTTTGACATTTTATTTATATTTGTATGGTTTAGGGTTTAAGGTTTTGGTTTTAGGGTTTAGGGTTTTAGATTTAGAGTTTAGGTAATGTTGTTGCATATGTAGGGAATATTCCTCATTTTTTTTCTTGGATTTATGGCCTATAGTACACGGTTTCTACCGACTTTTTTGTTTTTCGACATTTTGTTTATATTTATAGGTTTTAGGGTTTAGGGTTTTTGTTTTAGGGTTTAGGTAATGTTCTTGAATATGTAGGGAATATTCCTCCTTTTTTTTCTTGGATTTATGGCCAATAGTACACGGGTTTTACCGACTTTTTTGTTTTTTGACATTTTATTTATATTTCTATGGTTTAGGGTTTAGGGTTTTGGTTTTAGGGTTTATGGTTTTAGGTTTAGGGTTTAGGTAATGTTGTTGCATATGTAGGGAATATTCCTCATTTTTTTTCTTGGATTTATGGCCTATAGTACACGGTTTCTACCGACTTTTTTTTTTTCGACATTTTGTTTATATTTATAGGTTTTAGGGTTTAGGGTTTTGGTTTTAGGGTTTAGGGTTTCAGGTTTAGGGTTTAGGTAATGTTCTTGCATATGTAGGGAATATTCCTCCTTTTTTTTCTTGGATTTATGGCCAATAGTACACGGGTTTTACCGACTTTTTTGTTTTTTGACATTTTATTTATATTTGTATGGTTTAGGGTTTAGGGTTTTGGTTTTAGGGTTCATGGTTTTAGGTTTAGGGTTTAGGTAATGTTCTTGCATATGTAGGGAATATTCCTCATTTTTTTTCTTGGATTTATAGCCTATAGTACACGGTTTCTACCGACTTTTTTGTTTTTCGACATTTTGTTTATTTTTGTAGGTTTTAGGGTTTAGGGTTTTGGTTTTAGGGTTTCAGGTTTAGGGTTTAAGTAATGTTCTTGCATATGTAGGGAATATTCCTCATTTTTTTTCTTGGATTTATGGCCAATAGTACACGGGTTTTACCGACTTTTTTGTTTTTTGACATTTTATTTATATTTGTATGGTTTAGGGTTTAAGGTTTTGGTTTTAGGATTTAGGGTTTTAGATTTAGGGTTTAGGTAATGTTGTTGCATATGTAGGGAATATTCCTCATTTTTTTTCTTGGATTTATGGCCTATAGTACACGGTTTCTACCGACTTTTTTGTTTTTCGAGATTTTGTTTATATTTATAGGTTTTAGGGTTTAGGGTTTTTGTTTTAGGGTTTAGGTAATGTTCTTGCATATGTAGGGAATATTCCTCCTTTTTTTTCTTGGATTTATGGCCAATAGTACACGGGTTTTACCGACTTTTTTGTTTTTTGACATTTTATTTATATTTGTATGGTTTAGGGTTTAGGGTTTTGGTTTTAGGGTTTATGGTTTTAGGTTTAGGGTTTAGGTAATGTTGTTGCATATGTAGGGAATATTCCTCATTTTTTTTCTTGGATTTATGGCCTATAGTACACGGGTTTTACCGACTTTTTTGTTTTTTGACATTTTATTTATATTTGTATGGTTTAGGGTTTAGGGTTTTGGTTTTAGGGTTTAGGGTTTTAGATTTAGGGTTTAGGTAATGTTGTTGCATATGTAGGGAATATTCCTCATTTTTTTTATTGGATTTATGGCCTATAGTACACGGTTTCTACCGACTTTTTTTTTTTCGACATTTTGTTTATATTTATAGGTTTTAGGGTTTAGGGTTTCAGGTTTAGGGTTTAGGTAATGTTCTTGCATATGTAGGGAATATTCCTCCTTTTTTTTCTTGGATTTATGGCCAATAGTACACGGGTTTTACCGACTTTTTTGTTTTTTGACATTTTATTTATATTTGTATGGTTTAGGGTTTAGGGTTTTGGTTTTAGGGTTTATGGTTTTAGGTTTAGGGTTTAGGTAATGTTCTTGCATATGTAGGGAATATTCCTCATTTTTTTTCTTGGATTTATGGCCTATAGTACACGGTTTCTACCGACTTTTTTGTTTTTCGACATTTTGTTTATTTTTGTAGGTTTTAGGGTTTAGGGTTTTGGTTTTAGGGTTTAGGGTTTCAGGTTTAGGGTTTAGGTAATGTTCTTGCATATGTAGGGAATATTCCTCCTTTTTTTTCTTGGATTTATGGCCAATAGTACACGGGTCTTACCGACTTTTTTGTTTTTTGACATTTTATTTATATTTGTATGGTTTAGGGTTTAGGGTTTTGGTTTTAGGGTTCATGGTTTTAGGTTTAGGGTTTAGGTAATGTTCTTGCATATGTAGGGAATATTTCTCATTTTTTTTCTTGGATTTATAGCCTATAGTACACGGTTTCTACCGACTTTTTTGTTTTTCGACATTTTGTTTATTTTTGTAGGTTTTAGGGTTTAGGGTTTTGGTTTTAGGGTTTAGGGTTTCAGGTTTAGGGTTTACGTAATGTTCTTGCATATGTAGGGAATATTCCTCATTTTTTTTCTTGGATTTATGGCCAATAGTACACGGGTTTTACCAACTTTTTTGTTTTTTGACATTTTATTTATATTTGTATGGTTTAGGGTTTAGGGTTTTGGTTTTAGGGTTCATGGTTTTAGGTTTAGGGTTTAGGTAATGTTCTTGCATATGTAGGGAATATTCCTCATTTTTTTTCTTGGATTTATAGCCTATAGTACACGGTTTCTACCGACTTTTTTGTTTTTCGACATTTTGTTTATTTTTGTAGGTTTTAGGGTTTAGGGTTTTGGTTTTAGGGTTTAGGGTTTAGGGTTTAGGGTTTAGGGTTTTGGTTTTAGGGTTTATGGTTTTAGGTTTAGGGTTTAGGTAATGTTCTTGCATATGTAGGGAATATTCCTCATTTTTTTTTGTTCGATTTATGGCCTATAGTAGACGTTTTCTATCGACTTTTTTGTTTTTCGACATTTTGTTTATATTTATAGGTTTTAGGTTTTAGGGTTTTGGTTTTAGGGTTTAGGGTTTCAGGTTTAGGGTTTAGGTAATGTTCTTGCATATGTAGGGAATATTCCTCATTTTTTTTCTTGGATTTATGGCCAATAGTACACGGGTTTCACCGACTTTTTTGTTTTTTGACATTTTATTTATATTTGTATGGTTTAGGGTTTAGGGTTTTGGTTTTAGGGTTCATGGTTTTAGGTTTAGGGTTTAGGTAATGTTCTTGCATATGTAGGGAATATTCCTCATTTTTTTTCTTGGATTTATAGCCTATAGTACACGGTTTCTACCGACTTTTTTGTTTTTCGACATTTTGTTTATTTTTGTAGGTTTTAGGGTTTAGGGTTTTGGTTTTAGGGTTTAGGGTTTCAGGTTTAGGGTTTAAGTAATGTTCTTGCATATGTAGGGAATATTCCTCATTTTTTTTCTTGGATTTATGGCCAATAGTACACGGGTTTTACCGACTTTTTTGTTTTTTGACATTTTATTTATATTTGTATGGTTTAGGGTTTAGGGTTTTGGTTTTAGGGTTTAGGGTTTTAGATTTAGGGTTTAGGTAATGTTCTTGCATATGTAGGGAATATTCCTCATTTTTTTTCTTGGATTTATGGCCTATAGTACACGGTTTCTACCGACTTTTTTGTTTTTCGACGTTTTGTTTATATTTATAGGTTTTAGGGTTTAGGGTTTAGGGTTTCAGGTTTAGGGTTTAGGTAATGTTCTTGCATATGTAGGGAATATTCCTCATTTTTTTTCTTGGATTTATGGCCAATAGTACACGGGTTTCACCGACTTTTTTGTTTTTTGACATTTTATTTATATTTGTATGGTTTAGGGTTTAGGGTTTTGGTTTTAGGGTTCATGGTTTTAGGTTTAGGGTTTAGGTAATGTTCTTGCATATGTAGGGAATATTCCTCATTTTTTTTCTTGGATTTATAGCCTATAGTACACGGTTTCTACCGACTTTTTTGTTTTTCGACATTTTGTTTATTTTTGTAGGTTTTAGGGTTTAGGGTTTTGGTTTTAGGGTTTAGGGTTTAGGGTTTAGGGTTTAGGGTTTTGGTTTTAGGGTTTATGGTTTTAGGTTTAGGGTTTAGGTAATGTTCTTGCATATGTAGGGAATATTCCTCATTTTTTTTTGTTCGATTTATGGCCTATAGTAGACGTTTTCTATCGACTTTTTTGTTTTTCGACATTTTGTTTATATTTATAGGTTTTAGGTTTTAGGGTTTTGGTTTTAGGGTTTAGGGTTTCAGGTTTAGGGTTTAGGTAATGTTCTTGCATATGTAGGGAATATTCCTCATTTTTTTTCTTGGATTTATGGCCAATAGTACACGGGTTTCACCGACTTTTTTGTTTTTTGACATTTTATTTATATTTGTATGGTTTAGGGTTTAGGGTTTTGGTTTTAGGGTTCATGGTTTTAGGTTTAGGGTTTAGGTAATGTTCTTGCATATGTAGGGAATATTCCTCATTTTTTTTCTTGGATTTATAGCCTATAGTACACGGTTTCTACCGACTTTTTTGTTTTTCGACATTTTGTTTATTTTTGTAGGTTTTAGGGTTTAGGGTTTTGGTTTTAGGGTTTAGGGTTTCAGGTTTAGGGTTTAAGTAATGTTCTTGCATATGTAGGGAATATTCCTCATTTTTTTTCTTGGATTTATGGCCAATAGTACACGGGTTTTACCGACTTTTTTGTTTTTTGACATTTTATTTATATTTGTATGGTTTAGGGTTTAGGGTTTTGGTTTTAGGGTTTAGGGTTTTAGATTTAGGGTTTAGGTAATGTTCTTGCATATGTAGGGAATATTCCTCATTTTTTTTCTTGGATTTATGGCCTATAGTACACGGTTTCTACCGACTTTTTTGTTTTTCGACGTTTTGTTTATATTTATAGGTTTTAGGGTTTAGGGTTTAGGGTTTCAGGTTTAGGGTTTAGGTAATGTTCTTGCATATGTAGGGAATATTCCTCATTTTTTTTCTTGGATTTATGGCCAATAGTACACGGGTTTCACCGACTTTTTTGTTTTTTGACATTTTATTTATATTTGTATGGTTTAGGGTTTAGGGTTTTGGTTTTAGGGTTCATGGTTTTAGGTTTAGGGTTTAGGTAATGTTCTTGCATATGTAGGGAATATTCCTCATTTTTTTTCTTGGATTTATAGCCTATAGTACACGGTTTCTACCGACTTTTTTGTTTTTCGACATTTTGTTTATTTTTGTAGGTTTTAGGGTTTAGGGTTTTGGTTTTAGGGTTTAGGGTTTCAGGTTTAGGGTTTAAGTAATGTTCTTGCATATGTAGGGAATATTCCTCATTTTTTTTCTTGGATTTATGGCCAATAGTACACGGGTTTTACCGACTTTTTTGTTTTTTGACATTTTATTTATATTTGTATGGTTTAGGGTTTAGGGTTTTGGTTTTAGGGTTCATGGTTTTAGGTTTAGGGTTTAGGTAATGTTCTTGCATATGTAGGGAATATTCCTCATTTTTTTTCTTGGATTTATAGCCTATAGTACACGGTTTCTACCGACTTTTTTGTTTTTCGACATTTTGTTTATTTTTGTAGGTTTTAGGGTTTAGGGTTTTGGTTTTAGGGTTTAGGGTTTAGGGTTTAGGGTTTAGTGTTTAGGGTTTAGGGTTTATGGTTTTAGGTTTAGGGTTTAGGTAATGTTCTTGCATATGTAGGGAATATTCCTCATTTTTTTTTGTTCGATTTATGGCCTATAGTAGACGTTTTCTACCGACTTTTTTGTTTTTCGACATTTTGTTTATATTTATAGGTTTTAGGTTTTAGGGTTTTGGTTTTAGGGTTTAGGGTTTCAGGTTTAGGGTTTAGGTAATGTTCTTGCATATGTAGGGAATATTCCTCATTTTTTTTCTTGGATTTATGGCCAATAGTACACGGGTTTCACCGACTTTTTTGTTTTTTGACATTTTATTTATATTTGTATGGTTTAGGGTTTAGGGTTTTGGTTTTAGGGTTCATGGTTTTAGGTTTAGGGTTTAGGTAATGTTCTTGCATATGTAGGGAATATTCCTCATTTTTTTTCTTGGATTTATAGCCTATAGTACACGGTTTCTACCGACTTTTTTGTTTTTCGACATTTTGCTTATTTTTGTAGGTTTTAGGGTTTAGGGTTTTGGTTTTAGGGTTTAGGGTTTCAGGTTTAGGGTTTAAGTAATGTTCCTGCATATGTAGGGAATATTCCTCATTTTTTTTCTTGGATTTATGGCCAATAGTACACGGGTTTTACCGACTTTTTTGTTTTTTGACATTTTATTTATATTTGTATGGTTTAGGGTTTAGGGTTTTGGTTTTAGGGTTTAGGGTTTTAGATTTAGGGTTTAGGTAATGTTCTTGCATATGTAGGGAATATTCCTCATTTTTTTTCTTGGATTTATGGCCTATAGTACACGGTTTCTACCGACTTTTTTGTTTTTCGACGTTTTGTTTATATTTATAGGTTTTAGGGTTTAGGGTTTTGTTTTTAGGGTTTATGGTTTTAGGTTTAGGGTTTAGGTAATGTTCTTGCATATGTAGGGAATATTCCTCATTTTTTTTCTTGGATTTATAGCCTATAGTACACGGTTTCTACCGACTTTTTTGTTTTTCGACATTTGGTTTATATTTATAGGTTTTAGGGTTTAGGGTTTAGGGTTTCAGGTTTAGGGTTTAAGTAATGTTCTTGCATATGTAGGGAATATTCCTCATTTTTTTTCTTGGATTTATGGCCAATAGTACACGGGTTTTACCGACTTTTTTGTTTTTTGACATTTTATTTATATTTGTATGGTTTAGGGTTTAGGGTTTAGGGTTTTGGTTTTAGGGTTTAGGGTTTTGGTTTTAGGGTTTAGGGTTTTAGGTTTAGGGTTTAGGTAATGTTCTTGCATATGTAGGGAATATTCTCATTTTTTTCTTGTATTTATGGCCTATAGTACACGGTTTCTACCGACTTTTTTGTTTTTCGACATTTTGTTTATATTTGTAGGTTTTAGGGTTTTGGGTTTTGGTTTTAGGGTTTAGGGTTTCAGGTTTAGGGTTTAGGTAATGTTCTTGCATATGTAGGGAATATTCCTCATTTTTTTTCTTGGATTTATGGCCTATAGTAGACGGTTTCTACCGACTTTTTTGTTTTTCGACATTTTGTGTATATTTATAGGTTTTAGGTTATAGGGTTTTGGTTTTAGGGTTTAGGGTTTCAGGTTTAGGGTTTAGGTAATGTGCTTGCATATGTAGGGAATATTCCTAATTTTTTTATTGGATTTATGGCAAATAGTACACGGGTTTTACCGACTTTTTTGTTTTTTGACATTTTATTTATATTTGTATGGTTTAGGGTTTAGGGTTTAGGGTTTAGGGTTTAGGGTTTAGGGTTTTGGTTTTAGGGTTTAGGGTTTTAGGTTTAGGGTTTAGGTAATGTTCTTGCATATGTAGGGAATATTCTCATTTTTTTCTTGTATTTATGGCCTATAGTACACGGTTTCTACCGACTTTTTTGTTTTTCGACATTTTGTTTATATTTGTAGGTTTTAGGGTTTTGGGTTTTGGTTTTAGGGTTTAGGGTTTCAGGTTTAGGGTTTAGGTAATGTTCTTGCATATGTAGGGAATATTCCTCCTTTTTTTTCTTGGATTTATGGCCAATAGTACACGGGTTTTACCGACTTTTTTGTTTTTTGACATTTTATTTATATTTGTATGGTTTAGGGTTTAGGGT
Organism: Primula vulgaris; assembly: GCA_963920805.1. Classification (NCBI taxonomy): domain Eukaryota; kingdom Viridiplantae; phylum Streptophyta; class Magnoliopsida; order Ericales; family Primulaceae; genus Primula; species Primula vulgaris. Next base: position 16,336,523 of record OY987219.1, read on the forward strand.
TTTGGTTTTAGGGTTCATGGTTTTAGGTTTAGGGTTTAGGTAATGTTCTTGCATATGTAGGGAATATTCCTCATTTTTTTTCTTGGATTTATAGCCTATAGTACACGGTTTCTACCGACTTTTTTGTTTTTCGACATTTTGTTTATTTTTGTAGGTTTTAGGGTTTAGGGTTTTGGTTTTAGGGTTTAGGGTTTCAGGTTTAGGGTTTAAGTAATGTTCTTGCATATGTAGGGAATATTCCTCATTTTTTTTCTTGGATTTATGGCCAATAGTACACGGGTTTTACTGACTTTTTTGTTTTTTGACATTTTATTTATATTTGTATGGTTTAGGGTTTAGGGTTTTGGTTTTAGGGTTTAGGGTTTTAGATTTAGGGTTTAGGTAATGTTCTTGCATATGTAGGGAATATTCCTCATTTTTTTTCTTGGATTTATGGCCTATAGTACACGGTTTCTACCGACTTCTTTGTTTTTCGACATTTTGTTTATATTTATAGGTTTTAGGGTTTAGGGTTTTGGTTTTAGGGTTTAGGGTTTCAGGTTTAGGGTTTAGGTAATGTTCTTGCATAAGTAGGGAATATTCCTCCTTTTTTTTCTTGGATTTATGGCCAATAGTACACGGGTTTTACCGACTTTTTTGTTTTTTGACATTTTATTTATATTTGTATGGTTTAGGGTTTAGGGTTTAGGGTTTTGGTTTTAGGGTTTATGGTTTTAGGTTTAGGGTTTAGGTAATGTTCTTGCATATGTAGGGAATATTCCTCATTTTTTTTCTTGGATTTATGGCCTATAGTACACGGTTTCTACCGACTTTTTTGTTTTTCGACATTTTGTTTATATTTATAGGTTTTAGGGTTTAGGGTTTTGGTTTTAGGGTTTAGGGTTTAGGGTTTAGGGTTTAAGTAATGTTCTTGCATATGTAGGGAATATTCCTCCTTTTTTTTGTTCGATTTATGGCCTATAGTAGACGTTTTCTACCGACTTTTTTGTTTTTCGACATTTTGTTTATATTTATAGGTTTTAGGTTTTAGGGTTTTGGTTTTAGGGTTTAGGGTTTCAGGTTTAGGGTTTAGGTAATGTTCTTGCATATGTAGGGAATATTCCTCATTTTTTTTCTTGGATTTATGGCCAATAGTACACGGGTTTCACCGACTTTTTTGTTTTTTGACATTTTATTTATATTTGTATGGTTTAGGGTTTAGGGTTTTGGTTTTAGGGTTCATGGTTTTAGGTTTAGGGTTTAGGTAATGTTCTTGCATATGTAGGGAATATTCCTCATTTTTTTTCTTGGATTTATAGCCTATAGTACACGGTTTCTACCGACTTTTTTGTTTTTCGACATTTTGTTTATTTTTGTAGGTTTTAGGGTTTAGGGTTTCAGGTTTAGGGTTTAAGTAATGTTCTTGCATATGTAGGGAATATTCCTCATTTTTTTTCTTGGATTTATGGCCAATAGTACACGGGTTTTACCGACTTTTTTGTTTTTTGACATTTTATTTATATTTGTATGGTTTAGGGTTTAGGGTTTTGGTTTTAGGGTTTAGGGTTTTAGATTTAGGGTTTAGGTAATGTTCTTGCATATGTAGGGAATATTCGTCATTTTTTTTCTTGGATTTATGGCCTATAGTACACGGTTTCTACCGACTTTTTTGTTTTTCGACGTTTTGTTTATATTTATAGGTTTTAGGTTTTAGGGTTTTGTTTTTAGGGTTTATGGTTTTAGGTTTAGGGTTTAGGTAATGTTCTTGCATATGTAGGGAATATTCCTCATTTTTTTTCTTGGATTTATAGCCTATAGTACACGGTTTCTACCGACTTTTTTGTTTTTCGACATTTTGTTTATATTTATAGGTTTTAGGGTTTAGGGTTTAGGGTTTCAGGTTTAGGTAATGTTCTTGCATATGTAGGGAATATTCCTCCTTTTTTTTCTTGGATTTATGGCCAATAGTACACGGGTTTTACCGACTTTTTTGTTTTTTGACATTTTATTTATATTTGTATGGTTTAGGGTTTAGGGTTTAGGGTTTAGGGTTTTGGTTTTAGGGTTTAGGGTTTTAGGTTTAGGGTTTAGGTAATGTTCTTGCATATGTAGGGAATATTCTCATTTTTTTCTTGTATTTATGGCCTATAGTACACCGTTTCTACCGACTTTTTTGTTTTTCGACATTTTGTTTATATTTGTAGGTTTTAGGGTTTTGGGTTTTGGTTTTAGGGTTTAGGGTTTCAGATTTAGGGTTTAGGTAATGTTCTTGCATATGTAGGGAATATTCCTCATTTTTTTTCTTGGATTTATGGCCTATAGTAGACGGTTTCTACCGACTTTTTTGTTTTTCGACATTTTGTGTATATTTATAGGTTTTAGGTTATAGGGTTTTGGTTTTAGGGTTTAGGGTTTCAGGTTTAGGGTTTAGGTAATGTGCTTGCATATGTAGGGAATATTCCTAATTTTTTTATTGGATTTATGGCAAATAGTACACGGGTTTTACCGACTTTTTTGTTTTTTGACATTTTATTTATATTTGTATGGTTTAGGGTTTAGGGTTTTAGATTTAGGGTTTAGGTAATGTTCTTGCATATGTAGGTAATATTCCTCATTTTTTTTTCTTGGATTTATGGCCTATAGTAGACGGTTTCTACCGACTTTTTTGTTTTTTGACATTTTATTTATATTTGTATGGTTTAGGGTTTAGGGTTTTGGTTTTAGGGTTTAGGGTTTTAGATTTAGGGTTTAGGTAATGTTCTTGCATATGTAGGTAATATTCCTCATTTTTTTTTCTTGGATTTATGGCCTATAGTAGACGTTTTCTACCGACTTTTTTGTTTTTCGACATTTTGTTTATATTTGTAGGTTTTAGGGTTTTGGGTTTTGGTTTTAGGGTTTAGGGTTTCAGGTTTAGGGTTTAGGTAATGTTCTTGCATATGTAGGGAATATTCCTCCTTTTTTTTCTTGGATTTATGGCCAATAGTACACGGGTTTTACCGACTTTTTTGTTTTTTGACATTTTATTTATATTTGTATGGTTTAGGGTTTAGGGTTTTGGTTTTAGGGTTCATGGTTTTAGGTTTAGGGTTTAGGTAATGTTCTTGCATATGTAGGGAATATTCCTCATTTTTTTTCTTGGATTTATAGCCTATAGTACACGGTTTCTACCGACTTTTTTGTTTTTCGACATTTTGTTTATTTTTGTAGGTTTTAGGGTTTAGGGTTTTGGTTTTAGGGTTTAGGGTTTCAGGTTTAGGGTTTAAGTAATGTTCTTGCATATGTAGGGAATATTCCTCATTTTTTTTCTTGGATTTATGGCCAATAGTACACGGGTTTTACCGACTTTTTTGTTTTTTGACATTTTATTTATATTTGTATGGTTTAGGGTTTAGGGTTTTGGTTTTAGGGTTTAGGGTTTTAGATTTAGGGTTTAGGTAATGTTCTTGCATATGTAGGGAATATTCCTCATTTTTTTTCTTGGATTTATGGCCTATAGTACACGGTTTCTACCGACTTTTTTGTTTTTCGACATTTTGTTTATATTTATAGGTTTTAGGGTTTAGGGTTTTGGTTTTAGGGTTTAGGGTTTCAGGTTTAGGGTTTAGGTAATGTTCTTGCATATGTAGGGAATATTCCTCCTTTTTTTTCTTGGATTTATGGCCAATAGTACACGGGTTTTACCGACTTTTTTGTTTTTTGACATTTTATTTATATTTGTATGGTTTAGGGTTTAGGGTTTTGGTTTTAGGGTTTATGGTTTTAGGTTTAGGGTTTAGGTAATGTTCTTGCATATGTAGGGAATATTCCCCATTTTTTTTCTTGGATTTATGGCCTATAGTACACGGTTTCTACCGACTTTTTTGTTTTTCGACATTTTGTTTATATTTATAGGTTTTAGGGTTTAGGGTTTTGGTTTTAGGGTTTAGGGTTTAGGGTTTAGGGTTTAAGTAATGTTCTTGCATATGTAGGGAATATTCCTCCTTTTTTTTTGTTCGATTTATGGCCTATAGTAGACGTTTTCTACCGACTTTTTTGTTTTTCGACATTTTGTTTATATTTATAGGTTTTAGGTTTTAGGGTTTTGGTTTTAGGGTTTAGGGTTTCAGGTTTAGGGTTTAGGTAATGTTCTTGCATATGTAGGGAATATTCCTCATTTTTTTTCTTGGATTTATGGCCAATAGTACACGGGTTTCACCGACTTTTTTGTTTTTTGACATTTTATTTATATTTGTATGGTTTAGGGTTTAGGGTTTTGGTTTTAGGGTTCATGGTTTTAGGTTTAGGGTTTAGGTAATGTTCTTGCATATGTAGGGAATATTCCTCATTTTTTTTCTTGGATTTATAGCCTATAGTACACGGTTTCTACCGACTTTTTTGTTTTTCGACATTTTGTTTATTTTTGTAGGTTTTAGGGTTTAGGGTTTAGGGTTTCAGGTTTAGGGTTTAGGTAATGTTCTTGCATATGTAGGGAATATTCCTCCTTTTTTTTCTTGGATTTATGGCCAATAGTACACGGGTTTTACCGACTTTTTTGTTTTTTGACATTTTATTTATATTTGTATGGTTTAGGGTTTAGGGTTTAGGGTTTAGGGTTTTGGTTTTAGGGTTTAGGGTTTTAGGTTTAGGGTTTAGGTAATGTTCTTGCATATGTAGGGAATATTCTCATTTTTTTCTTGTATTTATGGCCTATAGTACACCGTTTCTACCGACTTTTTTGTTTTTCGACATTTTGTTTATATTTGTAGGTTTTAGGGTTTTGGGTTTTGGTTTTAGGGTTTAGGGTTTCAGGTTTAGGGTTTAGGTAATGTTCTTGCATATGTAGGGAATATTCCTCATTTTTTTTCTTGGATTTATGGCCTATAGTAGACGGTTTCTACCGACTTTTTTGTTTTTCGACATTTTGTGTATATTTATAGGTTTTAGGTTATAGGGTTTTGGTTTTAGGGTTTAGGGTTTCAGGTTTAGGGTTTAGGTAATGTGCTTGCATATGTAGGGAATATTCCTAATTTTTTTATTGGATTTATGGCAAATAGTACACGGGTTTTACCGACTTTTTTGTTTTTTGACATTTTATTTATATTTGTATGGTTTAGGGTTTAGGGTTTTAGATTTAGGGTTTAGGTAATGTTCTTGCATATGTAGGTAATATTCCTCATTTTTTTTTCTTGGATTTATGGCCTATAGTAGACGGTTTCTACCGACTTTTTTGTTTTTTGACATTTTATTTATATTTGTATGGTTTAGGGTTTAGGGTTTTGGTTTTAGGGTTTAGGGTTTTAGATTTAGGGTTTAAGTAATGTTCTTGCATATGTAGGGAATATTCCTCATTTTTTTTCTTGGATTTATGGCCAATAGTACACGGGTTTTACCGACTTTTTTGTTTTTTGACATTTTATTTATATTTGTATGGTTTAGGGTTTAGGGTTTTGGTTTTAGGGTTTAGGGTTTTAGATTTAGGGTTTAGGTAATGTTCTTGCATATGTAGGGAATATTCCTCATTTTTTTTCTTGGATTTATGGCCTATAGTACACGGTTTCTACCGACTTTTTTGTTTTTCGACGTTTTGTTTATATTTATAGGTTTTAGGTTTTAGGGTTTTGTTTTTAGGGTTTATGGTTTTAGGTTTAGGGTTTAGGTAATGTTCTTGCATATGTAGGGAATATTCCTCATTTTTTTTCTTGGATTTATAGCCTATAGTACACGGTTTCTACCGACTTTTTTGTTTTTCGACATTTTGTTTATATTTATAGGTTTTAGGGTTTAGGGTTTAGGGTTTCAGGTTTAGGGTTTAGGTAATGTTCTTGCATATGTAGGGAATATTCCTCCTTTTTTTTCTTGGATTTATGGCCAATAGTACACGGGTTTTACCGACTTTTTTGTTTTTTGACATTTTATTTATATTTGTATGGTTTAGGGTTTAGGGTTTAGGGTTTAGGGTTTTGGTTTTAGGGTTTAGGGTTTTAGGTTTAGGGTTTAGGTAATGTTCTTGCATATGTAGGGAATATTCTCATTTTTTTCTTGTATTTATGGCCTATAGTACACCGTTTCTACCGACTTTTTTGTTTTTCGACATTTTGTTTATATTTGTAGGTTTTAGGGTTTTGGGTTTTGGTTTTAGGGTTTAGGGTTTCAGGTTTAGGGTTTAGGTAATGTTCTTGCATATGTAGGGAATATTCCTCATTTTTTTTCTTGGATTTATGGCCTATAGTAGACGGTTTCTACCGACTTTTTTGTTTTTCGACATTTTGTGTATATTTATAGGTTTTAGGTTATAGGGTTTTGGTTTTAGGGTTTAGGGTTTCAGGTTTAGGGTTTAGGTAATGTGCTTGCATATGTAGGGAATATTCCTAATTTTTTTATTGGATTTATGGCAAATAGTACACGGGTTTTACCGACTTTTTTGTTTTTTGACATTTTATTTATATTTGTATGGTTTAGGGTTTAGGGTTTTAGATTTAGGGTTTAGGTAATGTTCTTGCATATGTAGGTAATATTCCTCATTTTTTTTTCTTGGATTTATGGCCTATAGTAGACGGTTTCTACCGACTTTTTTGTTTTTTGACATTTTATTTATATTTGTATGGTTTAGGGTTTAGGGTTTTGGTTTTAGGGTTTAGGGTTTTAGATTTAGGGTTTAGGTAATGTTCTTGCATATGTAGGTAATATTCCTCATTTTTTTTTCTTGGATTTATGGCCTATAGTAGACGGTTTCTACCGACTTTTTTGTTTTTTGACATTTTATTTATATTTGTATGGTTTAGGGTTTAGGGTTTTGGTTTTAGGGTTTAGGGTTTTAGATTTAGGGTTTAGGTAATGTTCTTGCATATGTAGGGAATATTCCTCATTTTTTTTCTTGGATTTATAGCCTATAGTACACGGTTTCTACCCTCTTTTTTGTTTTTTGACATTTTTTTTATATTTGTAGGTTTTAGGGTTTAGGGTTTTGGTTTTAGGGTTTAGGGTTTCAGGTTTAGGGTTTAGGTAATGTTCTTGCATATGTAGGGAATATTCCTCCTTTTTTTTCTTGGATTTATGGCCAATAGTACACGGGTTTTACCGACTTTTTTGTTTTTTGACATTTTATTTATATTTGTATGGTTTAGGGTTTAGGGTTTTGGTTTTAGGGTTTATGGTTTTAGGTTTAGGGTTTAGGTAATGTTCTTGCATATGTAGGGAATATTCCTCATTTTTTTTCTTGGATTTATGGCCTATAGTACACGGTTTCTACCGACTTTTTGTTTTTCGACGTTTTGTTTATATTTATAGGTTTTAGGGTTTAGGGTTTTGGTTTTAGGGTTTATGGTTTTAGGTTTAGGGTTTAGATAATGTTCTTGCATATGTAGGGAATATTCCTCATTTTTTTTTGTTCGATTTATGGCCTATAGTAGACGTTTTCTACCGACTTTTTTGTTTTTCGACATTTTGTTTATATTTATAGGTTTTAGGTTTTAGGGTTTTGGTTTTAGGGTTTAGGGTTTCAGGTTTAGGGTTTAGGTAATGTTCTTGCATATGTAGGGAATATTCCTCCTTTTTTTTCTTGGATTTATGGCCAATAGTACACGGGTTTTACCGACTTTTTTGTTTTTTGACATTTTATTTATATTTGTATGGTTTAGGGTTTAGGGTTTTGGTTTTAGGGTTTATGGTTTTAGGTTTAGGGTTTAGGTAATGTTCTTGCATATGTAGGGAATATTCCTCATTTTTTTTCTTGGATTTATGGCCTATAGTACACGGTTTCTACCGACTTTTTTGTTTTTCGACATTTTGTTTATTTTTGTAGGTTTTAGGGTTTAGGGTTTTGGTTTTAGGGTTTAGGGTTTCAGGTTTAGGGTTTAAGTAATGTTCTTGCATATGTAGGGAATATTCCTCATTTTTTTTCTTGGATTTATGGCCAATAGTACACGGGTTTTACCGACTTTTTTGTTTTTTGACATTTTATTTATATTTGTATGGTTTAGGGTTTAGGGTTTAGGGTTTTGGTTTTAGGGTTTAGGGTTTTGGTTTTAGGGTTTAGGGTTTTAGGTTTAGGGTTTAGGTAATGTTCTTGCATATGTAGGGAATATTCTCATTTTTTTCTTGTATTTATGGCCTATAGTAGACGGTTTCTACCGACTTTTTTGTTTTTCGACATTTTGTGTATATTTATAGGTTTTAGGTTATAGGGTTTTGGTTTTAGGGTTTAGGGTTTAGGGTTTCAGGTTTAGGGTTTAGCTAATGTGCTTGCATATGTAGGGAATATTCCTAATTTTTTTATTGGATTTATGGCAAATAGTACACGGGTTTTACCGACTTTTTTGTTTTTTGACATTTTATTTATATTTGTATGGTTTAGGGTTTAGGGTTTTGGTTTTAGGGTTTAGGGTTTTAGATTTAGGGTTTAGGTAATGTTCTTGCATATGTAGGTAATATTCCTCATTTTTTTTTCTTGGATTTATGGCCTATAGTAGACGGTTTCTACCGACTTTTTTGTTTTTTGACATTTTATTTATATTTGTATGGTTTAGGGTTTAGGGTTTTGGTTTTAGGGTTTAGGGTTTTAGATTTAGGGTTTAGGTAATGTTCTTGCATATGTAGGTAATATTCCTCATTTTTTTTTCTTGGATTTATGGCCTATAGTAGACGGTTTCTACCGACTTTTTTGTTTTTTGACATTTTATTTATATTTGTATGGTTTAGGGTTTAGGGTTTTGGTTTTAGGGTTTAGGGTTTTAGATTTAGGGTTTAGGTAATGTTCTTGCATATGTAGGGAATATTCCTCATTTTTTTTCTTGGATTTATAGCCTATAGTACACGGTTTCTACCGACTTTTTTGTTTTTCGACATTTTGTTTATTTTTGTAGGTTTTAGGGTTTAAGGTTTTGGTTTTAGGGTTTATGGTTTTAGGTTTAGGGTTTAGGTAATGTTCTTGCATATGTAGGGAATATTCCTCATTTTTTTTCTTGGATTTATGGCCTATAGTACACGGTTTCTACCGACTTTTTTGTTTTTCGACGTTTTGTTTATATTTATAGGTTTTAGGGTTTAGGGTTTATGGTTTTAGGTTTAGCGTTTAGGTAATGTTCTTGCATATGTAGGGAATATTCCTCATTTTTTTTTGTTCGATTTATGGCCTATAGTAGACGTTTTCTACCGACTTTTTTGTTTTTCGACATTTTGTTTATATTTATAGGTTTTAGGTTTTAGGGTTTTGGTTTTAGGGTTTAGGGTTTCAGGTTTAGGGTTTAGGTAATGTTCTTGCATATGTAGGGAATATTCCTCATTTTTTTTCTTGTATTTATGGCCAATAGTACACGGGTTTCACCGACTTTTTTGTTTTTTTACATTTTATTTATATTTGTAAGGTTTAGGGTTTAGGGTTTTGGTTTTAGGGTTCATGGTTTTAGGTTTAGGGTTTAGGTAATGTTCTTGCATATGTAGGGAATATTCGTCATTTTTTTTCTTGGATTTATAGCCTATAGTACACGGTTTCTACCGACTTTTTTGTTTTTCGACATTTTGTTTATTTTTGTAGGTTTTAGGGTTTAGGGTTTTGGTTTTAGGGTTTAGGGTTTCAGGTTTAGGGTTTAAGTAATGTTCTTGCATATGTAGGGAATATTCCTCATTTTTTTTCTTGGATTTATGGCCAATAGTACACGGGTTTTACCGACTTTTTTGTTTTTTGACATTTTATTTATATTTGTATGGTTTAGGGTTTAGGGTTTTGGTTTTAGGGTTTAG